>JANAVB010007399.1:41848224-42173224 GCA_029216955.1 Iris pallida
GAAACGCTTTGCTCTTCGCACTCCTTTGACAGAACCTTGGAGAGTTTGAGGAACATGACAGTGGCCTTCCCAACTGGGGACTATCATCCCATGTTAGGGTCCGGGAGATAGACCCAATTGGCGGAGACCTCGACAGTGCTTCTGTTACGAATGTGGGAATCAGATTATACGAAAGATGAATGTGAAAGTATCTTTCGATCAAAGTTGCGGCAAAACTTACGTGGGTGTCCAGAAACAGCAGCTATAGAGCGCTGGGTGATATTATTCGTGTCATCCTCGAATGGTCCTTCTAGTACTAAAACGGGACTCGGCAGGTCCTGATTCTCTCTTGAAATCTCGGAAAACCTGGCTTTCTCGGAGGAACGAGAAGCCTGCTTAACTCATATGACATTGTTAGTGTGTGTGATGGAGAGGGCATTGTACATATGAAAAATGCACAATGTACACACGGGGAAGTTCAATTGAGGTGAAATGAGAAGTAATATAGGTAACAGCAAAACAAGCTTGAACTTGGGATCAACTTACAAAAAATGACACTCAGAGAACAAATGAAGAATTACCTTAGCTGAGGGAGTGACATGCTTTTTTTCTCCATCATTCAGTGAATTTCGGATAGACAGAGCTCCTCCATACTTCTCGGAGTTCATGTGCATACTAGCTTCAGAATTACCATCATGAAAAGATTCCAAAGAAGAAGATTCAGCTCTGTTGCGGTGCAATCTATCATCTGAGAGAGACGGGTATGATTATCTCTAGCCGATTTCTTACTTCTAGAAAAGAAACTTGAAAGTTTCTCTCTAAAAGAAGAAGCCCCACTTTTCGGCTTCGACCCCTCTTTTGGAACATTGGTTTTGCTAGGAATGTTGAGGTTTCCATAACCGAAGAAGATACTGGAAGAGATTTTGACCTAGGTAAGTTGCTAGGAGCATTGTCACTATCCTGCTATCGATGTCTTTGGCTCTTGTTCTCCACTACAAGACCTTCGGCTTGAAACATTAAGCCTATCGCTCCCCTCTTCATTTTCAGCTTTAGGAATGGAAAGCATCTCACCAAGGGTGCTCGAGCTCCTCCGCATTTGATTTTGCTCTTGATAGATCATCCCATTTGACGCGACCATTGCCCACCTTTCTGAAAGCCGTTTCTTCGCTTCCTTGATGACAGATGGCTCAGGCGAACAAGCACGAGCAAAGGATGAATTCGAGTGAGGGCTTCCGAATCTATTGTTATAATCACAAGAATGCCGTGAAGTTGGTGTTACAGCATCCGAATCGCTCACGTTAAAGCACCCTTCTTCAGTGAAGTCATCTTCCGATCTATTGAATGAGCTCTCATCACCAACATACCCGTTTGGCAAGGCTGATGGAGTTAACAAGGGCTCGTCCCTCCGGTGACTACTGAGATGTTGTTGCATTTGCTGAGTGATCGCTTTCACTACTTCTCTGGATACTGCGTCTTCCTCAGTTCCTGCTGAACTTCCATTGAAATCTCTTCCTTCTGCCTGCTTTGGTGGGTTAATGAGAGAAGCTACTGTCTTGTTCATCTCATTGGGTATCCCGGGGCTTGGCTTTAGAACAACTATCCTCGTGGGGTTGGAGATACTTTCATCCCTATAGTGAATGAAACTAGAGCTCCTAGAGTTCCTTTGATTCTTGTTCGTGTCGTGATCGATGTTTTTAAGGGACGGGTAAAGGGGTTTTACAATCTGCACTTCGGACTTCACCTCCATAGTCTTTGATGGCTTCAGCACCGTGATGCGCTTAGTCTGGGATGGCAGAAGAGACTGGATCCCACAGAAGTTCTTAGAAAACAGAGAATTTGGTTCTCCCAGAAACTTGACGAATAGATCTCTGTTTGAGCTGAGAACCTCCAGTGCATCTTGAAACTCCTTGGTCTGGAGAAGCCTTTCATCCATGGAAAGACGCTTTGCTTCGCTGAACTTTTGCCGAACAAGCGCCATTCTCTTCTCGGTTATATTCTCGTTGTCGATTCTTCCCTTTCGTGGCGGTTGATCGTTGAACCAGTCGGCTCTTGGAGGCTGCTGCCAGACTTCGTACACATCCTTGTATCCATCCTTATATTCCTTCTTGTGGTTTGAAGACGGAGGGTTACACTGATTGTGTGAATAACCTTCTTGCAAGCTTCTTTTAGGAGTGTGGGTCTGACTTCGGCCCCGGCAGAGCATCAAGCCCCATCAACCTAGCAACAATGTTGGTCTGCTTATGCTTGGATTCCACATCTCTCGACAATTCTTGTGCTATAAGCATCTTCATTGGTGTTCCACTCGATTTCTTGCTTGAACTCTTTCTCTGATCATTGGATATCTGCACAGAAGTACATAATTCAAAAAAAAAATGCTAAACTGGATTGACATTGACTCGAACAATTTAGATTACTTACTGAATTATCCTCAACTACAACAATGTCTACAGGTTTCTTCTTCACAATGTCGGAACGATTTCTACTAGGTGGAGAACCTGCTAGATGTAACTTTCATCAGGCATATACCTATTTCAAGTAATATCAAAATCTCAAAGATAACATGTGATGGGTCCTATAGAGCTATGAAATGATGGAACAAAAAACCAATGCAACGAACAAGATGAACTTGTAACCACAGCCCTACAAGCTTAGCATCTGAATTGGCAATACAAGCTAACATTACCTACAAAAAGGCGAAGCCGACTTCACTAGGAGATGCTAGAAACTCCTCAATGCTAACATTTGAAGCATTTCACTAACCATCCATTTCAATCAAAATATTTGTAGATGTACATTTTCGACAAAATTTAGGACTGTCCCTAGAGATATTACCGTCACGGTGAGGTTTGTCAGTGAGTAGCTTGGTCGTCGGCATCCCACTGCTCAGATCAAATATATTGATCATCTTTCCAACAAACCCTGAGATCTCGGCTTCTGAAGCTCCTGCCCCCCTTTCTGTTCCTGAAACCATCATCTCCGTACCTTGTTATAAACATTACAAAAAGCACCCATCAGAAGCTTTCCTCCATTTCCAGACCTCAAATAGCATCATCACTCACCATGGTTATACAGCAGGACAAATCTTCACATGTTGGAACAGCAAAGCTCCATTCCAAGCTCCAATGGCTGCAAAATTAATCCAACCCAAGTAAGAATATAACCAAATTTTGGGACAACAATGAACAAAGATTACTAACGTTCTTTTTCTTCTTCTTTTTTCCAATCAAGATTCCAACTTTATTACATGGGCATCAACAAAAGTTCCCTATATGCAATCAAATCACAAAAAAAAACTTCCATTTGAGATAATTTTCGATCAAGATTCCAACTTTATTACATGGACATCAATAAAATTCCACTATTGGCAATCAAATCACAGAAATTCTTCCATATATGATCAAAAGATTCCACTATTTATACGAGCATGAATGAACAGATCAGTACTGCTGCTGCTACTGCAATGACAACAAAGAAATGACAAAATTCCTCCTTTGTCAAACAGATTCCAATCCACATGACATGACAACAAGAAAGACCACTTCTTTTTTTGTTGCAGATCCTTTTTTTTCTCTCCTCATGCCCATGGGAAAAAGTGCCAATTGACTGAATCTATGCAAAGATGACATCATCCAAACACCTCAAAAAGCAAAATTTGACAATAAAATTGGGGGGAGAGTGCAAAATCATCAAAAAGTGGCAATTTTGGGAAGAATTAGAAGCTACATTCTCCCTAGATTTTGAGTATATTGCATAAAAATGTGAACTTTGAGTGAATAAGAAGAGCTACATTGAGAAAGAGAGAGAGAGAGAGAGAGAGAGAGAGACGTTGGATCTCGCCGCCGGTGAAGAGGATCGGACGGGGGAGCTCGCCGGAGACGAGTGGGTGAGGAAATGGGTGGAATTTGTGGGGGTTTTTTTTGGTTGGAGCTTAAAGAACAGACTGTAGTGAGAGAGAGGAAAGATGTGTCATTTATTTGTTGGGATTTGCATACAAAAGGTTTGGTGAGGACAAAAAATATATATTTGATAAGAATCATCCAAAAAGTGGCAGTTAACTAAAAATAATTTATTCAACTCCTATGAAGTAACTTTATATTTGATAAAACAACGGTGCCGTATGAATCAAGGAAATCGCACGCAGCAGACCATGCTGATGTGGCGGTCTCCCATTAGATTAGATGGAGCCTGCTGCTAACGGGGGTTGATGTCAATAGGGGAGGCCACGCCAATCTTGATCTACCGTTTGGTTCCCCCTCGATTCATCAGAATTTTTCTTCGTTTATAACATCAGAGCATGATTGTTTAAAAAGTTTCATTATCATGACCGACTCATGTGTAAGTTATCTACATAGGTTAGAACAAAGAATATTGCCATATTATTGTCATCTTCTAACTCGATGTTAAGCATACGAAATTGGTTGTTAGTAAAATAAGTAGCAAGTTATCCATAGTTGTTGATGGAGATATGGACTCCAAGCGAATGGCTAATTTTAATTAGTGGAATTACTTTATACTCGAATGGAATAATTTCCCAAAGATAAAACTAAATTTGACAAACTCACGGTCATTTACCCTTAGTTTCGTGTACAAAATGTTTAACAAGGACAAAAACATTCAATACAAGTAACAGTCTATTACTAAGTTGAAATGTCACTTTGGGATGCAATTTTATTCGACAAAGAACGTTAAAAAGGATAAATATTAATGTAAGATCATTTTATCCTAAGCTAACTCCCTTATAATTTAATTGTTCTTGGGATTCATTCAATATGTGATGACACTAACGAAAGGCATAAACTCTTCTTCTTCTTCTTCTTCTTCTTCTTCTTCTTCTTCTTTATGACAACATCAATGATCTTTTGCGGATTACTTCCCTTGATCATATGCCCATGTAAATGATGCATTAGGTATAGATCAAAGTGTCATTATACATAGTTGATACACATAAAATTAAGCTTAGGTTTTGGTTGTCATTCTCAAGAAAAGGGACTTGCACTTGCACTTGTCACTTGAGGAAGCTGGCTACATTGTGCTTGGTTTCACAAGATACAAAGAGATGGCAATTTGTACATGTGCTCTTGGTCATGGGCCATCTAATTTATTCATGAATGCATCAACTGTATAGTGGTCCATGGCAAGGTTAATAAAGAAGAAGATGACCAATTAATATGTCATATATATTTAGTACTAATTACTCTCTTGCAGAAGTGTATATGTTTTTCCTATCCCTGTCAAATTTCCTTCTTTAAAGGAGACAATAATCAGTTTTCATTTGGTTACCTAACTTTTATATCCATAACCCATGGCAGTTGTATGTCTTTATCAAGGTTATTGGGACTGAAACTGCAAGCAATGCCCACATATTTGCATACCTTGTAACTTTTGGCTCGGGCAAGGCGAAGAACTGATTCAAACATCGTTAGGTGATTCGAGAAATGGATCGATCGATCGATGTTTCATGTGCTTGATGGATGGTTCTATTTCTTCTCGACTTTCGACTATGTGGAATATGAGTACTAACTCCTATGTTAATAAACCCGAGAGTTATCTTTCTCAAGGTAAGATGCAGCTGATCAGTATCTCGCACTAGTGTTCTATTTCTTCTTGACTTTCGATTATGTGAAATGAGTACACCTCCTATGTTAATAAACCTGAGAGTTATCTTTCTCAAGGTAAGATGCAGTTGATTACTATCAATCTTGAAGTCATCAATCTGTCTCATATCTCGTACTAGAGCCCTTTTGTAACTTCTTATTCGTAATCTCATTGGATCCACACAACCATTTTCGCAAGTTCAGGTGATTTTTGTGTACCCAAATTACAAACCTCTCATGCATTGCACCATAATGCAGGTATGTGATATTTTTTGGCAAGTTATATGGGCACATCATATTTTGATCATGGCTAGCCTATTTTAAAGTTTGGTTTATCTACAAGTTTGCTATTGAAGAAAGTGATCATGGCTATCCCACTTTCTAGTATAGAAGTCACTTTTTCTTTTTCTTTTTCTTTTTTCCCTTTGTCTTCTTCTCCAAAGCTCCATTTCCACTTTTCCAAGAACCCTAGAATATTCTTCTTGTCCCCCACTCAACACCTAAGAAATTCTTCTTGTCTTGAAACCCTAGAATAATTATCAACGAATATTCCTAGTACACGGTATGTTTTCGACTACTAGATGGCAAAATTTGTTAAAAAAATTGTTCATTCCAAATTATTGAATGTTTTGTCATAATGTAGGAAATATGGAAGAAATAGGAACATCAAATCTAGCAATCGATCAGTCCGGTCCTTCCGAAGAATGTGTAGCTTTGGACTGCCCAACTATCTGGCAGTCCAGTCTGTATGTTGGACTGTCAGAAGAATGGGCAGTCCAACTCACAGCATGTGTAGCTTTGGACTGCCAACTATCTGGCAGTTCAGTCTGTATGTTGGACTGTCAGAAGAATGGACAGTCAAACTCACAGCATGTGTGTCACGACCCGCTCCCGAATAATCGGATACGAGTCGGACACGCCCAGCCTTCGTCGATGGACACGACGAAGTAAGCTGTACAATACTAAGGAAAACTCCAAGTCACAATGTAATGTAAACAAAACACAGCTTTTATAACGTTCCCAGAAATCACCAATATCCATCAAGTCTTTTAAATACAAACTCAGCTGGAGACAAATCCGGTCAAATGAAATAATATACAATAACGAATATTTAAGATACAATCTCCAGAAAAAAAACTAAAATAAAAGCTGCAATATCCAAGCAATCACCAGCTCCATGTAATCTTCCACTCACCTGCAACGATCCTGTCAGGAAAAGAGCAAAGTACAACCCTGACCAGACAATATACAATGTAATCTGTAATCCAGAGTACAAGGTGAAACTAGAATACCAGAATACTAGAACATGAAATGAAACTGCGGTACCAGAGATAAAATGAAAAACTGCAGGCAATGGATGACAATCAATATGCTAGACAATGAACACGGCTATCAATGTACAAGGCAATGAATCACGACAATCAATATACAATTGTGACAATTTCGAAATATTAAAACTAATGTGTGACCGGCTTAGGAGCAATCAATCAATCAATGAGGCAATGAGTCAATGAGTCAATTCTACAAGGTCCGGCTTCATCGTACGTGAAGTGTACGATTAGGCTATCCACAATTACCTATGTTGGGTGTGGTCACACAAAAGCTAATATTTCCTCCAATTCCCGTAATAACAATGACTCACAAGCAATGGACAATGGTACAAGGCAATCGTGTGTAATTCGTGTCCGATATGAGAACATGGCACATGAAGGTAAGACAGAAAACAAGATACAGTCGAGTCAGTGTACTTGCCTCGGTTTGGTTGCACGAAAATAGTACTGCATGGTTGTAATGAATCATGACCTGTTATTTGTACAATTTATTAGGGTTTTGAAATAAAGACTTTAACTAATTAAGGCTAACTAGATCACTAACTAGCTAATGGAAATATACTAGCTAATAATATTTAGAAAATATTATAGTTTAATCACCATAAATACTCATGAAAACATATACCATAATTTTAGAACTATTTAGAAACATTTATTAGCAAAGTAATAATTATAGCTTTATTGAAAAATACTATTGACCTATTTTAGAAATATTAAACCATTTTGCTAGCAAAATATATATAGAGTTGTTAACTAACTATAAGCTTAGCAAGTAATATGCATACTAAAATAAAATATAAAATTATATTATAACAGAACCTATTCTTAAATAAGAACATAAAATATCTGATGATAAATTAATATTGAAAGCAATTTAATAATAATACTATTATTCTAAATATTATTAAGGTCAATAAAATTATCATTAATATACAAGAAAATTGTTTATCAACATTAATTAAATAGATACTAATTAGCTAAATTACTAATTAGAATTAAATCAGCTAGAAACTAAAACATGTCTATACTAGCCCAGCTTCATAACCAAAGTATCAGACCTGAGCCCAACTGTGCCTAATACTAAATTTTACAATAATATTCTAACTTAGTCCAGCCCTTACTTCAGCCCACAGTCCAATTCAAAATCACAGAATTAATCTTAACAAAATGGGTTTCAGAACCCAGCCCAACTAACTCGGCCCAGCCCGCTACTACAACTGCAGTCCAAAACCCAGTCCATAACTCAGGCTTCAACTAACTACAAATTCAATTTAACCTTAATTCTTTAAATTCAACAACCAGCCCAGTCTTAAGCCACAGCTCAGCCCGTACTCTGTGGCCCAAGACCCGGCCCAACCCCTTATCATATAATCCCGGTAACCTTCTCTCTCCTCCCATTTACTTACACTCAGCATCCGACTGAACAAAACCCATTTCCCACTCCCATCGTCTTCTCCGGCTATCCCACTTCGTCTTCTCCGGCGAAAACCACCCCGCCCCACTTCGACTTCAACCCAACTCCCCCACTTCGTCTTCTTCACACCAGATCACTTACGAATAGGAAAACCTTAGCCTCCGGAACCCTAGGTCCGACTTCATCCTTCGCCTGAACCCTAAAATTCTTCTCCTTCCTTTCGCAGTCGACTAGCCCCATCCCTTCTCCTTCACTGTAACCCTAACCCTAAGGTTTCCTCCATTGGCTAGGAAACCCTAATTCTTAGACTTCTTCTCCTTCCTCTGTCTCTCATGGCTGGGAAAACCCTAACCCTAGGATCCATCCTCTTCCTCCCGCTGAAACCTTAGGTTCTAGGTTCAAAACCCTAACTTATTTCTTCTCCGGCCAAGTAGCCGACTACAAACCCTAGATCCGGTCACTTCCTCCTTCTCCATACTCTTCTTCCTCTAGCCAGTCCAAAACTCTAGATCTGAACTCTAGGTCTGAAATCCTAACCCTAAAATCGAAAACCCTAGTTCTAGGTCGTCTTCCCAATCTACAGCCAAGAACAAACCCTAATTTACAGAGAATAGAAAGAAAAGGGGTTCGAGAAGGGTCGATGGACGTGCTCACCGGCCTGGGGGACGTCGATCCTCGACGAGCTGCCCCGATCTCCGGTGCGCGACGAGCGGCTAGACAGATCTGCTCTGCAACGACTTCGAGGCGGCGACACGCTCGAGGAGACAGCACATCTCACGAGGGCGCTGCACCCAAGGTCGGCGAGCTGGCGGTGGCACAGATCTCAAGAAAACTCGGCATCGTCTCCGAAACCGAAGGGTCGGCTCGGTCTCCGAGGGCTCTCAGCTCAAGTGGCGCTCGAGGATGGCTCTGGCGGTGGCGCGATCTACGAGGCAGCGCCCTGCTCGAAGTGAGGGTACAGAGATCGGGCGACAGACGGATCAGCGGTGTTGGAGTGGCGTCGATCTCGGCGAGGTGCGGTGGTGCACGACGGCAACGGCGGCGGTGCTTGGCTGGATCAGTCTCTGTCCAGAGACACTACCAAGTCGTTTTAGCGACGCTTAAAGACGTCGCTAAAACGATAATTTTCGTTGCTAAAAATATTTAGCGATGAAATTACCGACGTTTTGGGCTGGTCGCGGAAATGTAAGTCGCTGATCTTCAAAACGTCGCCAAACGTCGCAAGTACCGACGTTTACCGACGTATATATACGTCGGTATATTACCGACGTCTAACGTCGTGTCGTCGTTGTATTAACGACGTGTTTTTGACGTTGCTACGGGTCGGTAACTTTACCGACGATTACTGTCGTGTTGTCGGTGGTTTAGTGACGTGTTCAAAGTCGCTACACGTCGGTAAAGTCCTGGGAATTCCTGGGATGATTACCGACGTGCACCGACGTTTACCGACGTTCTCCGACTAATGACGTCGGTAAACGTCGGTACCCTGGAAAATATTGCAGATTCACGACGTTTACCGACGCAAACGTACGTCGGTGGACGTCGATAAACGTCGCTAAATCTGCAAAAAAAAATAAAATACAGAATGTCCATTTCTTCCTGCAGTTTAAAAAGATAACCATTTCTCACTGTAGAATAGGATCCAAACAATCACAGAATGTCCATTTCTCGCTGTACACAGGTTCAATCCCTATAACCAAGTCTACAACAATCACACAATGTCCAGTTCTTAGAATGTCCATTTCTCACTGTACACAGATTTCAGTCCCTATAACCAAGTCTACAACAATCACTACCAAAATTTGTCGATTTAGCGACGGCCAGATCCGTCGCCCGTCCGACGGGAATTTCTATTAGCGACCGATCACTGACGGGTCTTGGCCAAAAAAATTCGTCGGCAATCAGCTCGCGCTAATAATGGTCCGTCGCTACGTAGTCGTCAAGCGACGGAATAGCGACGGCATTTCAACTTCACAATACGAAGTATTGTCGACTACTTTCCGACGATACTAATCCGAAATGGTATAATAATCCAACACGGCCGATACCTATCGGATATGATCGATATCAAATCGATAAGGCCAATATGAATCCTAGCTATACGGCCGATACATATCGGATAGGACGATACCAATTCGCTAAGACCAATACCAACCGATACGGCCCATACCAAAATGATAGATCGATACTAATCCGATACGGTCAATACTTATAAGTACCTACGGTCCAGGAGGTTGATCCGCTAGTACATCCATGTACGATCAACGAAGTAACGATCCATTTCAATTTGGATGTGAAAATCTGTATCGTAAGACAAAAATAAACATAATCAGTTCTATTTCACATGCTTAATTGCCAAGTATGGGAACGAATGGCTCAGAACACAACCCAAAATTCATTCTAGCATACATTAGTGTGAATCATCTATGTTTTGTACATATGGTGTAGTATATGTTCTTATCATATCTAGTATCTGAAGGATATAACAGAATCAAGATGAACTCACATAATGTAATACTAAGTCATCTACTACTATATAAGATATAGTGATAGGTTGTCGTATCATCATTGCCGAGGAATGAGGGTCGGAGGACAGTCAACTTTATCTACGGCTACATAGTTTCTGCCTCAGTCGAATGGCTTAATTGCCAAGTATGGGAACGAATGGCTCAGAACACAACCAAAAATTCATTCTAGCATACATTAGTGTGAATCATCTATGTTCTGTACATATGGTGTAGTATATGTTCTTATCGTATCTAGTATCTGAAGAATGTAACAGAATCAAGATGAACTCACATAATGTAATACTAAGACATCATCTACTACTATATAAGATATAGTGATAGTTTGTCGTATCATCATTGCCGAGGGATGAGGGTCGGAGGACAAATACCGCTTGAGTGAGCCAAAGGCATGCAGCCACTTCCCTCCCTCCATTCACCCTCTCCCTCTCTCACGCTATCAACGTCACAATTTTTCCATCTCAAGTTCTGATCAAGCATCTTCCTTCTCCTCTCCTCCACCATGGCTCTGGACCCATCTGCTCCTCCCTACTTCCCTTCTTCTTATTTGACTCTCTCAACCACATATGATATCCACCTCAAGTGTAGAGTCGGGGAGAAGAAGTGGGCAGGAAGAGGAGGGGGAAGCAGCACAGCCGGCAGCATGACCCGGAGGAAGTACAGAGGTTTTCTTCAACATCCGTAGGAGAACTATAAGGATATCTTTTCACAACATATCACCTTGTCAAAGACCCTTAATGTCTAGACATCTTCTCTCCAACCTTGGACTTGTCTCCTTTAGCGACTGGGGTGTCACCTGGTTTGTATTCCTGTATGCCAAATCTTTTAAGCACTTTATCGATATAGCTCTTTTGTGATAATCTAAGAATATCTCGAGAACGATCTCGGTGTATTTGAATTCCTAATACAAAAGAGGCGTCACCAAGATCTTCATCTCAAAGTTATTTGATAGAAATTTCTTAGTGTCATGCAATATGCCAATATCATTTGTGGCAAGCAGTATGTCATCAACATACAAAAAAAAAAAAATAATTTTACTCCCACTAAATTTGTGATACACACAATCTTCAACAACGTTAACCTCAAAACCAAACGAGGTAAAACTTGGTGAAATTTATAGTACCACTGACGAGAAGCTTGCTTGAGTCCATAAATAGATTTTGTTAATTTACAAACCATATTATTGGATCTTTTGACACAAAGTTTTCTGGCTGCTGTAGGCCTCAAAAATGAAGTCACGCTGAGTTGATCAGAACAAGTCACGCAGAGTGATCCAAGAAGCAGCACAAAAGATACGCTAAGTTCTGCCTGGCCATCTCTTTTAGAAGTCACGCAGAGACAGCTCAGCCATACGTCAGAATCATAATGACTGACAACACAACAGTCGAGAAACGTCTTCTCATATGCCACGTATGTACAGAACTCGAGAGATCACAGCCGTCTTTTGCGTGATTTTCGAAATCTTCTTTAGCAAGACTCACTCTTCACCAAGTTGGCGTGACTTTGGATCTTGTCTTCATTTAATGCGGCTGACAATATAATCAATATCAGAGATTTTGTGTCAGACGAAGCGTGCCAAATCAAGACAGCCGGCGGTTTGCGTGGATTCTGAACCTTCTCCTTCCTCAAAACATTGCGTGACTTTTGAGTTATTCTTCTCAAAACCTGCATGAATTCTGAAGTATTCTTCTTCAAAGCTTGCGTGGATTTCGCCTTCAACGAGTCTACGTCAACGAATCTGCGTAGATTTTTGCCTTCAGCAAGTCAGCGTGGATTTCATTTCAACAGGAGTACGTGGCAGCCATGCCACCGATCTCTCTCTCTCGCGTGCCCAGTAACTTGCACACGACCCATGCACTGATGCCATGTGTCCAACAGTTACGGGCCACGTCCAGTAACTACTCACTAACCCTGCGTGTATTTAGAGTCTGCGTGACTTTTCAAGTGCACCAGTGGTGAGGTAGTTATTTTTCAGTTACTGTTTTGACTCTAAATAGAGTTCTTTTTCTCATTTATTGTACAGATACATTATCTACTGTCAAAATTTTGAGAGCTTTTCTTCTTCGCATAGTCCAAGGGTAAAGCGATCGTCTTCTAGATCGGATTCCTACAGTTGTAATTTTCCCAGAAACACAACAAATAAAGAGAATTTCTTTATGGAAAACAAATTGGCGACTCTGCTGGGGAAAACCATCTCCTCTTCTGAGATGGTAACAACTCAATGCAACACTTCGTCAATCGGCTCGACGAAGAAGGTGATGACGATCAAATTCGATCAACGCCTATGAAGAAATGCAGCGGGCTAAGGGTGGCAAGCCCACTCCAGCCTCCATCATCACTGCCAAGTCGAAGGGACACTCTGTCTATGTCCCTAAGAATCAGTTGGCAGTCAATGGTGAAGTCTCTGCCACAGTGTCTGCTCCTAACACTGGCAAGAGCTCTACTGCAAGCACGCACACTCTTGTGCACTCAAAGATGACAGCAATCAAAAATCACGCTAACAGTACTGGCTCCTTAGCCAAATCTGTTCCAGTGTGTATCTCCAAAGTTGAAAGTCACGCTGACAGTACTGGCCCTTAGCCAAATCTGTTCCAGCGTGCAAATTCAACTCTAAAAGTCACGCTGACAGTACTGGCTCCTTAGCCAAATCTGTTCCAGCGTGCAAATTCAACTCTAAAAGTCACGCTGACAGTACTGGCTCCTTAGCCAAATCTGTTCCAGTGTGCAATCCCACATTCAACAGTCACGCTGACAGTACTGGTTCCTTAGCCAAATCTGTTCCAGCGTGTAATTCTAAAATCAAAAGTCACGCTAACAGCTCTGGTTCTTTAACCAAGTCTGTTTCAGCGTGTATTTCATCAGAGAAGAATAGCTCCTTAGTTATCTCTTTTTCTTCACAGAGTTCTACTAGAACTGGGGGTGGTCTTCCACACAAAGTCCCTTCGAAAAGGAATAACTCTTTAGTTGTTTCTTCTGCTCCTGTATTTTTACTTCAGGAACAGCTTTGACTGATACTTTTGTTAGTCAAAGGAAAGGAGTGGTCTTTTGACTACTTCCTTCTGGACATCTATGTCTCAAAACTTGAATGAGTCTAAGAAGAAACATTCCTTAATATCTTCTTCTTTAATTTCTTCAAATTGGGCACAGAATCTGTCCCTTAAAGAGGGTCTGTTACCAACTCCTAATCAAAGGAGTGGTTCAACTCTTCCTTCTCTGCAAATATCCAGATCAATGGAAGGAAAACTCCATGTTTCCAAAATTAATGTGTTACCTTCCACTGATTTAAGAACAAAACTCAGCACTTCTGGTGTTAAGAAACTATACCAATTGGATATGAAGATAAAAGATCCAGATGCAGAGTATGCAAGAAATTATGTGGCTCACATTAATCACTCTTTGTATAATCAAGAGCCATCAAGACCCAAGAACAGGAAGTATACTCCTCAATCTTCACAAACAGATTTACAGGAATATCTTCAACAGAAGAGAAGGAGTAATTCTATATCAAAGGAACATGCTGAATGTAACTTCTATCAAAGAGTCATAATTCAGTGCAGATGTGAATCAACAGTTCAAGACCATGGTGATCATGAATGAGACTTCCAGCCAAGAGTCACAATGCAATGCAGATATCAAAATAAACGACAGTCTGTCTTCAATAGGATTCAGTATGAACCTATGCCTGATGAAGATGAGCCTTTGTTTGCCTCTGTCAACATGACTTCTCGGGACACGGAGGTAGAGTTGATAGTCCAGATGGAGTATATAGAAACACCAGAGCAAGAGTCCTGGCTTCTAGTCAAAGAAATTTGATCCCTGAAATTGATTCTGAATTTCTTGGAGAATCTAACTTCCCATCTCTTCCTACTGGGGGTAATTCTCCTATAGTTGACTTTGATGCACGAAGCAATGATTCAGAGTATACAACATCTACTAGTTCATCAATAATCCCTCATACAGTCACAACTTACATGATTGATGGGAATACTGATGAACCTTCTTCTTTCTTGACTCCTCAAGATCAAAGAATTGCTTCTTTGGAACAACAAATGAAGTCTATGACTGACACAATGAAGTCGATGTATGAACTCATGACAGCTCAGTTGCAAAATCGACAAACTGTATCAGATGCCATACCAGTTGATACTGATATAAGTCCAGTATAAGTTCCTAGCAGTACAATCCAATACTCCTGGACCAGCTCAACCAAATCCTAGTCTCTCTGGAGCTGGGGGTAGTGCTTACAATGTTGTTCCTCCTCCCAACTATTCTCTACAAGCCACAACTCCACAATCTTCGGGAGTTGTCTCTGAAGAATTGAAGAATCTCAAAACTCAATTCGAGGCATTCAAACGAAGGATGGTTTACAAAGGTTAGACATCAAGCAGCCTTATCCGATAGAATGGAAGCAAGTATCATATCCTCCTAAATACAAGCCTCCTACTATCTCATTCTATGATGGAACCACTTCTCCAAGTCAGTTTATTAATCATTTTGAAGTGATGACTGATCAACTGCAACCAAGTGATGCCCTCCTTACTCGGGTATTTATGGATGTCTCAAGGGAATGGCTTATGAATAGTATAGGAGTCTCCCAGATGGGAGTATTACCTCATTTGCTGGTTTCAAACAGATGTTTCTTGAAAGGTTCTATGAAGGACTTAATGACATGACTTTGTCTGCTCTTATTAGAATCAAGCAGAAAATAATGAATCTACAGAGGAATACATTGAACGGTTTCGAAGAGAAGCTCTGAAGATGCCTCTTGGAACTCCTGATGCTGTCACCATTGACACATGCAAATCAAACTTGTTGCCAATCATCAGTATGTGGACAGGGTCCACTCAATTTCAAGATTGGCCTTCCTTCATAGTCAGTGCCAAAGCTGCAGAAATCAGTACTGAAACCTTCAAAGGTTTAGGAGTGTAGATGACTCCTAAAGAAACAGGACAAGGTGCTAACAATAAAATAATGCTCGCAAAGGAAAAGAAACTCTTGAAGTTAATCTTCAGAGCAAAGATGCATCAAATGTTCAAACTCCTGCCTCTACAACTCAACAATCAAGAATACCTCGCCCCAGAAGAGAATTCTTTTGACGACGACGATGTCCTTGGTATCTTTGAATGTCTGCTGAAAGGTAATAAAATACAATTACCAGAGATCAAGAAACCTGATAAAGCTGGTAAGACAGATCATCCTAAATACTGTCCATATCACAGAATGCTGGGTCACACAATTCGTACATGTTATGTATTGAAAGGAAAGATCCAAGAAATGATTAAATCTGGAGCTATCTCTCTTACTCCAAAAGAGAAGACCGTCACCTCCAACGTCGTCTCTATGCAATTTAGAGATTTCCCTCCTCAACTCCTTGAAAGTGGGATTGTTCCTATTCCCAAGGCAACTCTTGACATAGTGAATCTTCCTCCTCCACAGTCTGAAGGATTAGTGCCAATCACTTTGGAAACAGGGGAAATCATGTGGATCCATCCTGATCTAGTGGCAGATTTTGAATCGCCTTCTCCTCAAAAGATTTCTTCTCAAAAATCCAAGAAGGCTGGAAAGATCAAGTCATGTCATATGACTTCTCTTGGGTCTACCTCTGACACAGAGCCAAAAGACAAAGAAGAAGCACTTGTTAGTGCTACTCGAACGGGGAAACCTTACCTAAAGGATTATTCTAAAAATCCTGAAGATCCTACTGATATCCCTTCAGATGCTAAAGATGTTCCTAATGTTCCTCCTGAAGAAGAATCATCTACTAAACCTGTTCCTCCCAAGCCTACGGCTCTGGAGAAAGGCAAACAACAGGCTCGGTTTGATAAGCCAATCAAGAAGTCTTCTCCTTTTGGACTTCAGAAGCCTTACAACTTCGACATTTTGGCTCAGCTTGCTAATACTCCAGCTAGAATGTCCCTCTTTGAACTTCTACGTCTTTCTAAAGAAACTCGGGAGACGTTAAGTGAAGCACTTCTACAAGCTGACTTGTCTTGCACAATTGAAAAAGCCAGATGCGGAACCTGCCACTTGCTTATATTGCAACAGTGTACTAGAGATTATCCCAAATATCACCTTTACACAAGACGACATGTTACTGGAGGATAATCGACATGACCGACCTCTTACTACACTGGTTATATTGATACGATGAAGATAGATCGTATCCTTATTGACCCAGGGTTGCTATAAGCATAATGCCGAAGAGTCTGTTGGATGAACTAAAAATCCCTCTTCACAAGCTCTCCAAGACGGTTACTACTATCTTGGGATTCAATCAAAGCCGAAGTGAGCCTTTGGGAAAGATTCATCTGAAGCTTCAGATAGGCGATTTCAGATCTAAAGTCACTTTATATGTGATCGAGATCGCGGGATCCTATAATCTTCTTCTGGGGAGGCCCTTTCTTCATGAAAATAATGTGGTGCCCTCTACTCTTCATCAATGTTTTAAATACATTGATAGCAATGGAAGAGTACAAAAAAAAGTTGCTGATGTAAATCTCTTCCATGGGGTTGAAGCTTATTTCCACGATTCCCGAATGTACAAAGAAGAGTATACAAGGATCATACAAGCTATGGAGAAGAAGATGCACAAAGTGAGACTTTAATAATCCCTGTTAAAAGTCGAACTACTCAGCAACAATCTCCTAAACCCTCTGGAGAAGATTCTTTCATCTTCCAGTGAGTGGACGGATCTCTCCGTTACCTCAGTCATCTACTCAAAATACACTGATCATTCCTGTCAGTGGGCGTACTACAGTTCCTGTACCTTCATAAGATACTCTGCTAATTCCAGTTGGAGGGCGGACTACTTCCTACTCAAACTTCAAGGGAGCTCACCTCTTCTGAGCCATTTGTTATCGATCTTAATCGAAACAAAGCTTCTTCTTCTCTTTAGTCATTGACTTGGCTAAAATCTCTAAGGCTCAGCCTTCTCCTAATGTAAATGTTGCTACTTTACATTTAATGAAAAGTCTCCACCTTTGCAGTACGTTGATGTGTGTAATTATGTTCATAGTTATTTACATCTGTTAGATGACTTGAACACAATAACCATAGAAGTTGTACAGACTGTTCATACAGATGTATCTCTAGAACCTGTACAATCTTTATACTTTCTAGTTCCTAGCAGAAAGCCAGGAGACATTCCAATATCTTCTACAAAGGGCCTCAAAATCCTTCTGATCTTGAAGATGATGACAAAAATGATGATACTGGAAGATTACAACTAAGTCGTTATAGTCAGCAATCTAGAGACATCATCAAAAATATGGGCTATGACTTCAGGACTGGCCTCATAATGGAAAATGAAGAAATACCTGTCCGGATTCCTCCTTTGAAATATGGAAGGACGAAATACGGATTGGGTTATACTGCTCCTACTCCTTTCATCAATATTATCCATGAAGATCCCGAGTCTGACGAAGATAAGAGATCTGATTCTTCTAGTACCACTTCTTGGGATTCCGATACGAGTATCGGTGACTTCTATTGCAACCTTCTGTCTTCCAATATGGTTTCCATTGACCATTCTGAAGAAAGTGATAAAGACGAAGAAGAGTTTGAAATCTCACCTGAATCAGAACAGTGGGCCCAAAGATTAGATAATCAATGGGAGTTCTGTTTCGAGCAAAAAGAACCTCCGACTGAAGATAAACTTGTTCAAATAGATGTTGGTGAAGAGGGATCTCCCAAACCAATATTCATCAGTGAAAGTCTTTCAGAAACTGATAAGAAAGACATGATCAAACTCATTCGTGATTACATCGATGTCTTTGCTTGGAGTTATGAAAATATGCCAGGTCTTGATCCACAGATTGTAACTCACAAACTCAACATCTTGCCGAATGCTAAACCGGTCAAACAACACAGCGACGATTTCGTCCAGACATCATGGATGCAATTGAAGCTGAAGTCAATAAACTCATTACCTCTGGATTTATTAGAGAGGAACAACATCCCGATTGGGTGGCTAATATTGTTCCTGTTCTTAAAAAGACTGGCAAGATCAGAGTATGCATAGACTTTCGCGATCTCATGCGGCATGTCCTAAAGACGAATTCCCTCTACCAATCACTGATGTCATGGTTGATAATACCTGTGGATTTGAACGAATGTCATTCATGGACGGTATTCTGGGTACAATCAGATCAAAATGTTTCCAGAGGACGAGAAGCACACTTCTTTCAGAACGCCGATTGGTACATACTGTTATACAGTTATGCCATTCGGTCTCAAGAATGCAGGAGCAACTTATCAACGAGCTATGAGCACTATATTCCGTGAACATTTGCGGAAAACAGTCGAATGCTATGTTGATGATATTGCAGTCAAAAGTCGACAAAAGGAGGATCATATCCAAGATTTGAAGACTATATTTGATCTAATGCGTAAGCATCAATTAAAGATGAATCCTACTAAGTCCTTCTTAGGCGTCTCTAGTGGTAAATTTCTCGGCTTCGTCATTATCTCTAAAGGTATACACGTGGATCCCAAGAAGATCAAAGCCATCCAAAAGATGCGTCCTCCACGCACCTTAAAAGAGCTACGAAGATTTCAAGGAAGAATCGCTTATATCAGGAGATTCATTTCTAATTTATCAGAACGCTGCAGACCATTCAACAAACTTATGAAGAAAGGTATCTCTTTTGTCTGGAATGATGAATGTCAGAAAGCATTCGATGATATAAAACAATATCTAATGAGCCCTCCAGTATTGGTACCTCCCGTCTCAGGAATACCGTTCCTCCTTTATACTCGAGCAATGAGTCATTCATTGGGTGCATTACTCGCTCAAAAGAATCAAAATGGCCATGAACAAGCCATTTATTATCTCAGCCGCACTATGACTGGAGCTGAACCTCGATATTCACCGGTTGAAAAAGAATGTTTAGCCTTGATATTTGCTGTCCAAAAGACACGTCATTATATCATTGGCCAGACTATTCATGTCTCCAGGATCAATCATATACGGATCATGATGAAGAAACCCAGTGTTTGAATTCTCGATTGGCTAACTGGGGAATCCTACTTGCTCAGTATGATATGCACTATATTCCTCAGAAATCAGTAAAAGGACAAGCTTTAGCTGATTTTCTGGCTGCTCACTTAATTCCAGAAAATTCAAAACTCTATGATGAAATCCCAGATGAAGTCCTAGATTCAAATCAAATTACTGAAGAAGATCCTACTTGGCGTCTATTCTTTGATGGAGCATCAAGAATTGGTCCTAATGGCGATATTGTCGCTGGAGTTGGAATTGTTCTTGTATCGCCAGAAGGTCTTGCCATCCAAAGAGCTTATTTCTCTCGATCAGCCGTGTTCAAACAATGTAGCTGAGTACAACGCATTACTTATTGGTCTTCAACTCGCTAAACATCTGAATATTCAACATTTGGAGGCGTATGGAGACTCTAAACTTATTGTCAATCAGATCAGGGGTACTTATGAAGTTCGCCATCAAGATCTGGTTCCTTATCATAGAGCGGCCATATCTATGGCCTCATCATTTACGGAATTCTTCATTGAACATGTTAGGCGAGCATGTAACACAGAAGCTGATGCCCTTGCTAATCTTGCAGCGGTGCTGGCTATCCCAATCAGACGGCAACAAATGATTGTTGTTCGTAATCGAAAATTATTTCATCTTGAAAATAACCTGACTCTAGGACTTCCAGTTGACATTGAAGAATCAACATCTCATGACGTCAACACAACAAGAGGATTTGGATTCAGTCGTAAATCGATATCATCTTCATCCGATTCCAGCATGGAATTCATCTTCAGTAACTCGACTGAGAATCAGAATACGGATAAAGATTGGAGACTTTCTTTCTTAGATCTCGTATTATATAATATTCTTCCGGATGATCCGAGTGAGGCAGCATCTATCAGACGACGATCACTCAGATTCTATTACAATCATACAACAAAGACCTTATATCGTCGAGCTTATGATGGTTTACTCCTTCGGTGCATTGCCGGTGATGAAGCCCAACAAGTTATTCGTGAAGCACATGATGGAATTTGTGGAGCGCATCAACCTAGGCCAAAACTTCAAGACCGTATTCGACGGATGGATTATTATTGGCCAACTATGGTATCAGATGCCATTAAATATGCAAGGAAATGCAAAGCTTGCCAAATCCATGCGGATTTTATACATCAACCTTCGGAGTTTCTACATCCGACGGCAGCATCATGGCCCTTCGAAGCTTGGGGCATGGACATTGTCGGCCCGATCAATCCACCGTCATCTAAAAGTCATCGGTTCATTCTCGCAATAACCGATTACTTCTCCAAATGGGCCGAAGCCATTCCTTTATCTGAAGTTAAGACGTCTAATGTCATCAGCTTTATTAAGCACCACGTCATCTACAGATTTGGTGTTCCTCGACGCATTGTTCATGATAACGGACCACAGTTCGTCAGCCAGAAATTTACTCGATTCTGTGACGATCATCGGATCAATAATGTGGCTTCTACCGCATATAATCCAGCAGCTAACGGATTGGCAGAAGCTTTCAACAAGACTATCATCAAACTCCTAAAGAAGTTTGTCTCCACTAACAAACGTAATTGGAGTGACAAGCTCGGGGAATGTTTGTGGGCTTATCGCACTACAGTTCGTAATGCTACCAAATGTACACCTTTCTCTCTGGTGTATGGTTGCGAAGCTGTTCTTCCATTAGAGATTCAAATTCCTCCTTTAAGGATAGCAATCGCTAATGAACTTACCTCAGAAAATAATGATCATCTTAGACTTCAAGAATTGGAGGCTCTGGATGAAAAGCGTTTATCTGCTCAACAGAATATTGAATTCTATCAAGCTAGAATTTCAAGGACTTTTAACAAGAAAGTCAGAATTCGAACATTTCAGAAAGGAGAACTTGTGCTTACTGTCAGACGCCCGATGACTATGACACACATGAGTAAGGGCAAGTTTGATGCAAAATGGGAAGGTCCATTCATTGTCAATAAGATCTTTTCTAATGGGGCTTATCAACTCACTACTCTAGATGGTAAAGCCACTATGATGCCCATCAACGACAAATTCTTGAAGAAGTACTACGTCTAATATTTCTATCAAGATTGTCCTCCCATCATTCTCCAGCTGTTTTATTGTTCTTTCCGAAGAATCATTCTGATATCTATCATCCCCAGTGGAGATATGTATTCTACTTTGTATCGTTTTCTCAACAAATTTGATATCCAGAAAATCATGTCCATATTACCTCTGAATTTTCTATCTCAATATCATATTTATGAAAATGATATTTAGTCTTTCTGATTTCTGAGTCAAAAGATCAATGAATAAAGGCAAAAATATAAAGTGGGAAGGATATATCGTAAACAAAGTTTCCTTAAACGGAGTTTATTTGAGACAAATTCTTCAAGAAAAAGAGTACATCATCATGGAAGATCACTGTAATCCCTTTCATATTTGGGACGAGGACCACATACATAATCAGCAAAAGAATTGAGTACATCTTTTCCTGACCGCACCAAGAATTGACAGGCAGCCAGCCTCATTGCTTCTTCTTCTTCGGTTTCTCCTGGTTCGACCAGGAAGTTCAGGATATCTTTTGGCGGTTTGGGAGTAGACGAGCTTTCGCCCATTTCCTTCTTCTGCGGAGGTGGATGTTCTTTAACACCTTCAGTAGCTTCGGGGGTGACTTCAGCCTTCTTTATATTCTCTTCAGAAGACATTGTGGATAAAATGCGATCCTTCTATTCAAATATATGCTCTATTTATAGGCATATGGTTACAAGGATCGAAGGGACGTATTCTTTCCCGATATTCAGTTCATCCATTCATTTCTCACATTCATCCAACGTTTCACATGTTCATTAATACTTGACGGTTCATCCGTTCATTTATTACATTCACTCGACAGTTTATCTGTTCATCATTTCCTAACGGTTCATCCGTTCATAATCTTATATCAATTTATTAAGTGGGGATTCGTTATTTATCATGTTTTCATAACCTCTGAATCAATTCCGAATCTACTTACTCATTTGTCATGTTTTGACCTCTGCATAGAAATCAATCTATTTTCTTGCGAGTTCCTATATATTATCACGTCCATAATACCTCTGATAATATCATATACTCTAAAAACAGAAAAGATGATTTTATTATCTATCATGTCCACAATTCATCCACAAATACAAATCATTGAGCATAGAAGAATTGTCATTTCCATTCCTATTTCACCACAAAAAGTCTATTACATTTTCTTAGACTTTCTTACAAATCATAATGGAAATCTATTACAAATCTTGGATTTTCATTCTATGTACAACTGAGATCTATTTCTTCTTGGATCTTCTCTGGCAATCTCGTTGTTTGTGGCAATTCCTGGGTGTCCAGCAGGAATCAAACTCTGGTCTTATCTCTCAGACGAGAGGAGAACCACAGAGTAGGGCAACACGAAAACGTGTTGCTGCCAATACAACTGGTGGATTAGGAGCGACCTTTCAGAGGAGACAGGAATGTATCCAACCTTGGGATACAATTCCTAGTTCTCCCGTAAAAGGAACTCTACTACCCGATTTCTCGGTAGTAGAGTTGACTCCACCATCCAACTCTCGTGTATAAAGGCTCTTCCTACCATCTGAGGAAGACCCTTCTATCCCACGAAGAGTTCTGAGTTGTCTGATTTACGCGTCAAAAGCGTATGAGCTCCCTGATGTAGATGTCAGCAGGATATTCTCTACAGCATCCACATCCCCAATGCCAGTTCTGAAGAAAATTTTCAGCCAAGTTTCTGCAGAAAGATCAACAGAAATCATTCAGTATGCATTTATCAAACAGAGACAGGCGTGTAACAAGAAACAGAAAGCCTATCTTCAACAGCAAAAATAAGTACACACTGGCTTACCTTCAAGTTTGCTGCTAAGGATTGACAGACCCATGTCTGGTAGCATGCACAGAGATCTGACATCAGACAACATGGCTTTCCTATTTTCTTCTCACAGAAAATTCATTCTCAGAAGAGAGGAAAAAGAATGGGAAGATGAGTTTGCGTGGAGTTCATCCATCTATTTAAAGGGTCAAGTGCAGGTCTATTCTTGGAAAAGATCCGCATAAATAGCGCTCGTAAATTGTGGAATGAGTGTCACGTATACTTCGGGAGACAGTGCAACATTGGAAACAGTCAAAGTGTGCTAATTAATATTCTTCATTAAAAGGCACGCAGATCAAACACAAAAGTTGTACTTCATTCTTTAAACAGGCACTGATGGCCTTACAAAAAGACAAAACAGAAAAGTGCAACAAAAGTGTAGAAAGTTACGCTCTATTTTCCAGAGCGGCTAAGTTTGATGCCTAACTCCTCTACGCTCTTAACTCCCAGACGATGCAACAGAGTCTCGAGCATTTCACGCTTCTCCATAAGGCTCCGCCCATCAGAAGAAGATGAGCCATCCAATCCAAAGTAGCTCAAGAGATTCTTGGCTAACTGCGTGGAGTCGTCCTTGAGCTCGATGACGACAGGTTCGGGTTCTTTGCCCCCAAAAGTGGGGTCACCATGGGAACAAAAGCCCAACTTTCATGCTTCCTCTTCGGCTGCTTCCTTTGGGGTCATATTTTCGAGAGATGAATGTCAAAACTGAGAATCTCTTCCTGTTTATATAACAGATCTCGTCGACAGTTCATATTCCACCATAAATTGGATGCAATCAGTCTCGGAGAACGAAGAGTCATTATGACATTTAATAAGTTCATTTGGATGTTTTCAAAGAACTTCGAAGTCTTTTCGACTTCCGAAAATTTTTGGAGTCATCTCAGCGTGACTTTAACTCATTTTATCATCTCGTTTTCAAAGTATTTTGAAATATTTTATCATTTTTTGAAAACTTTGAAGGGGGTTTTGTAGGCCTCAAAAATGAAGTCACGCTGAGTTGATCAGAACAAGTCACGCAGAGTGATCCAAGAAGCAGCACAAAAGATACGCTAAGTTCTGCCTGGCCATCTCCTTTAGAAGTCACGCAGAGACAGCTCAGCCATACGTCAGAATCATAATGACTGACAACACAACAGTCGAGAAACGTCTCCTCATATGCCACGTATGCACAGAACTCGAGAGATCACAGCCGTCTTTTGCGTGATTTTCGAAATCTTCTTTAGCAAGACTTACTCTTCACCAAGTTGGCGTGACTTTGGGTCTTGTCTTCATTTAATGCGGCTGACAATATAATCAATATCAGAGATTTTGTGTCAGACGAAGCATGCCAAATCAAGACAGCTGGCGGTTTGCATGGATTCTGAAGCTTCTCCTTCCTCAAAACATTGCGTGACTTTTGAGTTATTCTTCTCAAAACCTGCGTGAATTCTGAAGTATTCTTCTTCAAAGCTTGCGTGGATTTCGCCTTCAACGAGTCTGCGTCAACGAATCTGTGTGGATTTTTGCCTTCAGCAAGTCAGCGTGGATTTCATTTCAACAGGAGTACGTGGCAGCCATGCCACCGATCTCTCTCTCTCGCGTGCCCAGTAACTTGCACACGACCCATGCACTGATGCCATGTGTCCAACAGTTACGGGCCACGTCCAGTAACTACTCACTAACCCTGCGTGTATTTAGAGTCTGCGTGACTTTTCAAGTGCACCAGTGGTGAGGTAGTTATCTTTTCAGTTACTGTTTTGACTCTATAAATAGAGTTCTTTTTCTCATTCATTGTACAGATACATTGATATCTACTGTCAAAATTTTGAGAGCTTTTCTTCTTTGCATAGTCCAAGGGATAAAGCGATCGTCTTCTAGATCGGATTCCTACAGTTGTAATTTTCCCAGAAACACAACAAATAAAGAGAATTTCTTTATGGAAAACAGCTGCACCATATAAATAGTTACGTCAATGTTACCATTGAGAAACGCCGTTTTGATATACATTTGATGTAACTCAAGATCAAAATGTGCAACATGTGCTATGATTGTTTTAAAGGAGTTTTTCAAAGATACCGAAGAGAAAAACTCTTTAAAATAAATCCCAAAATTTTGAGTAAAGTCACTAGTTACAAGACATACTTTATACTTCTCCACATGACCCTTCGAATCCTTCTTGGTTCTAAATGTCCATTTGCAACCAATAGATTTCATACCTTTTGGTAATGGGACAAGTTCTTAAACTTTATTGTCTTGCATGAACTTATACTCCTTATTTATTGTATCAATCCACTTTGAGAACTGGAACTTTCCATGGCCTGACGGAAGTTGATTAGATCATCTTCCAGTATCCACAGTCTTTCTCACGTTCCTAGAGAAATATGACAATATTATCCAAAATTATATTTCTTCTTTCTCTGGTGGACCATCTTAATATTACCGGTTCTTGAGGTTGTTGAGTTTGTTCCTTAGGAATAATTACCTTCTCTTGAATGGGGTGCCGCTACGTTGTCGTTGTTAAGGTACGTATCTCAACAACGACTTATAGAGGTAATTTGATATTGTCTTATTGAGACTCCGAATTCACTTCTTAATCATGATAGGTATAGAATCCTGCATATCGTCAAAAGTGATAGTAGGAATCGTAATTGATTCCTTCTCAAAGACAATGATCCGGACTTTATTTCTTCCCCAAACTCAACATCCTCAAAAATATTACACTTCTCGTCTCAAAAAAAAAAAATCTTAGTGTGGGTTTGTATAATTATCAACCCCTTGATCTGTAGCATAACCAATAAAGTAGCTGCTTATAATTTAACTTTGGTCTATCTTTCCATTACACATTTAATATAAACATTAAAGTCTATAAAGTCAATGGAATCCAAATCTCATCAGACACAAATCGTTTAACTATATTTCTAGAGAAATGACCTAATGCTTATGTCATAATGAGGCTAAAAAAAAAATATTGTTAATTTTGCGTTTAGTACCACATGACTTCACTTGCAAGGTTTTATTATAAGATGCAATAGTTTCAACTGAATATAGGTTATCATAAACCTTAAGGGAACCGTTACTAATAATAATTAAATTTAAAGATAGACTAAACTTATTGTTTTCAAATGAACAACGATAACCAGATTTGTCCATTAAGGAAACTGAAACTGAATTTCGTCTCAAAGACGGTACAATAAAAGTGTCTATCAAATCCAAATAATAATTGGTTCCTAAAAATAACCTAAAATGTCCTATTGCTTTCACTTCTACCAAATTGCCGTCACCTACATAGATGTATCTTTCACCATCAATTGACTTTCGGTAACTCAGACAACCTTGCCTAGAACATTAATGTGGGTAGTCCCACCAGAATCTAACTACCATGAGTTTCTTGGTACTAAATCTAAATTAACTTCAGAACAGATCAAATTTAGAAATGTACTTTTCTTTATACGCCATGCGTGGTACTTTGTACATTTCTTCCTTATGTGTCATGTCTTATCACAAAAGAACAACCCTTAGTTTTATATTGTTGTTTCTTTTGATCTGGACCCTTAGCAGCTACTGTATTCATTTTTTTTGCCCTTAAAGTTTATCCCATTAAACATAAAAATTAAAATCTTATTGGCAGATATTTTAACAACATTAACTGTAAAGAGAACAAAGCAACAAAAAACAAACATGCTCTAACAAATAACCAAAGCATAAAATATAGTCAAACAAATTCAAATAATGGTGTTAACCCCATCTCAAGATACCTAGTACATCATTAATATCAAGTCTTTGGACAGTGATATTAACTGCAAGTGGTATTCTTGGTGTAATGATCAAACGTTGACAATAAGTCATGTCAAATAATAAGCCTATCTTTGGATCGGGTTATTATTTACATGTAAACCGTATAATTGTCACACATTTATCACCACAAGTATGTGTGTAATTCGGCCAAGTATTAACCTTCCTTTGGGCCGGCTAATACTCGCATGAATTTACATACACAAACATCTAACATCCCTCATAGACTATCTACGTAAGAGAGGTCACTTTGGCGACATCTTGTTTCAATGGGTCTATTTAGAATATTAGACGACTATTGCTAGTCACAAAAGGCACCAAATTTTTTTTTTGAATGTTGACTAAATTTTACAAAACCGAATCATGTCCAAAACTTTATGTACATGCATAATTAAAATATTACAACTCAAATAAGATAATCATAAGCATGTGAATCTCTTTACATGATTCAAAGAAATATTCTTAATTTGACTAAACTGAGCATTGTCAACATAATAAAATTCACGTAATATTTTACTGAAGATATGGACCAATAGATTGCTTTAAATAACCCATAAAGATTATATTAAAATAATCTGCTGAAGATATGTACGTCAATGGATTACATCAAATATATGACTTAGAACATAAATTTATTGGAAACTAAATTTATGCCAAACATAAAATTGTCTATATTTGATTTCAATTTGTCCTCCAATGACCAACTTAGATTGGAAAATACTCTAAATTGAGTAACACCAAATATCTATCAGCATGAGTAATTGGAATCTAACCGACATTCCATATTATCACATGTCCATCAATAAGCATATTTATGCATATTTAATATAATGGAGAATTTCTACGGTCATTATCACATGCGTCCATATCTAATATTTAAGCATGAACTGATAGATCATTACTGTACATAAATTATGAATTCTATCAAGATTTTCTTAATATGGCGATCAAATCAACGAAGGATTGACAGCAAATCAATGTACTTGTAAGCAATGGAGAACCATGTATGCAAAAAAGAAAATAAATAAATTATGATGTGCAAACATGTTGGAACAGTTGTTTATGTACGGAAACAACTCAGAAGTAGAAGACAAGATTCCAATAGTTGTTCTCCTTATTTAGCCATCTAGTACAACACTAAGGAAATATATAAATTATATTCCACCATAAATTATAACCCACCATGTGTAGTACTGCCAACAATTTTGATCAAACAACACAAACATAAGTGCCATCCTAGTCCATTAATTATGGATGTATCGTTTGGATACATGTCCAGCATGATCTGGCCGGAACAAAATTTTATTCGTGTATCAAGAAATCAGTTATTGAGAAACTGTATATCTAATATTCGTGTATCATAAATATTATTTTATGAACCATTGGAACCCTAAATTAAAATTAGAATGAAGGATCTATGATTTCTGAACAATAACAAAAAATTGATTCTGAAACTTCAACCTCATAAATCAAACAGGAAGGCTCTGATACCACTTGTTAGAAATTTTATTGTGCCCTGTCGATTCATGAGATGAAGAACATAAATTAAATTACGGAAGCGTACCTGAATCCATTGCTAGACTTGATGGATCTTGAAGCGAACGTCTCTTTATTGGGTTCGATCTTCCAACTTACTACGACCCTTAATGACAAAGAAGAATCCGAATCCTTTGTCCCTCTCTTTCTGTTGATGGGAATGCAGAAGAGAAAAAGAGAAAACCTCTCTTTTGGTGGCCGTATAAGTTGGGGACCATAACCCTAATGAACACATATATTTATATGTTTTGACATTTCTAATTTGGCCCCTCATCAAATTGAAATTATCTCCGGTATCTACACATTAATTCCATAACAATTATACCCTTAAGCCAATTTTCAAATAGCCCACTTTAATTTGGCTTAATTATTTAGATAGCCTAAACACAATTAATTTTACAGATGTGGCCCCTTAATTATTGAATAATTCCAACATCAGAGTCCTATCCCCACATGTGAAAGATGGGGTGGCCAATTAGAAAGGGCACCAATACACAAAACCATATATATATATATATATATATATATATATATATATATATATATATATATATATATATATATATATATTGAAAGAAGGTAATTGTGGCGAACGCTCCCACCGGAAATCGATCTCATGACAACTCGGGCCGCATGCATCTCTCTTAACCACTAGGCTAGAGGTCATTTGCCAAAACCACACACACACATATATATATATATATATATATATATATATATATATATATATATATATATATATATATATATATATATATATATATATATATATAGCAAGCTTTCTGCACAGGATTAACTTAGAGGACAAAGTTACAGGAACACTAAACATACACTTTTCTCTTCCAAATTTCTATTCTTTAAAAAAATTTAAATCTTCCATTTTTTTAAAACAAATCTATCTTTGTTTTAAATAAACAAATTCTATCCATCAGTTTAATTTTTAAAATAGAGATGATCTTTTCTAAAGAGATAGATAATTTTCTTTTTTATTTTTAAAAAATAGATAGATTTTTTTTAAATAATAATCTATCTTTCAAAACAAATCTATTTTAAAATATTAGTTTTAATTTTAATTATATTAATATTAACATTAATAATAATATTTAATGTTAATTTAGTGCTAATGTTAATTTTAATAATTATTGTTAATTAAAATATTAATTTTAGTGTTAATTTTAATTTCAATTTTAACATTAATATTAAAAATTAAAATTAATACTAAAATTAACATTAAACTTAACATTAAAATTAATATTAACATTAAAATTAATATTAACATTAAAATTAACATTAATATTAACATTAGTTTTAATTTTTAATATTATATGAAAATAAACTTTAATATTAACATAATATTAATATTAACATCAACATTAACATTAACATTAACATTAACATTAACATTAATATTAAAATTAATATTAACATTAATATTAACATTAATATTAATATTAAAATTAATATTAACATTAATATTAACATTAAAATGAATATTTTTAAATATAGATTTGTTTTTAAAGATAGATTTAAAGATAGGTTGTTTTTTAGATTTGCTTTGAAAGATAGATTATCGGTTATATTTATTTTTATGGAAATATTTAGATGAACATAATTTATATTTAAATAGATTTGTTTTGAAAGATACATTATTTGTTATATTTGTCTTTAGAAAATATTTAGATTTTTTTTTAAGAAAGAGGGAGACACGTATGTTCTTTCTTTTCTCTCCGTAAAGAATTTTTTTCTTTTAAATTATCCCATAACTTTGTCCCGTAAGTTATTCCCGTATAAGAAGGGGGATGATATATATATATATATATATATATATATATATATATATATATATATATATATATATATATATATATATATATATATATATATATATATATATATAGCAAATGACCTCTAGCCTAGTGGTTAAGAGAGATGCATGCGGCCCAAGTGGTCGGGAGTTCGAGCCTCAGTGGAGGCAAGTTCGCCACAATTACCCATTGCTTCAAAAAAAAAAAAAAAAAAAAAAAAAAAAAAAAAAAAAAAAAATATATATATATATATATATATATATATATATATATATATATATATATATTTGCGCTGGGAGTGGAGAAAGGTAAGCTACCGGTTAAGTATCTGGGGGTACCTTTGACGGTGAATTATGCTAGGGACCAAGATTGCCACAGCCTGGTGGATTTTGTCCAAAGGAGAGTGGAAGGCTGGCAGGCAGCTGGACTATCTTTTGGGGGTCGCATTGAGCTAGTGAGGTCGGTCATTTCGGGCATTGCTATGTTCTGGTTGCAGTCGATAAAGATTCCGGTGGCCACCATCCGGAAGGTGGAGAGCATATGCGCCAATTTTATTTGGCGAGGAGGTATGCATGCGATAGCCTGGAAGCAACTCTGCCGACCTAGGGAGGAAGGAGGAGTGGGGTTGAGACCACTTCTTGCGATTAGGGAGGCCTCTGGGGTGAAGATGGCTTGGCAGTTCATCAAAGGCGGCTCTCTTTGAGCAGATTAGATGGCTAGCAGATACTTGAGGCGGACTAATTTATGGTCCTGTAGGATTGATAACAATTTCTCTGTTCCTTTTAAGGCTATTCTTAGATGTCGATCGGTACTTCAGTCCACTATATGCAGGATCATCTAACACCGATCTTTGGCTCGACCCGTGGGTGGGTAATGGTTCCCTCCTGGAGACCTTGGGAGCACAGATGGACAGAGAGGCGGGTAGAGGGCTGAAGTGCAATCTGATTATCAGGGATGGAATCTGGAGGCCTGAGGACTATCGGCTGCTCAGTTTGGAGAGGAGATTCGCCGGATCACCATTGATGCTAGCCAGCATGCAGATTCCTAGAGTTGGGCTGCTCCTAGGGTGGATGGTGGGGCATGTCCCTTCCACTTCAAGAGTTGTTCTAGTCTGGTCAGGACCCCTCATGACAGGATTGCAGAGTTCAATTTTATCTGGAGAAAGGGGATTGTCCGAAAAATGCAGCTATGTGCATACAAGCTGCTGCTTGGCAGGTTGATATGACGAGGGACAAGCTCATCAGGTTTGGGGTGCAGATCCCAAATCCGAAGTGCGTACTATGTTCATCGGAGGCTAAATCTATTGGCCACCTATTCTTTGAGTGTCCGGTGACTTGGCATATCTGGTCAGAGCAATGCACGAGGCCGCTGGGAGGTGTTGGCAGGGCTACAGATATACGGGGGATCCTCGCTTGGATTATGGATCGCCGAAGTATGGAGCTTGGTTGGACTAGGATGGCCAGAGTTCGACTTGCAGCATCAGTTTCGCACGTCTGGAGGGAGCGTACCAGACGTATATTTGAGGGGCTGATTACCCCTCCCGTTGGAATTCTAAATAATTTAGAATTCGATGTATCTGTAATGGCCCCTTAACCGGGATGGGAGAGATGTGAGATTGTGTACTGTAATACTTTTAGTGAGCTCTACGTGGAATAAAATTTATCCTTATTCCAAATATATATATATATTCCTTATAATCTTTCAATGAGACAAGAGCATCTGTTGATGATACGGACAAATTAACCAGCAACCAAAGTACTACTCTTTGTTCTCTTACCAAAGCATATAACAACTTTCAGACTCCCCTCCCTAATAACTAAATACCCTTCATATGGTACAATATGTTTCTTTTTTACTCTTAGGTAGTTGGAAAATTTAAACTTGTAGAGAAAGGACTGTGTTTATATATAAACATAGGCCCATATATTATGTATGTATAGTTCTATTGCTTGTTATGGTAGACAAATGATACTGTATATAAATGATGTAGGAGAATTCCAGTAGTATTGCTTATTAATTACAAGGAAATATGAGTAATGGACCAATCTTTTATTCTGATGATGATCAACTGTTCTTCCTGGTGAGGTGCATGAGAGAGATCAGAACCTGTTTGGTGAAGGAGTACTTAAGGGCCATCAAATCCGACATCGTCGGTCCCATTTCCTTGTAGCGATGAATCTGCCAACATGCATCTGCAGTGATCTATCTATCTATGAAGCGGTCCATGACAAAGGTTGTAGAGAAGAATGGCCAAAATTCATATCAAATAAGTAATTATTTTACTGTACAAGTATATATATATGGGTGTTGTTAAATGCACTCCTATTTTTGTTCATTTTTTTTCTTTTGTCGACTTTGTTAAGTTTACTTTGTTTCCCTTCTTTCTCTTTACCTCCTATATTCCTTGATTTTTTAAATCAATTAATATTTTTATTATCATATTAACTTATTTTTTTAAAATCATCGTTACCTTCTCCATTATACTTCTATATTTTTTAACTTCCAAATCTTCAAACAACCATTTATCATCTTCTTCGAGAATATCCCCATTTTCACTACGGATAGAACGTTTCGACATGTTATTTTTTTAATTAAAAATTTCACTATGATGAAGAGAAGGTTTAGGTTTTTTTTTTTTATTAATATGAATTTGTACTTACATCCCACTTTTTAATTCTATTTGACTTACATTCCACTTTTTGTCACGAAAACATTCATTTTGTCACAAAAAATATTCGTTTTGTCACAAAAATATCTTTCTCGACAAAAAGTGGATTGTAAGTCAAATAAAATTAAAAAAATAGGATGTAAGTACAAATTCATATTAATATATATCCATATTTTTTTTTTTCGGACACATGAGAGAAAAAGCATTTGACTTCCATGTTTGAGTTAACTGCCCAGTTCACACTCAGGATCAGACCAAGGTACCACTTGGAAAATGATTCATCATCTTGTATCATAATAAATTGACGACACTTCTGATTCATGTGTCAAATCGGCCAAAATTGAAAAGAGCAAACATATTCCTTATCACAAGGGAGACAAGAGGATGATACAGACAAACCAGTAACCAACCAAACTAAACTACTTTTTGTTCTCATACCAAATAAAGCATAAAACAACTTTCAAACTCCCCTCTCCCCTCCCTAACTTATAAACATGGTGGTCATGACTCATCATGGTAGAAAGTAGGCTCTCTAGCCATCACTAACACCTGTCGCTAGGAAAAACCCCGCCCAACCGACTCAAAAGAACAAACGGTCCAGTCGAAGCCAGTGGAGGAGTTAGAAATAGGGGTGAGTATTCGATTTATTCGGTTCCAACCGAATCGAATAATCGAAAACTGAATTGGACCGAAACTGAATAAGCAAAACCGAAATCGAACCGAATTGGTTAATAACCGAACCGAACCGAATTAAATCGGTTCGATTTTCGGTTTATTCGATTTTTGGATTTATTTGTGTTTTTTTAATATATATAATAACTAAATATACCTAGACATATTTATTATATACCTAAAGTGTGTGTATATATATATATATATATAATAATAATAATAATAATAATAATAATAATAATAATAATAAATTTTCTTATTCGGTTTTCGGTTTTGGACCGAAACCGAAACCCAAAACTGAAATCGAAACCGAATAAGAAAATTTAGTATTTTCAAAACCGAAACTGAACCGATTTTTTTTTAAACCGAACCGAATCTCTTATTCGGTACGGTTCGATTCGATTTTCGGTTCAAAACCGAATAATGCTCACCCCTAGTTAGAAATTCAACCTAATATTATGTTAGGTTTATGTTGTGGTGGACTGAAGCGGCGCCGGACTCATATCAAACACCTTCCAATCCAATGAGTATTTCTATGGTAGAAATTCACTTTGTTAAAATATTTCACCTTGTCTTGTTGTGTATTTTTGTTTTAGGAATTTATTAAGTCTGTTTTTTTGGTGGGTTGTTGATTAAGTAACTCTGTTAAAATGGGTATAACATTATCATTTCAAATGAGTTAAAATATGATCATAGGAATTTGTGTTTATTTGAGTGACCTTAAGAAAATAATAAGACAGAAGATTTATCTAAATAGAGTATATCCCAGTGACTTATATGCGACTATACTTGGATTAAAAAAATCAACAAAGAAAAATAAAAATTTATACTAATGTAAGGTTAATATCTCCTTGGCTAGGCGGACAGTTTCAGGATCGAATCGTAGGAGAGGTGTGGACAGTAGACCCAAATGACATACAATGCAGCATGCACAAAGTCCCGTACATTACGTCGGACATCTCAAAAAAAATATAAGGTTAATAAAAGATGGTTTGAAAACGACAAAAATTAAACCATTTAAGTTGTTTAAATAATCCATTAATTATTAAAAAAATTAATTAATTGTTTAATTATCCAATATGATTTAATTAAATTAATATTTTTAATTTAAGTGGTTGAGATGAGAAATATTTTTACTTGGTTGCTTGAATTAATGACAATATTTATAGTAAACTAGTAAATGTACGTGTTTTGCACGTGTGATAACGTATAATAAAAATATTATCCAATTATAGTCAAGTATTTTTGTAGCTCATGTAGTTAAGATGAGAGGTTTTCTTTTTGTTTGGTTGAGTTTGATTCTCCATTTTGAATATATATAACAAATTTAAACTTTTTTCAACATTTTTTTACATAATTTATTATTTAGGCTTAATTGCTACTTGATACCCTCAACTATTACCATTTTTCAACTTGGTACCCTAAACTTTTTTTGTAACAACTTGATACCCGGATATTATTTTGGACAAAAATGCCCCTACCCCTAACCCCCCTCCCCCGTGCTCGCTTCGCCCCCCCCCCCCCCACCCCCCTGCTCTCTTCAGGCCATCCCCCCCCCCCTCTCGCTCCGGCCGTCCGCCCGCTCCCGCCTCTCCCCTAGGGCTCAGCAGCGTGAGGAGGGGGGCTGGGAAGGGGGTGCGGGGTGGGAGGCGGGGGCAGGAGGTGCCCGTGAAGCGAAGAGGGGGGGGGAGGTTGGCCGGAAGCGAGGAGGGGGGGGGATCGGCCGGAGGTAGCAGGGGGGTGGCCGGAGTGGGGGAGGGGGTCGGCCGGAGGTAGCAGGGGGGTGGCCGGAGTGGGGGAGGGGGTGGAGGGAGGGAAGGGATAAGGGCATTTTGGGATTTTTTAAAATGTTAGGTATTAAGTTGAAAAAAAAAATAGTTTAGGTATCAATCTGTTACGAAAAAAAGTTTAGGGTATCAACTTGAAAAAGTGTGATAGTTGAGGGTAGCAATTAGCAATTAAGCCTATTATTTAAAAAAAAAATAGTTGATGATATACACGACGGTTCAAACTTGAATCGTTTTAAAGTCTCTTTATAATAGTAAAAATTTATATTTACTTTTTTTTAATATTTTTTTTATATACCTGCAATGCAATGTAAGTGCACGATAGTAGTACATAATGGCAAATTATAAGGGCACAGCCTTTTTTACTCGGGGCTATCCAGGATTAGGGCTAGCCAGGCTTTGAGGAACTTTTACTCGGGCTGTCCAACGTTTTCACTCGGGGGCTGTCCAAACCCCACAGGCCCCCCCAAACCCTCTCTTCTGTAAGCATTTGAAATTTTCCCCCTCTCTCTTCACAAACCCTATTTTCCCTCCTCCTCTTCTTCTTCTTCTCCACGATTTCCCACTCCTCTCTCTCCATTTCTTTTACGCAATTGTGACGTTTAGGGTTTCGATCCTCATCTCCGCCATTTCCTTCGTCTTCACCATTTTCCAACATCTCTCCCTACGATGGCACGCAAACGTTCCTCTCAATCAAGGTAAGAAACCTAATACGTTGTCAATTCCCCCCCAAAATTCTATTAATTTAGTTCGAACAACCCAAGTCGGTTCCTCTCGACTCGACGACGACTGCCCATGTTTCTGGCAGTCCTATGTACTTTTAGGACTGCCAGAGAGAGGGGCAGTCGACTTGTTCAGCAAGTATTACAAAGGACTGTCGCACTTTGTGGCAGTCCTATACGCATAAAGGACTGCCACAAATTTCGGCAGTCCTTTGTAATACTTGCTGTACAAGTTGACTGCCCCTCTCTCTGGCAGTCCTAACAGTACATAGGACTGCCAGAAAGAGAGGCAGTCCACGTGTACAGCAAGTATTACACAGGACTGCCGAACTTTGTGGCAGTCCTTTATGTGTATTGGACTGCCACAAAGTCCGGCAGTCCTTTGTAATACTTGCTGTACACGTGGACTGCCTCTCTTTCTGGCAGTCCTAACAGTACATACGACTGCTAGAAATAGCGGCAGTCCTGAATTGGCAGTCTTGTTTGATGTTTTCTAAGTATTAATCGATTGACATTAAATATTCGTAGTCACGACCTGACTCCGAAGTCGAAGGACGTTGACATCGAGGGTGGAAGAAAACGACCTACCGCATCGGAGCGGAAGGTACGTGAAGCTGAGCGGGTTCGCGAAAAACCAATAACGATAAGTGAACCGGCGGCACCCTCTCAGACTGCACCACGTCGAACCAAACATGTTGCAAGTAAATCGAAGCAACAGAAGACTCGTCCTGATTCCCCCTCATCCGATGAGGATTTGCATATTGTTCCTATTGTTCATAGAGGGGGGGACGTTGGTTCCGGACCTTCTGACGCGAACGCCGCTTCTGATAGAGCTGATCCAGAAGTGAGGCCAATCGGTTGCTCACTATTGACGTCCCTGCCTAACCACATATCTTACCAAATTTGGAAGGATCCGGCAAGTTCACTACCTTAGATATTTACATTTCTTTTGTAAAATAGTAGTTACATTTTATATTTATAGTTTGTTTATATTGTTTTATTTTCAGAAAAGTTCGCGTATCTTGCGGGTCATTAACCACGCTAAGATGTGCAGTACATGGAATTTTGATAATTTGAAAGAAGGTATGAAGGCCAAAATCATCCCCACTGGGTTGCAGCATATTGCGAAACACTCGTACAAGATCTTGGATCACACACTGATCTCTGCGTTTGTGGAGCGGTGGCATCCCGAAACAAACAGTTTCCATTTCTCTTCCGGGGAGTTGACGATCACTCTCGACGACGTCCACCACATTTTGGGACTTAGAGTTGATGGTGGTCCAATGCTCATGAATTATGATACGGGTGACTTTGAGCTGTATGACGAGATGGTGGAATTGGTCTCCACTGTACTCGGTATTGAGGCAGAGAATTTTGTTAGACTCCCCGAGTTTAAGAAGTTGTACGGAGTTCCTTTGAGTTTTCTTAGGAATGCACACATTGATGATGATGACGATGAAGACGATGAAAATGACAATGAGGACGACGCCGACGACGATGCAGTGGCCCGGGCATACATGTATTTCATCTTGGGAGCCGTCTGCATTCCGGACAAGTTCGGAACCTCGATTCACGCCAAATATGTTAACAATTTTATGAACTTAGGCACTGTGGATCAAATATCATTTGGAAGCGGTATACTAGCTTATCTCTACCGCGAACTTGGCGCTGCATCTAGAGTCGGATCGAAGACTATAGCTGGTTGTCAAACTCTGCTCCATGTGAGTCAAGTAAATCGTACTTTGTTTAGTTTAAATAAAGTTAGGTCGATTAATATCTGTGTCATCTACATTTCATGTACAGGCATGGATATACGAACATTTCCCGACGCTAAAGAGGGCCACTGTTAACAAAGACTATGATGAGCAGCTACCTAGGATGTGCAAGTGGAATCCAGTTAAGATGGATAGCAGACACCCGCATACTTTAGCTTCCCTGCGTATCGCACTTGAAGATATGAACGAAAAGGAGGTGAGACAACGCTAACTTACATTTTTATTTACTTAGGATTTCATTATAGTGTAAAATAGTAACTTCTTTGGTCTTGATTACATATACTATGATGTAGATTATTTGGCATCCTTATAAGGATCTTCGAAATAGTTCTCGTCCGTTGCAAGGAGTTTCACTATTTCAAGGTCTGATATCCTGTCAAGAAATTGAGGAGCCTCATATGCCAGACAGAGTGCTTCGACAGTTTGGCTACGTGCAAACTGTACCGGGCACTTTGAATTTGAGGACTTCATCAAAAGGGAACAAAGCATCAACCTATGTCCCGCCGGACTACCGTTGGGGCTCTTACTTCTTCACTGAGTGGCAACGTCATGTAGTTGGTGAAACTTTACGACGTCCGGTGGAGCAGATGTGGGATTGTACTGATGAATATAGGAATTATTATGTAGAGGCCGGACATGGTATGATGTTGAATCCAGATACGCGAGGGAATGAAGTGCCGGTAGCTGCTCCTCTACCAAACAGGACAGGCCTGCTTGACGCAATGCAAAAGATGGCAAGTAGTATTTTTTCGAATTAATGTTTACCAATATAGTAACCTGGCTAATTTGGACCCTTAATTTTTCTTTCAGGCTTCGAAAGTAAGAAACTTGGGGAAAAGTCTACTGCTGTGCAAGGGAGAGAACTACGTCGACGTGGCTAACCAGATGCAGAACATCGCATCGGACTATCCGTTTCTCGAACAAGAGCGACGGACTAAGATGCGTCATGAGAATAAATGACTTGTGTGTACGTGTTTGAACAATTTTTGTGCTCCTTTTGTTGAACTGTGTTTCGAATACTTGTTGACGTCTTGGTTGTAATATGCTTTGAAGACTTAATAGTTTTTGAACAATTTGTGTGTACTTGTTTGAACAATTTGTTGTAATATGCTTCTGATGTAATAGTTTTTGAATACGAAATGTCGCTCACCTACAGGGAGTCCAATGTGGTTGTCAAAAGAAATGTAATGGAGAAGAAGGAAGTTTATTTTGCTAAGACATTTGAGTATCAATTTTATAGTTGAGTATCACATTAACTTGGACTGCCCAGAAACCTGGCAGTCCATCGTTAGTGAAAGACTGCCAGGAAACTGGGCAGTCCACTTTGGAACTTGCTGTGAACTAGGACTGCCCAGTTTCCTGGCAGTCCTCGTTCACAGCAAGTTCCAAATTGGACTGCCCAGAAACCTGGCAGTCCATCGTGAGTGAAAGACTGCCAGTGAACTGGGCAGTCCACTTTGGAACTTGCTGTGAACTAGGACTGCCCAGTTTCCTGGCAGTCCTCGTTCACAGCAAGTTCCAAATTGGACTGCCCAGAAACCTGGCAGTCCATCGTGAGTGAAAGACTGCCAGTGAACTGGGCAGTCCAGTTTGGAACTTGCTGTGAACTAGGACTGCCCAGTTTCCTGGCAGTCCTACTACACAGCAAGTTCCAAAGTGGACTGCCCAGAAACCTGGCAGTCTTTCACTCACGATGGACTGACAGGTTTCTGGGCAGTCCAAGTTAATGTGATACTCAATTGTAAAATTGATACTCAAATGTCTTAGCAAAATAAACTTCCTTCTTCTCCATTACATTTCTTTTGACAACCACATTCACAGATATAAAAAAGTGTATCTAAGTAGGTCCAAAGATATAAACATCGGCGTAGGACCAAATATTTACATTTCTTTTGGCAACATGCAAGTTTCTAGTTACAAAATGTGACAAGACTATATCGGTATAGACGTAAATGTTTATCCTTCTTTTTAATTACAAAAAGTGACAAAACTATCGGTGATGCTCCCCACTATCAGTCAATCAATACATCGTAGTGGTCTTCCGGCATTGGCTTAGGTTCCACGTAGTTTGTTTTCACCTTGTAGGCATTGATCGCATTGGCGTACAGCGTCGTCCAAGCGATCGATTCTTCCGGAGCATGTTTACACCAGACTGGATCGGGAGGGGGAATAGGACTGTGCCCGATAAACCGCGGGATGACGAAGTGATTATAATCAAGTCCAATGGCATGTAGAGTGCACATAGTGTAGTCTGCCGGAGGAGCGGTCATTGGGAAGAAAGTGTTGTTACTTTTCTTCGACAGAACGATAAGTGGGATCTTGTACCTGTAGGCGAATACAAATGCAGTATATTGTACCTGTTAGCAAATAGATATGTAGCAGAAGGAATATCCATGTAATGTGTAGGTATATTGTACCTGTTAGCAAATAGATATGCAGCAGAAGGAATATCCATGTAATGTTCCTCTCCAGTAGTCTGATCGGCGCAGGGAATACTTGTCAATAATTCTCCAGCTGTATCTGGGCTTAGTAATTTGCTGTAGAAGGGAAGATGAGACTCCAACTCCTCGTACAACTCTGCTCTAACCTGCCTCCATCCGTCTTTAACGGAGTAGCCTAGATGTCTTACAAGGGCGTGGTACCCACAATGTCCATCTTTAGGCACATCTTCAATAGACCAAATGTACTCCCGTATTGCAGGATTAAATATATGACTGTACATGTCGAAGGTGACACCAACGCTTGTTTTCTGTTTCTTCCGTTGAATTGGAAGCTTGTCGCTCCGCTTTGGACAAACGAACCTTTCCATGCTTTTTTTAATATGCTCAAATAATGATAGTTCTCTTCTAGTGGACTCGAACTTCTTCTTCTGTGTTCTTGTAAGTCTTCTTGCTGGTCTACCCTTTGGGGCAACGACAACAGATGGCTCCTGCACATCACTGCTTGCCGGGTGGGCAAGTTCTCGAATTTTACGTTCAATAGACTTCCTCTCAGGTTCTAGGGCAGCACACCATCTTGCATGAAGAAGTTTAACTTCTGGCAAGGAAAAGAAATCGTCGTGACTCTCCACCATAGGCATAACTGACAATTGTCTCCAACGTTGATCAACGACCACTACTGGAATAGGTCTGCCTTGACGTCGATATTCGTTGATCTCATGAGCACAAGGAAGGCCGAGAGAATATCGATGTGTACAACCACAGGCTTCAGTATCAACACCAACTGAATTTGCCCGAGCAATCTCTTCAAATATAAACCCCAAAGCATAGTGAGACAATATATGGATTAAATCAGATAGAAGCTTCTCTTTCCTATGTTCATGCTTTATAATATTCAGGCTCTGCTCAAATGAAGCCTTGATCTCGTTTACCGTCGAGGTGGTCATTAGATTAATCGACTGCCAAACTGACACAAAATTGCCGACCGATGAACGTATATATTTCTTCAGTTTTGAGTGTGAACCTTCGGCACGGTTTGTAGTGGTCGTGCCGTAATGCTTCACCTTATTCGTCCATGCTAAGACGAAATCTTCTTTAAATGGATCAACCCATGTGTCTTTGATATAAGATATACATGGCTTGTTGCTATTTTCCACTTCCCCTTGAACTCCAACCATGCTTTGTCAAAAGCGTCTACAGTACTTGCTCGCCAAACAAGGCCCCAATCGTCGTAGAATTATGTGAAGCGGTCAATATCAAGTTTGCCGTCTACTTTTTTAAACCGGCTCTTGCATTGAGCTTGAATATTTTGATTAATATGCCATGTACATAGTAGTCTACGAGCATGAGGAAATACGATATCGATAGCATTCATCAATGCATATTCTCGATCGGTGACAAAAACGGACGGCTCTTTGTGTCCAGTGTAAAGTGTCTTCAATTTGTTCAATGTCCATGTATAATCATCTACTGTTTCATTCTTCAAGAAACAAAATGCAACTGAAAATGATTTACCCGTTGACGTGAAGCCGACAATGTGGAAGAGTGGCATCTTGAATTTGTTAGTCTTGTACGTGCAATCAGCCACCAAGACATCGGCAAAGGACCGTGCCAAATGCGTACACTCCGGATGCGCCCAAAACATAGAGGTAATTTCATTGGACGGCGGATGTCTTCTATGGTACTCCACATAGTGATTGTCGACAAGTAACTTCATAACTTGTTGCATCGCCATTCTTCCTCTTAGGGTATTTGTCCTCGATCTCGAGAGTGCATTGTAGATTGTCCTCATTGTTGACTTGTTCTGTTCATTCTTCTGGCGCACCGCGGAATAAATTTGCTTCGGGGCGACTCCGGAGCAGGACATTTCTTCAACTAACTTCTTCTCCTGTTCATTCAACCTTCCGGCATAGGGATGACCGGTAAGTGTCTCCGCCACCGCATGATTGTGCATCCCATTTCTGACATCAACTGTCCACTTTCCATCCTTTCTTGAGACAAGCACAATCTTGAAAGGACAACCGCACTTTCTGGACCCGACCGCCTTCTGTGGGACTTTTTTCCGGCCACATTCTTCTTTCTTTCGATGAAGTCTAAATGTCCCACCTCTTTCGCATCCAAGATCAGCAGTTTTACGACACGACGGGCCTCGTAATGACCATGAAATGACAAGGACGGTGTTTACTTGCCTTCCAACTTGTCTGCACCATTCTAATGCTTCTTCATAAGATTCAAATGCGACATCGGTTGAGAATATATTACCCAAGTCAACGGAAATAGGAGGTGGTGGGCCCTATATTTAATTTCAAAAAAAAATTTGCCAATCACAATTACAACCAAAATTACAAGAAAAATTGTCCTTCCTTCAGGACTGTACAACAGGACTGCCAGACATTCTGGCAGTCCATCGCGTTTTATAGACTGCCAGAAAGTCTGGCAGTCCTGTTTTACACTGCTTCTTAACAAAGACTGCCAATTTTTGTGGCAGTCCTACGTGTTTAAAAGACTGCCAGAAAGTCTGGCAGTCCTACTTAACACTATTTCTACACACTGACTGCTGAGTCATGTGGCAGTCCTACGTGTTTTATGGACTGTCGGAATGTCTGGCAGTCCAACTGTACAGCATTACTACATATAGACTGCCGCATAATCTGGCAGTCCTCGTTACTTCTTGGACTGTCATGTTTTGCGGCAGTCCTATTTTACACTAGTTGTACAAATAGACTGCCGCGTAATATGACAGTCCTTTCTGTTCTATGGACTGCCAGAAAGTCTGGCAGTCCTCTTGTACACTCGAATGCGTAGCAGTCGGTCGAAAATTTACCGAGAGTTCTTCGGGTGTTTTGTCGTGTTGTTCGGAAGATCCGGGTTCCTCGATTGATAGAGGTGATCCACTTTCTTCCATAATTTCTACATTGGGACAAAATATAAGATTACTAAAAAAAAAAAACTCAGAAATTTTGTCATTTAGCGGACGTCATCGTACCGAATATTCTACGAATCTTCCTTGGAGAATCTTCTAGGGTTTGGAGAAATGTGGGGTTGGAAAAAGTGTGGGGACCAGACCTAGGGTTTGGAGAAGAAAGAGGGAGAGAGAATGGAGAGTGAGGAAGAGAAGGAAAAAAAAAATAAAAGTTAACTTTTATACCTATAACTTGGATAGCCCTGAGTAATTTTTTCAGTGGCAAACTTGTAAATAATGAAAAACAGTCACTTGGACAGCCCCGAGTAAAAAGAGCTGTGCCCTTATAATTTGCCTACATAATATTGACCACCAAATAAGCCATCATATGAAAACGCCACCGAGCGGTGACCGGATCCGGACCCCATCCCGAAACGGACCCAGGAAAAAGAACAAATCGGCGTCTCATTATCTCATCTCATTATCGCATTTCTCGGATATCTCCTCTCATTATCTCCTCTCATTATCGAGACCCGAGAAAATCCCCCCATCTCTCATCGCATTATCTCATCTCACCATGGCGCTGGCGAGAGCATCAACCATCTCCACCACCACCCCCCTGAGGTCCGGTCACTGCCACCTCCTCCTCCCTCCCGCCCACCGCCCACCGCCCTTCCTCTCCTTCTCCCCCTCTCGCCGACGCCGAACCCTAACCCTAACCCTAACCGTCCGATCCACGTCCTCTTCTTCTTCTTCTTCTTCCTCCTCCTTTGGAGCTCGGTTGGAGGACTCGGTGAAGAAGACGGTGGTGTACAATCCGGTGGTCATCTACTCCAAGACCTGGTGCTCGTGAGTCTCGATCAGCCAACTCTGATTGATTTTTTTTATTGGATTATTATTGGGTTTGTTTGTTGATTTTTTTGGGGGAAAATGTGGAGGTACTCGATGAAGGTGAAGTCGCTGTTCGAGAGTATCGGAGTGGAGCCGCTGGTCATCGAGCTCGACCAACTCGGTATACTTCTGCTGTTCAAAACACGGTTTGGAATTTTGAGTATTCTTTTTTGATACAAGTTTGAAAATTTTGTGTCCAATGCCAAATTGCTATAAAACTACGTGAAAGATCGAAACTTTAACGGTATACAATTTTGATTGACACTTGATACCTAGGAAGCACAGCCACCCCCCCAAGAATCCGTGTCCATACCGTGTCGTGCTGGGCATATATTGGATACAACAAAAACATTCCAAAATACATTAAGACACGTCAAAATCGTCGGAAAGTTGTCTTTTTGTCTGTGACATGGTAATGTAGGTGAAACGTCCATTCGTGTTGGTGCACATAGTTTTATTTTTTGGGGGAAAATGTGGAGGTACTCGATGAAGGTGAAGTCGCTGTTCGAGAGTATCGGAGTGGAGCCGCTGGTCATCGAGCTCGACCAACTCGGTATACTTCTGCTGTTCAAAACACGGTTTGGAATTTTGAGTATTCTTTTTTGATACAAGTTTGAAAATTTTGTGTCCAATGCCAAATTGCTATAAAACTACGTGAAAGATCGAAACTTTAACGGTATACAATTTTGATTGACACTTGATACCTAGGAAGCACACCACCCCCCCAAGAATCCGTGTCCATACCGTGTCGTGCTGGGCATATATTGGATACAACAAAAACATTCCAAAATACATTAAGACACGTCAAAATCGTCGGAAAGTTGTCTTTTTGTCTGTGACATGGTAATGTAGGTGAAACGTCCATTCGTGTTGGTGCACATAGTTTTATTTTTTGGGGGAAAATGTGGAGGTACTCGATGAAGGTGAAGTCGCTGTTCGAGAGTATCGGAGTGGAGCCGCTGGTCATCGAGCTCGACCAACTCGGTATACTTCTGCTGTTCAAAACACGGTTTGGAATTTTGAGTATTCTTTTTGATACAAGTTTGAAAATTTTGTGTCCAATGCCAAATTGCTATAAAACTACGTGAAAGATCGAAACTTTAACGGTATACAATTTTGATTGACACTTGATACCTAGGAAGCACAGCCACCCCCCCAAGAATCCGTGTCCATACCGTGTCGTGCTGGGCATATATTGGATACAACAAAAACATTCCAAAATACATTAAGACACGTCAAAATCGTCGGAAAGTTGTCTTTTTGTCTGTGACATGGTAATGTAGGTGAAACGTCCATTCGTGTTGGTGCACATAGTTTTTTTTTTTTTTTCTAAAATTTTGTTCGACAGTTGATACCATTTGAAATGAGTCAAACCAAAAAAGGAAAGAAGCCTGTTGTCAGGGCTTGCCCTGAGCTCAGGGGGTCTGAGGTGAACTTCCAAAATTGGGCCCCATACATAATGTAAATAAAATAAAATAAATAAAATAAAACAAAAGTAAATTTGAAAAAAAAAAAACTATTATTAGCAAGAACTGAACTAAGGGGACGTTTGGTATGCGGAATACTATATAGCTGGGAATTCTATATTTCCGGGAATCAAATTCCAAGGAATTAAATTTCCTGGAAAATAACATTCCCATGTTTGGTGACAATATAAATATTCCCGGAAAAAAATAAAAAATAATAATAACGAAAAAAAATGAACAAATATTAAAAAATCAGTAAAAACGAAAAAAAATAGGTAAAAAACGAAAAAAAATGGTAAAAACGACAAAATAACAAAAAACGACAAAAACGATGAAAAACGACAAAAATGATGAAAAACGACAAAAATATGTTAAAACGACAAAAATGACCAAAAAAGACAAAAATTGTATAAACGACAAAAAATAACAAAAAAAGGGTAAAAACGACAAAAATAACCAAAACACAACAAAAACGACATAAAATCGGTAAAAACGACAAAAAAAACCAAAATACGGCAAAAACGACAAAGAACAACAAAAATCGGTTAAAACGACAAAAAATGACAAAAAATCGGTTAAAAACGAAAAAAAATCGGTTAAAAACAATAAAAAATCGGTTAAAACGACAAAAAAAACCAAAAAGCGACCAAAACGAAAAATAATCGATAAAAATGACAAAAAAGGACAAAAAATCGGTTAAAACGACAAAAAAATCGATTAAAACGACAAAAACAACAAAAAAATCGGTTAAAACGACAAAAAACGAAAAATAATCGATAAAAACGACAAAAAGGACAAAAAAATCGGTTAAAAACGACAAAAAATCAGTTAAAACGACAAAAAATAACCAAAAAGCGACGAAAACGACAAAATATCGGTAAAGCGACAAAAAACTGACAAAAAACGCCATAAAATCAGTAAAAATGACCAAAAAGCGACAAAAACGACTAACAATCGGTAAAAACAACAAAAAAGTTACAAAAACGACAAAAATCGCTTAAAACGACAAAAATTGACAAAAAAGCGACAAAAGGACAAAAATTGGGTAAAACGACAACAAATAATCAAAAAGTGACAAAAAAGACAAAAAATAGGTAAAAAGGACAAAAAATCGGTTAAAACGACAAAAAAATTCGGTAAACGACAAAAAAGCGATAAAAATGACAAAAAATAATCAAAAAGTGACAAAAAAGACAAAATGGGTAAAAACGACAAAAAAAATCGCTTAAAATGACAAAAAATTGGTAAAAACGACAAAAAAAGACAAAAAAGCGATAAAAACAAAAAAAAAAGAAAAAATGTTCAAAACTAATCAAAATTGATCAAAAAAGAAGAAAAAATTTAGACAATTTTTTTTTCCCGGGCAAAAAAAAAGAATACCCACCTGTCACGCCCCGATTCGGGGAATCGCTCGCTTTGCTTCGATTCACGCCGAATCGATCGTCCTCGCTAAGGCGTGATGCCGTACAAGTCTGGAGTTGCACTTGTACAAGGCTAGAACATTGCACATTTATATCATTTTGAAACATTTGAAGTAAGCTACAGTTGCGAAAACATTGAGACACAAAATAGGAAGAAGAAATACTCATTTTATTCATATTGTAGTCAGAATACAACTTTTCTCGATAATATTTGAAATGCCATTTCGACTACATTGATTCATGAAAAGAAGTACAACTGATAGGCTGCCATGAAATAATTTCCCATTCCATACATCATGCCCCTTTAATACTTGAAGTATAAACAGCTATCTTTGAAATCTCCGCAATACTTTGTGCGTCTTTAGGGAAAAACAACTTGAAAGGAAACAGCAGTTCAGAAAGCTTTAATTGTGATGTGCGCCCGAGCCTTCTCCAGTACCTGTGGAGGAGGGGTCAGCACATTATAACAATGCGCTGGTGAGCCCCGTTGGCCCACTCAGCTAAACCAACATTTTATTAATGACAAGCATTTTAAAGATATGAATTTATAAGGGACATGCAACATTTAGAGTAAATCACAATTCAAATGACATGGTAGTTCAATAAACCATGTTTACTTTACCATTGGCCGAATCCAGCTTTCCTGCATAAGATACAGGATAATAATAATATACTTACCGCCCCTGCATAAGACATTGATTAGCATACATTCCCACGATGTGACCACTGGTGTTGTTAAACCATATGGACTCTTTTCATTCATTCATTTGCATTTGAGACTTCAAGATAATGAGATGACAGCACAGTAGGGAGCTAGCCTCTATGATGCCTCGCATTACTCATGTTCCCCAAAGCACTTCATTATTTCCTCCTAGGCCGAATCGGTACAGGCGCCCCTGTACCGTTCGAGGAAATTATTGCTCAATCCTTGTATACAAGTTGTCCATGGTCAGGCGAATGTGTGTCCGACTCGATATACACAGTGTGCATAGAATATTTGAAGTAATAGGCAACAAGATCATTCTTAGCATTTCATAACCATCATTCTAGGCATCAATTCAATCATTTCAATGTTCAGTTCATTGCAGTGTAATCAATTCATTTCGATGTTCTATCTCTAGCATCTTAGTGGTATTGACTTGTGGCTTTAGCATCTTGATATCGATCAACGGATGTTGCAAGACAATTATTTAGTTGGCATGAAGGAATAGCGAGAGGGACAATACCACCACAGAGATCCACACTCACCAAATTAGAGAATCGTCGAGAGAGAGAGGAACACTTGCACGCTTAGCCTTCCGTCACGCGTCAGTCTGCATTGGCACCAAAAGATTGATTAATAATCCGTCTCGTTGTGTTCTCTTCTCTCAGAATTCTCAAGAATGAATGCTATGCAAATCGATGAAAACGGACAAGAATCAAATCATCGAAAATCATTCAGAAAAACATCCATAAAAACCAAGCAGCAAAACCAGCAGCAAAACATCCAGAGAAAACTCTTGGACGCATTTCAAGAGAAACCGATCCATCAATTGGAAAGGTTCTTATGCACTTGTCCGTGATCGATTCGATGCCGACGGTAAGTTTCCCCAATAACTCGGTTCCGACCGAGTTAGCCAAGCCACAAGCCTTACATAGTGAACCGCTAGGAGCGGGACACTACATAATATACCACTAAGAAAAAGTTTCGTCCTCGAAACTTAAAGCAAAGGTCCTGCCTCAAAATTATCAAACAGCGAGGGGTACTTCACTCGCATCTCTTCCTCTAATTCCCATGTCGACTCCTCTACAGCATAGTTCCGCCACAGCACGTTGACCAGGGATACTGTCCGATTCCGCAAAACTTTCTCTTTCCTGTCCAAAATTTGGACAGGTTCTTTAGTGTAGGATAGGTCAGCGCTCAGCTGCAGCTGGTCGAAATTCACTACGTGACTTGGATCATGCACGTACTTCCGAAGTTGAGATACATGGAAGATATCGTGCACATCAGCCAAAGCCGGAGGCAGTGCAAGTCGATAAGCCACTGAGGCTACCTTCTCCAAAATCTCGAATGGTCCGACGAATCTCGGGCTTAGCTTTCCTTTCATCCCAAACCGCATCACACCTCGCATGGGTGTGACCTTCAAGAAGACATGATCGCCTGCTGTGAATTCCAAAGGTCGTCGATGAACATCCGCATAACTCTTTTGTCGACTTTGAGCAACTCTAAGTCTTTCTCGAATTAAGCGAATCCTCTCGACGGCCTGTTCCACAAGTTCTGGTCCAAGCACTTGCCGTTCACCTACCTCATCCCAGCATATCGGTGATCGACATTTCCGTCCATATAAGGCTTCGTACGGGGCCATTTGGATATTTGCCTGATAACTGTTGTTATAGGCAAATTCTGCTAATGCGAGATGTGTGTCCCAGTTTGTCTTCGAATCGAGCACGCACAATCTCAACATATCTTCAAGAATCTGGTTTACTCTCTCTGTCTGACCATCAGTCTGCGGATGGTAAGCTGTACCGAAGTTCAACTTTGTGCCCATAGCCGAGTGCAGACTTATCCAAAATCGCGACAAGAATCTTCCGTCTCTATCCGATACTATAGAAGCTGGCACCCCATGTAATCGAACAATTTCATTTATGTAGATCTGAGCCAACCGTTCTACTCCCCATGTAACTTTTATTGGTATGAAATGTGCCGACTTGGTTAATCTATCCACGATAACCCAAATCGCATCATTTCCCTTCTGAGTTCTTGGCAAGCCAACTATAAAATCCATACAGATATTATCCCACTTCCACAGTGGAATAGCCAAATTTTGTAGTTCTCCGCCTGGCCGTTGGTGTTCGGCCTTCACACGCTGACAATCCATGCATTGTGACACGAATAGCGCCACATCCTTCTTCATACCATGCCACCAAAAGGTCGAGCGTAGATCCTTATACATTTTCGTGCCTCCCGGATGTAAGGAATACTTCGCAAAATGAGCCTCGGTCAGTATTTCCTTCCTGATATTTTCATCCTTAGGAACACACAATCTCCCCTTGACACGAATAGTGTCATCTTCAACGGTAAAGTCTGACGCCTTTCCTGCTAGAATCAACTCGCGTATCTTCTGCAGAAACGGGTCATCCTTCTGAGCAATCTTAATCCTTCCCTGGAGACTCGGCTCAAGTTGTAACTGAGCCAACTGCACATTCTGCGGACGGATCCTGAACTCGATGCCCATCTCTTCAAGATCCTGTAGTACCTCTTTTGCTATTGTTAGGGACCCAACAAATTTCCGACTCAAGGCATTAGCTACCACGTTCCCTTTACCCGGCGTGTAAGAGATTGTCAAGTCATAATCTTTGATCAATTCTAACCAACGCCGCTGCCTCAAATTCAATTCCTTTTGCGTGAATATGTACTTTAGGCTTTTGTGATCCGTGAAGATCTCGCAGGACACACCATAAAGATAGTGTCGCCACAATTTCAACGCGAACACAATCGCCGCCAGTTCCAAATCATGTGTTGGATAATTCTTCTCATGCTGTTTGAGTTGTCTCGAAGCATAAGATATTGTCTTCCCATGTTGCATAAGAACACATCCCAAACCAAGTCCCGACGCGTCACTGTAGATCTGAAATCCCTCAGAGCCTTCCGGCAGTGCTAAAATTGGGGCCGTGACGAGCCGCTGCTTGAGTTCTTGGAAACTACTCTCACAGTCGTCCGTCCACTTAAATATGACTCCTTTCTGAGTCAGGCGAGTCAAAGGCGAGGCGATTCTCGAGAAGTCCTTCACAAATCTACGGTAGTACCCGGCTAAACCAAGGAAACTCCGTATTTCACTAGCTGATGCAGGCTGCTTCCAGTCCACCACTGCCTCAATCTTCTTTGGGTCGACGGCAACACCTTCCGCCGAAACAACATGTCCAAGGAACGACACGCTGTTCATCCAAAACTCGCACTTACTTAGCTTTGCATAGAGCTGGTTGTCCCGCAGCGTCTGAAGTACTTCTCTCAAGTGCTCGACATGAGTCTCCCTATCCTTTGAGTAGATCAAGATGTCATCGATGAACACAACAACAAACTTGTCTAAGAACGGTCGAAACACTCTATTCATTAAATCCATGAAGGCTGCTGGAGCATTAGTCAAGCCGAATGGCATGACCAAAAACTCATAGTGTCCGTATCTCGTACGGAATGCTGACTTAGGAACATCTTCGGGTCTGATCTTCAACTGATGATATCCTGAACGAAGATCAATTTTTGAAAACACGGTCGCCCCTTGTAGCTGATCGAATAGATCATCTATCCTTGGCAAAGGATACTTGTTACGGATGGTTGCCTTATTCAGTTCTCTGTAATCGATGCATAGCCGCATCGTTCCATCCTTCTTCTTTACAAACAACACTGGAGCTCCCCATGGAGATACACTTGGGCGAATGTATCCTCGGTCTAATAATTCTTGTAGCTGCACCTTTAGTTCCTTCAATTCTGCCGGAGCCATCCTGTACGGCGCTTTAGATATCGGACGAGTACCCGGAAATGTGTCAATTGTGAATTCAATTTCTCTATCCGGCGGCATCCCAGGTACCTCGTCCGGAAACACATCGGAGAACTCTGCCACGATCTCGGTCTGATTCGAATCTACACCCTTCATTTGAGTGTCAAAAACAGAAGCAAGGAACCCTTCACACCCTGAGTACAACATATGCCTTGCCGTAACTGCCGATATTACCATAGGTCCTTGGAACGCAGAGCCGCACGAGTAAGAGAACTCTGTTTCTCCGGTTAGGCGAAACACAACTCTCTTATCCGCACAGTCAATCGTTGCATGACAGGCGCTGAGCCAGTCCATTCCCAAGATGATATCGTACTCTTTGATGTCGAGTACAATTGCATCCAGAGATAAAGTCTTGCCTCCAATTTTTATGTAGCCGTCCCTGCAAATCAAAGTTGCAGGCATATCTACTTCCGAAGGAGTGCTAACACACAAAGCTGTCTTTAGTTGAGTCATACAAAATTTATTTTCCGTTGCAAAATCAGAAGAGATAAAGCAATGAGTAGCGCCAGAATCAAAAAGTACTCTTGCAGGTGTGCCTTTATATAGCAACGTACCTGTTATAACATTCTCCGCGGTCTGGGCCTCTGCCTGAGTCAAGGCATAAACCCTTGCTTGCCCACCTTGTTGATTCGGTGCATTCCCAGCTGGAGCCGGTAAGGCTGGTGGCGCTTCGCCACGATGCTGGTTGTTATATGGTCCCCGGTTGTGGTTGTTGTTATGCCCACGATACTGATTATTGTTATGCCCACGAGGAGGATACTGATTCCCTCCTCTATTTCTGCAGTCAGCTTCCTTATGGCCCTGTTCGCCACATTTGAAACACTTCACCCGACAATCCTCAGATCGATGTCCCCAACGGTTGCATGATTTACAACGTTCTGTATGTTGAGGCCCTCTATTGTCTCCAGTATTGTGACGCTTAGGTGCGTCGTTCCTGCTAGCAGACCAAGGTCGTTTCTGATTATTGAGTCCTTGGTTGCTCTTCATTGTCTCACGACTAGCCGGCTTATGAAATCTCTCCATCTCGAGAGCTGTCTCGTACGCCTCCCGGTAAGACGTACATTTTCGAGTTAGCACATCCCGCTCTAGGCCCTCATTCAAGCCTTGCACAAATCTTCCTCGCTTGGCATCGTCATTCGGTACCATGTACCCAGCGAATGCGACTCTCTTCAAAAACTCTGTCTCGTAGTCATGCACTGACATACTGCCTTGTCGAAGTGCAATGAACTCATTCTCTTTTCGTTGTCGGACAGCGGGTGGAATGAATTGAGTGATGAAAGCCTGCTTGAAGGCCTCCCAAGACATCTTTATATCCTGACTATTTCCGCAAAGTGCCTGTCTCTGCGAAATCCACCATTCCTGGGCCTTGAGACGAAGTTGTACAGCGGCACACTCCACTCTCTTACTGCCCTGAATCTCTAACATTCGGAAATAGCCCTCCAGTGTGTTCAAGAAGCCCATCACCTCATCTGGCTCCTCTTTCCCATTAAAATCAGGTGGGTCGCAACTTTTAAATTCAGAGAACTTGAAGCTCGTCCTCTTCCGTGTCGGCGTCTCAGATTTCTCTGCCGGCACCTCCACGGTCTCGGTTGCTGTGGCCTTTGCAGAAACATTAGAATCGGCCGACAGCTTGATGACAATCTGAGTTAGACTATCAACTTGCTTTTGTTGAGCATCCAGCTGCTCCTGAAACTGATACTGAAGCTGCTCCTGAAGCGCGCGATGTTGAGCTTCGCTCTGCTTTCTCTGAGCCTCCATTTGCTTAATCAGTTTCTCAATCGGGTCAGACGATGAATTCGTCTTTGAGCTATCACCCTTGGTCATTCTACAACAAAGAAATAATTCCATTAGCACTCATAAAATATTTATGGGCTTATTGTATGGAACATTATTTCATGCCAGCGCTATCGACACCATCAATCGAGAAAATTTGCATCAAGACTTCCTTTTTTGAAATAATTATTTTTGAAATCCGAGGAAGTGAAACCGAGCTCTGATACCAACTTGTCACGCCCCGATTCGGGGAATCGCTCGCTTTGCTTCGATTCACGCCGAATCGATCGTCCTCGCTAAGGCGTGATGCCGTACAAGTCTGGAGTTGCACTTGTACAAGGCTAGAACATTGCACATTTATATCATTTTGAAACATTTGAAGTAAGCCACAGTTGCGGAAACATTGAGACACAAAATAGGAAGAAGAAATACTCATTTTATTCATATTGTAGTCAGAATACAACTTTTCTCGATAATATTTGAAATGCCATTTCGGCTACATTGATTCATGAAAAGAAGTACAACTGATAGGCTGCCATGAAATAATTTCCTATTCCATACATCATGCCCCTTTAATACTTGAAGTATAAACAGCTATCTTTGAAATCTCCGCAATACTTTGTGCGTCTTTAGGGAAAAACAACTTGAAAGGAAACAGCAGTTCAGAAAGCTTTAATTGTGATGTGCGCCCGAGCCTTCTCCAGTACCTGTGGAGGAGGGGTCAGCACATTATAACAATGCGCTGGTGAGCCCCGTTGGCCCACTCAGCTAAACCAACATTTTATTAATGACAAGCATTTTAAAGATATGAATTTATAAGGGACAGGCAACATTTAGAGTAAATCACAATTCAAATGACATGGTAGTTCAATAAACCATGTTTACTTTACCATTGGCCGAATCCAGCTTTCCTGCATAAGATACAGGATAATAATAATATACTTACCGCCCCTGCATAAGACATTGATTAGCATACATTCCCACGATGTGACCACTGGTGTTGTTAAACCATATGGACTCTTTTCATTCATTCATTTGCATTTGAGACTTCAAGATAATGAGATGACAGCACAGTAGGGAGCTAGCCTCTATGATGCCTCGCATTACTCATGTTCCCCAAAGCACTTCATTATTTCCTCCTAGGCCGAATCGGTACAGGCGCCCCTGTACCGTTCGAGGAAATTATTGCTCAATCCTTGTATACAAGTTGTCCATGGTCAGGCGAATGTGTGTCCGACTCGATATACACAGTGTGCATAGAATATTTGAAGTAATAGGCAACAAGATCATTCTTAGCATTTCATAACCATCATTCTAGGCATCAATTCAATCATTTCAATGTTCAGTTCATTGCAGTGTAATCAATTCATTTCGATGTTCTATCTCTAGCATCTTAGTGGTATTGACTTGTGGCTTTAGCATCTTGATATCGATCAACGGATGTTGCAAGACAATTATTTAGTTGGCATGAAGGAATAGCGAGAGGGACAATACCACCACAGAGATCCATACTCACCAAATTAGAGAATCGTCGAGAGAGAGAGGAACACTTGCACGCTTAGCCTTCCGTCACGCGTCAGTCTGCATTGGCACCAAAAGATTGATTAATAATCCGTCTCGTTGTGTTCTCTTCTCTCAGAATTCTCAAGAATGAATGCTATGCAAATCGATGAAAACGGACAAGAATCAAATCATCAAAAATCATTCAGAAAAACATCCATCAAAACCAAGCAGCAAAACCAGCAGCAAAACATCCAGAGAAAACTCTTGGACGCATTTCAAGAGAAACCGATCCATCAATTGGAAAGGTTCTTATGCACTTGTCCGTGATCGATTCGATGCCGACGGTAAGTTTCCCCAATAACTCGGTTCCGACCGAGTTAGCCAAGCCACAAGCCTTACATAGTGAACCGCTAGGAGCGGGACACTACATATTCTCTAGGGATAAAATTTCCATGTTTTGTGGGTAAACTATTTACCCGGGTATTTATAATTCCCGGAAATAAATTTTTTATAAGCCAAACAAACGTGGTAATAGATTCCCATCATAAATTTTTCCGGGAATAAAAAAATATACCGCGTACCAAACGCCCCCTAAGGATCTAATATATGCAAGCCTAACATAGTAACTACTACACCATCATTGTTTGTGTTAAGTGAGGCCCATGAAACATACTAGATTTATTTTAGATACAAAAATATTAATATATTTAATAATTTATATTTAAACTGATTTTTTGGGCCCTCCGGATCCGTGGGCCCTGCCCTGGCTGCCCTGGGCCAGGGCAGGCCCTGCCTGTTGTTATCATGTGGAAAACTTAATGAGGATTATTTGGATTATTTTCAGTTCATATGAAGGGACTAGTGCTATAAATTCAATTAGTCTAATCTAATACAGGTCTTGTAAAGTAGGTTTAGTCAGTCAAATCAGCAATCTAACTCATTGATATGTGCATGAGAACACTACCACTGGTTTAAGTTCAAGTTGAAGGCTATTTTTCACGGCCCAACTTGGAGAAAGGACACCTCAAAAAAAAAAAATTCAATTTGAAGAGGAGCGTAACAGGAAAAGAATAAAAACGAGTGGATGTAAAATGAGTTTGCTGAAACAAGGAGAGAATTATACAGTTAAAATGAAGATTTGTTCTGTGCCATATGGCTTGCATGGAAAACTTCTAAAATCAAAGGAATGCTATATGGCAGCGTTGGCAAAGGCTAACAGATCGTCTTAGAACAGATTGGTGGAGGTGTAAGTCTCTCAATCCAAGGGATTTATTACTTCTGATTTTGTGTGTGTGACAACAGATTGACAAATTTACTTGATACTTTTTGCTGCTTGGCAACAAAAAGTATCAAGTGGAAGAAGCCTTCCTTAGAAAAAAAAAAACCCATCTTAATAGTTTGTGATTTAGCCGCTTAATCGCTAGTACTTGGGTGAGGACCGTTAGTGCACGTGGTAAATGCCAATTTAATACCCCAATCATGTGGTCCTGAGATTGACTATATTCCTAATGTGTTTAGGAATTTGTCAACCTTTACCAGGGTTCTAGCCTCTCAATAATAGATTTAATATGTTGCCATAGGCGACCTATAGTCATAGCACCTTCCTAGATTGTCCATCTAATAGTTTATATTGATGCTTTTTTCCATTGGGTTTATGTTAATGCTTACTCCCACCTTACTGTCAATGTAAAGGATGAAGATTCATCACCTTGATAGACTAACATGACGGGGCATTCATTACTTTTTGTATGCTTGATATCTATGCAATGGAAGATGATGGCACAGGTTTTTCACAATGTTTTAGATTTTTAAGGGATTCACCAGAGGGTTCTGACAAAACTTTATGAAAGACCACTGATCTTTTCAAGAATGCAAAACCAAGTAACTGTCTGTATTTGGTACCAGTAACTTGTTTGAATTATCTTTATTGTAACACCCCAAGTATCTCATAGCACGTCATTTGGAGTTTAACCAGCTTGAATCTGTCAATATGCTGGCCAGATGATTAAGATACAAGGGATTGTTTTTTTTGTCTTTTAACTGCATCATCATTATTATTATTATTATTTTGCGTATACTCAGGTTACTTGATGAAAATTGCATTGACACATCATGGAGTCCTTTTCTTGACCAGACAATCTTTATGTTGCTTGCATATTATCTTTTAATTTTGTAGTTTTCTCATAGGTTAGAAGCAAGTTTGTCTTATTGACTAGAAACTACTGCCTTAAAAGTTTCATCTCCTATATCATACGGTCGATCGGTGCAGCCCATAAGGGGTTCCTACTTCAATTTGTGAAATAAGAAAGCATATGAGAGATTTAGATTAATAGAGTAAATAAGATGCCGATACCGATTCGATACGGACGATACTAATACATTTGGCATGTCCCGATCCGATATCAACCGATATCTATACTGACCGATACCAACAATTGTTGGGGTGGGGGAGGGGGTCTCTTTTCAGTCAATTCGACAGAAAATTGAAAGGAAAAAAAAAAGCATAATAAGGTTGTGAAAGCATGTAAAAGAAGAAAACTTATCTATTGCAAGTAAACCAATCGATAAATGTGACTAATATTTCATTCAATTTCAAAACTACTAATAAACAACACAACAAATATTTAAAATTATGCCTAAATGTATAAAAAAATTCTTCTAAAATTCTAATAATTTATTAATAATTGTTTGTTTTTCGATACAAAAAAAAATCTGATTATCTGATTCGAAACTGCCGATACTGTCGATACCGCCGATCCTATACTCATAGGAAGCGTCCGGTACTGATTCCGATACATCGAACCTTGATAAGAACCTTCATCAAATCAACCCATAATCTACCCATAGGCTAACTGAAAAGAGGAGAACGTGAGTGAGATAACCAAATGTCCAAGCTGTTGGACCTATCAAATTAAGTCCATAATTCTAAAACAAACAGCCATGGGATACCAATGAAAACCCAAAGGGATCGGAAATTAATGACACCGGAATTTCTAATCCTATAATGAGCTAGGGACATAGTTTTATTATATTTTAAGCAGAATTGCATCATAGTTTGGAGTATCGGCCAGTATTGATACATATTGGTCGTATCACATCAGTTTTGGCATGTACGAGTCTGATATTGGCCATTATCAATGTTGGGGATCTCTTTCCTAGTCAATACAGCAGATAAAATTTGAACGAAAAAAAGAGAAGTATGGAAAACTATTGTCTACGCAATGATTCAGTTATGCTAAAGATTGATATGTTACATTATGTTGTTTACATTTCTTGCAGTGTAACCATCACCATTGGTCAAAGTAGTACATCTATAGATTCACAATAGTCGTCCATCTTAATTTTTATTCCATTCAAAATTATCTATTGTGGTTGCACTATGTCTAAGTGTAAGTAAATAAACAATAATATCAATTGCAGGTCGACGATTCAAGAATGTTGAATATTCCAATTAACTAATGAGAAACAAGAAATAATAAATAAAATTATGTCCAAATGTATCAAATAATTTTCTAGCTTTTTGAAATCATTTTTGGCTTTTCGAAACAAAGAATCCCGACTCCAAACCGGAAATGCCAAAACTGCAAAACAACTGATACCGATACTCATAAGAAGGGTTTGAAACCGATTCCAATATTGAAACCAATTCCAATATCCAATACTGAAACAAATTCCAATACTGATACTGTGAACCTTGAATTGCGTGCCTGTGCAAGGTTCACATGATATATACTGTCATCCAGACTTCTGCACTACATGGCTTCATCGATTTTCTTTTGATTCTCTATCATATTCTTGAGAAACCCCCATGCCCATCCACTTTCATTTTGATCCAATAAGTTAATTTTTGTTATGCAGAATGTTAGTGTTTGTAAACAGTGCATGCTCTTTTTTCTAATTTAAGAAAAGCTACTATAAATTGGGAAATGCTTGATGTGAAACTAATCTGTTTCAAGGAATATCTATCAAACTTAATATATGATCTTGTTTTTTATTCTCAGGTGCCCAAGGTCCACAGCTACAAAAGGTTTTGGAGAGACTGACAGGACAGTTTACTGTCCCAAACGTTTTCATCGGTACACAACTATTGGGCTCATTATCTCATTTTCAGGATTTGCAACTGTTTGTTCATTATTCTACTTACATGTTTGATACATTTTAGTGCATCATGCGACTTGCTGTAAGGTCATAGCAGTTGGTTACAGATAGATGTAATATTTGAATGTAAAACAAGCATCAAGCGTGCTCATCCTTGGTAACTTAGGTTGTCCTGCAACTACTTCAAATGTGCATTACCTTGTGCGGAGCTCCTTGATTTGGAGCAAAGGTGAAATTGTTTCATTTACATGCACATGATTCCAGTTTTATCATAGATTTAAAACTTTATTTGGCTGTGTAAGCATGTAATAGATTGTTTTAGCTGTATGTCTGGTTCATTTGATTTGCTCTGTACACATCCATTCCCTCTCTCCTTAAAGAATATTCATACTATGATTAAACCATTTTTTGTTTTAGGGCTGTTAATATGCGACCGAAGACCATCCATGGACCCGGACATGAGTCCGATTCGTAGATCGGAGTGATATTATCCTTTTAGATTTTTTAGTTTAAATATTTGTAGCTTACATAATGATAATTTTATCTCTTTGAGTTGGTTACGGATTTGACTTATGGATAAGGTTTTTTTATTTGTTTTTGTTTTTTATCTTCTTTCTATTATTTTGTAGTCTATAAATAGTGTTTAAGTTTAGAAATTATTTATTGAAGAATTGAAATTTGAATTGAGAGAAATCCACTTTTGAGTTTGTATGGTCAATGCCAAAACCTTATAGTGGATCTATCTTGTCTTCTTCTCCGTCTTCAATGTTGATGCCAAGTCGGACATAGCGCAACCTGCACATCATTTTAAAATCAGGCATACAAGTCGATTATTATCTTGTTGCATTTCTATTATAACATTTGTTATAAATTGATAATAGTTGATTGTTCACAAATTTCTTACAGTTTGACGTCCATTTTTTTTTAATTTAAATTTCTAATTATCATACAAATTATATTTCCTCTCGGTCTTTGTCCTGCGTCAAACTGGTATTAGATAGGTTTAGGCTTGTTTATGCATTTACATAGCGAGATAATTTTATATTCGAACATGGGAGATAATGATTTGTTTAATTAAATATCTTCACTAGTAACAGACTATAATAGGGCTAGTGAAGAAAGAATGACCTCTATGACTCAACCAGTAAATGACTATAGAAAGTAAATAATAGTTGAATGAAATCTTAGGTTCAATGTACTTGATTCTAGGATAGAGACTTTGAATGCTAGGTTCAACCGTATAAAAGTGATACATGCCCTTGAACAATCCCACCAAAAATCATACAAGATCTGTCTCGTTCGGGAATGGGTACTACCATTATTAGACCAAATGCACCTATAGCACAACATGTTAGAGAGGGTCCTAGAAATGTCATACGCCCTAACTAGAGGCATAATCCCATGAATCAAGCTGCACCTAGGAGAGAGGAACTTAGAGCTAGGGCTCCCCATTATAGTCGTCGTGATTCTGACGAAAAATATCGTCTAAGAGACCTAACCTATAGATTTTGAGGGTGACGACATTACTAAGGGTGTCTTTAGTGATTGATTGTCTATTATGTATGATTATTTTGAGTGGTATGACATGTGTGACGAGAGACGCATTCCGATTTTTACCAAAATGAAACTGACTCATTCTGCTAGAATATATTATTCTATTGAGAAGGACAAAGAACACTTAGGTTGAGTCCTTACATGCACGTTGATCAAAATGAAAGAAATCCTTCATGAAAAATATCTCCCTTACTATACAATGTACAAACCAACTTATGGACCAAATGGATCAAAATGAAAAATATCCTTCATGACTAAGTTTGATGAATTGATGTTTTGCTGTGAGATTGTCGAGAGCCCCTGAGCCATGCTTTTACGGTCTCAATCTTGCTTGAGATCCGAATTTAGACGTTAAAATTGGACCTTTGAGAATGACTAGTATAACATATACCTACCAAATAGTACTCGAATTTAAACAACATCAAAAGGATTTCAACTACAATACGTCTTACCAACAAAATGACCAACCTGAACGAAGTACGTACAGTCCAGTAAGCCACGTTCGACTACCGACAAGGAAAATGGGAAAACTTCTATGGGAGAGGGTAAAGGAACCAAGTGCTACAACTGTTAAGATATTGGACACTTTGCTCATCAGTGTCTATCTAGAAACTTGTACTTGGATAGAGAGTTAAATGACTCGAGAGATGACTTAAGAGTCTGAACTCGAAGAAGAATCTCACATAGTTGAGGAAGGAGCTATGACAGTGAACTTGACTTAATCTCCACAACTCCACCCTTACTTGTGGTTAGGTGTATGCTCGCTACACCTGTAGGTGTGGTAGACTGACGATGTACTCATATTTTTACACCTTCATAAAAGTTATTTGTAAGCTTATGATTTATGGAGGGAGTTGTGTCAACGATATCTTGAAGAAGGCCTTAGTTAAGATAGGACTTAAGTCCGAGAAACACCTCGAGCCCTAGAGCATCACTTGGGTTGACAAGGTTGCATACTATGTCACTCAAAGATGCTTGGTCCTCGTATACTTTTCTTTATCCTACGAAGATAGCATATGGTGTGATGTCCTTTATTTGTGAGACCATGACTTTATGACCTAAATATTATCAATTTTGGAAAGAGCAATACGTATATGTTCACTCACAAAGATAAAATGTCGTGTTGTTTTCTATGTTACTTGGACTCGGATACGGGTGTAAGATACAAGTACATATCCAAGAGTCGCACCCTTTAACTCATAATTGAACACACAAACTTTGCTAAAAAGGATCCAAATTTTGGATACGGGTACATGGATATGACTATTAAAATAAATATATTTGAACATGATTTCATTAAAAGACAACATGTAAGTAAATTTGCATGATTTTATAAAAAGGCAACATGTAATTAAATCTGTATGACTTTATGAAAGACATGTAATTAAATTTGTAAGATTTTATAAAAGGACATCCTCTAATTAAATTTGCATGATGTCATAAAAAGACACATCATATAATTAAATTTGCAAGGTTTCATAAAAAGACAATCTGTAATTATAAACTACTAGTAAACTTTATTGCACTAGTTGAATAAGTCCCTACACCGGTCTACCATATTAAAATAAACTATCTACTTCACTACCACTTAAAATAAACTATCTATTTCACTACCCATACCCATGTCCGTCCTATTGGGTCGACACTGATACTTTTTCTTAAAGTGGAGAGTCCGGATAACATAGATTGTTTCCATCTAAGCCCATGGAATATCCAATTGGGCCCAAACCCGAATTAGAAACATCCAAGGCGAGCAAGAAAGCAGTTCACATGGTGACCAAGAGAGTATATCTAAGAGTGCAAGGTGCAGGGACTTGTATATGCTATTATTGTCACTAGTCTTGCATCTACTAGTGATATTGTTGAACACCCTCCTGAGATTCGTCAGGTCTTAGTCGATTATAGTGACGTTATGCCTGAAGATATGCTGACAAACTTCCTCCTTTGAGAAACGTCTCCACATACCAAAGTTACCTTATTATAAGATGTACCCCACAATGCACCCTGAGCTTAGATGCCAAGTGGACGAGTGGTTATATAAGGGTTTTATTCGTGAGAGGTTGAGCCCATGTGTCGTTCCTGCACTATTTCCAAGAAAGATGCTAGTTGGAGGATGTACGTAGATAGTCGTGCCATCAACATGATAACGGTTAAGATAGGTTCCCTATTTCTCGACTTGACGGACTTTCTGACATGACTACAGGCATTAGTATCTTTTCCAAGATAGATCTACATAATGGTTATCACCATTTTGTGTCGACAAAGGTGAAGAGTGGACGACCACGTTTAAGGACGGATTATATAAGTGAATGGGCATGCACTTTGGTTTCTCTAATGCTCCTAGGACGTCCTTAAGAGTGTCTATTAGTTGAACAATTTCTATTATATATATATATATATATATATATATATATATATATATATATATATAGTATGAATAATTATGATAGTTTATTGGAAATAATTGTAGGGATGCTCATTTAGTTGAGGGATTTATTTGCTAAGATGGCATGTGCATGATGCTAGTTCTTTTGGACGCACTGAGACAACCACCGTTTGTTGTTACGTTCCTAGTGTATATCTTGCTTCTTCCACCTCCACAATCGCCAGTACCGTCATGGGGTTTCATCATCTTTTCAGAAGCCTTTGTGTTGACTAGACTGCCAAAGCATAGGCTTCTGCTATGTCGATTTGGAGTGCATCACCAGGTGCCTAGTTCTTAGATTTTACCCTTACATGATTCACCATTAGGTGAAATTTTTCAAAGTTTGAGAATGATGCGGCACCATCCATGGACCCGAACCCTAGTCTATAATTCGTAGAACGATTTGATATTACTTTTTAGATTTTCAATTTAAATATTTGTTTGTTAGGATTACCTAAATAAGGAGAATTTTATCTCTTTAAGTTGGTTAGGGATTTGACTTATTTTATGTGCAAGTATTTAGATATTTGTTTTATCTTCTTTGGATTATTTTGTAGTTTATAAATAGTTTGTAAGTAACAAATTATTCATTTAAGAGAAAAATTAATTGAGGAAAATCTACTTTTGAGTTTGTACTGTGCGATGCCAAAATCTTAGAGTGGATTTATCTTGTGTTCTTCTCCGCCTCCGACGTTGACGTCGAGTCAGGTCTCGCATACAAAAGCCCAGCATTGAGACCCGGCGCAATCTGCATGTCATTTTAAATCGGGTGTACAAAATCGATCATTATTTTGTTACATTTCTATTATAATTTTTATAATAAATTGATAATAGTTGATTGTTCACAATCTTTTTATAACTTCCGCGTCTAGTTTTCCCTAAATTCCTAATTTTCATATTAATCATATTTCCGTGTGCCTTTGTCCGCATCAATATGCCCTGTCACTTATATAGTGGTGACACATCCTCTCTTACAAATTTGTTCCTAGTATAAACTGTAAAGGTTGCAAGTTACCAGCAAATGGATCTGTACAACCTTGAGAAGGTAGGATGATCTATTTATGACGTCACAATGCTGCAATAGGTTCATTCATATCTCTCTTCTCAAATGTAAGTGGTTTATTTGTTGAAAATTGAAAATGAGGTTGTAGCATCATGCTTCTTCATGTACAAAATCATCTTTCCTGACATCATAGGACAGAAGAATATGTCAAAGTAGAACCTATTGTGAAGTGTGAACTATATAGAGATAAAGGCTGATTAGGAGATTCCTCAAGATCAAGGGGAGAGTTTGAAAATGAAACCCCTAAGAGTTCTGGTCGACTCAATATCTGACATTCTCCTTCACGGTACAAAAGTGTGTTGCTTTCGGACTCTGGTGCTGGGGGTGAGGGTGGTTCATCATTAAATTTATAACTTGCCAGGATCATTGAATGCATGCTAAGGCAGCATGTCCCTTCTTGTAGTTATCCTGAAAAAGGATAAGTTCAAACACGATGCATTCCTCTTGGACTTTGTTATCTCTATAGGCGGTCTTTAATTGCTGTTTGGTCCTTGGCCTATATCAGCTTTGATAACATCTTATTCGCAAATTATATTTATCTCCATCATTCAAACTCTTACTGATGGAGAAGTTCAAATAGTTCCTTCGTTACACGCTCTTAAACTACACAGTTTTCTAAGTGCCAACTAGCCTTTAGATTCTGATGCGACTTTACTTTTGTTCATGTACTTCCATCGTCTTGAAATTCATCATCAACTTAAAGAGCTCGCAGTTTAAATTTGGATGGTTTCTAGCGGACCCTTCTCAAGTCGAGCCTTACAGCCTAACCCATTTTAATGGAAGGAGGTTCCTCGGATGAGTGGTCATTATGATATAGTGGAGCATGATTAGTGAGGGCATCGCTTGGCTTGGTGCTAAGGCTTGTTGCTTGAATCCTGCAGTATGTGGGTTCGAGTGGCAGAGAAAGCCCCTCCATACATATGGTGGTAAGCCTGCATACATTTTTATCCTTCCCCTTTTCGAATCCTGGATAAGCAGAGCCTCGTGGAATTGGAATTTTTATGAGCATGATCGTTAACTAGATTGTACATGTTAGTCACAAGCAGATAAACACTTAGGGCCCTTTTGGTTTGCAAGGTTGGACAACGTAACGTCCGTTGCCAATCTAATCTGTGTGTTTGGTTGGACAAATTTTTACAAGCTTGATTACATTATTTCACTTTCTTTTAAAATTTGGATGTCATGTAATCAATTACAAGTTTATAATTGATTACTTAGTAGTGGGTGGGAAAATTTCCCAAATGCTTTAATAATCTGATATGTACACATTTCGAGAGAGAAAGTACTTGCTATGCTGCTAGGAGAATTGCTGTGTTTAATGTTAATTGTGCTCATGGAATCTCAACACCTATATTATGACTTGTTACACCCACAAATGCTTATGGGAGTAGTCATCGGTTATAGGCATTGAATAATATCTGATGATTCTGGACTTAGTTTTTTTTTATTTACATAGAAGTAAATTGCTGCGAAGTTTTCTGCCTACTAATTTTTTTTTTAACATATATAAACAGGAGGCAAGCACATTGGCGGCTGTACAGGTATTTTTCCCTTCTTTCACTCATAGGACGATAGTAGTCTCTCATTGACGATTGTCATGACTGGCTGCCGTTGCTGGTCCAAATATTATCAGGAGGAAATTAAAAAAATGGAGCACTCATGACAGTCGAGCATATACCTAAGCCTGCCTCTATCTCTGTCCATAATTTGATTTAATGAAAAAGAAATACCACGGAAACATTTCTTAATCAAGTGCTACCGTTATTAATATTGCATTATTGTTTTGATGCAGATACTGTGAAGCTTTACCATAAAGGAGAGCTCTCGATTCTGTTATCCGAATTGAATATCGACACCAAGAGCTTGCAGCAGCCTTGACACCTGGGTTTCAGATGAACTACTACTTCCCAAGGTTTTGGATTTAGTAGATTGCATATCAAAATATTTGTTCATACACAAGCAATCCCTGCCATCAAATTAGAGTAAATGCATAATACTATCTGCTTGAACTCCGAAGGACACAAAAGTACTAGAGGAACTCATGAGCTCCTAATTCTTAAAACTCGTCCATCAAGAGCCGTTGGATTACATCCATCTCATCCCTTGATTTTTTAAGGACCTAAACAGAAAAGAAAAAGTTAAGGGTCTAAATAGAAAAAATTGTGCATCTGTCATCACTATATTATTGGAAGTTCCTATTTGCGTTTGTGTAGTCGTTCTCGGAATGATATTGTTTGTATACTTTACTAATTTAATAAAGACTTTTGGTATGGGCAGCCACATCTAAGTTTTCTACCAGCCCTTCATTGTTCTGACCAAAATTGTGCCCTGTAAAATTGTTTCTACTCACCCTTGCAACCATCAAATTGCAATTTAACACCTGATTCAAGTATAATAGTTTTATTGAAATTATCCCAACCTCAATGATACAAAGAATACATGTGTAATGTGGAAATTTTCATGCGAGAAATTCAGCTTTAAGCTACATGTATATGTATTGTGAGATCATCATCATTTGGTTCAGATTTAAGTATAGACAGCAGAGGAAACTGGACCGTTTGCAACACATATCCAATTATTTGACTTAACATTCTTTCAGTTCCACTGGGTTTTAGTTGCTTTGTATGTCCCTAAACCAATTCTAACTCTACCGTTTGATTCGGCTTGAGAAATTATTTGTAGTGGGAATTGGTTCATTATGCTATAAGAAGAAATCCTAATAAGGCCATTAAATTGTCGTAGAAATTTACAAGCTGAGCTCGTGCATGGAAGCGAGTTTCTTTACAAATTAAAGAGAGGAGAGATTAAAGGTTGCGTTTGGTTCATTGTAATGTAATCGTAATCGTATGTAATGTAATTGAGTTTGTAATGTAATGGAATTATAATTACATTACTATGTTTGGTTGAAGCATGTAATCAAACCATGTAATGTAATGTCGATTACATTCATATGTTTGGTTTACCATGTAATGTAATTAAGTTTCTAATTTAATATTTTTTTAAATACAACATAAAATTAAAAAAGTGGATCACTAAAATTTTTAAAAAATTTAACAAGAAAAAAAAAATAAATAAATAAGGGAAAAATGGTTTGTTTTCTGCTAAAAAAGACCAAAAACGAAAAAAAAATAAAAAATACAAAAAATGACAAACGAACAAAACAGAAGAAAAAAAACCAAAAATGAAAAAGCGATAAAAAAGAAAAACAACAAAAAAAAGAAAAATGTGAAAACCATAAAAAGTGACCAATAATGATAAAAAAAACTAAAAACAAAAAAATTGACAAAAAACAACAATAAATGAAAGGAAAAAAAAGACGAAAAAAGACAAACAAAAAGAAAAAACAAGCATAAATGACAAAAAAAGTATAAAAAGACCAAAAAAAAAAAGCAAAAAATTATAAAAAAAAGCGACAAAAAACGTGCAAAATCGACTGAAAACGATAGAAGACGATAAAAACGTGAAAAACGGTCACAAACGTACAAGATCGACAAAAAAATCGATAAATAACATGCAGAAATGGCAAAAAATGTGCAAAATCGACAAAAACGATAAAAAAACCCGTAAAAAATTGACCAAAAACGATAAAAAAAAAAAGCGTGCAAAAAGGCAAAAGACGTGCAAATAAAGCAAAACCAATAAAAAAGTGCAAAACCGACAAAAAATGTACAAAATCGACAAAAAGAGATTTAAAAGTGCAAAAGCGACAAAAAATGGCCAAAAATGTGCAAAAACGACAAAAAATCGAAAAAAGGCCCAAAACGAGCAAAAACGACAAAAAATAAACAAAAACGAACAAAAATGACAAAAAACAAACAAAAATTTGACAAAAGATATTTAAAAAGTGCAAAAACGACAAAAAAGGTCATGAATGTGCAAAAAACGACAAAAAATAAAAAAAATGACCCAAAACAAGTAAAAACGACAAAAAAATAAATGACAAAAAACAAACAAAAACGACAAAAAACAACCAAAAACTAAAAAAAAGAGGCAAAAAACGAACAAAAACGACCAAAAAGGACAAAAACAAAAAAAAAGGACAAAAAACAAACAAAAAATGAAAAAAAAATGACAAAAAATCAACAAAAAAGGACAAAAAACGACAAAAAAAACAAACAAAAACAAACAAAAACGAACAAAAACGACAAAAAAACGAACAAAAACGACAAAAAAGGACAAAAAAACGAACAAAAACGACCAAAAACAACAAATAAAAAACAAAACAACAAAAAATGACAAAAAAAACGAACAAAAAGACCAAAATATAAGTTTTAATGTAATTGCAATTACGTAGGTTTTATGATGTAATTGAGTTCAGAAGAAACTGATGTAATGTAATCAAACTTGTAATCGCGATTACATTACATCTAAATTTTTTTGTCCGACCAAACACCCGAGTTAGATTGACAACGTAATGCCAATTACATTACGTTGTCCAATCTTGCAAACCAAACCAAAAAAATACAAAAAATGCCAATTACATTAGGTCTAATTCCTTTAGTTGGAGAAAATTTGACCAAATGAAAGTTTTGTTTCATTGAAGATTGTTGTGTTCTTGTTCACAAACGCAACATACATAAACTATGTACTGAAATGGATATAAATATGTGAGCCATGGTGCGGCACAGAATGCTATTTCAGAATGAAAATGAAACGTAAAAGAACTCAGAGAGTCGTGTATAGAAACAACATCCGTTTGCAAATTATGTATGCACAAACCAAACATGGAATGGCTGTGGGGAAACATTCATAAGAAAGCTAGTTTCAAATCCAGGTTGCTCTCTCTCTCTCTACTGAAACAACAGTTCCAATGTTTTGACTGAAAAAGAGTCCTCTACTGAGCATAGGATGAAGAAGACAACTTGAGGCATTCGCTCTGGCACCGTCGGAGGCAGATATCATTCCAATTGGGCACCTGGTGCTGGTTGACGCAAACGGTCCGGGCACAAGCATCGGTGCACGCATCGAGCTCGGAGACACCGCAGACAGTAACGCACGTGTCAGGGGTCGGGTCTTTCGAAAACGTACCAACCTTCTTGAGCATCCGCTTTGAAGTGCATACTCTCTCGCAGACGAAGATTTCTCCCGAGCTCTTCTCACGTCCCCGGGCACTCTTAAGCCGCTGCTCTTCGGTGTCTCTCCACTTCGCTCTGATAACTTGGCTGGCTATCACTGCCGGGATGGCGGCCCCCAGTAAAGACCACCAAATGTCCACCATTTTATCCAATCTATGTAAATTAGACAAGAAAAGAAGGTGGTGAATGTTTTTTTTTTTTTTTCTCTTTTTTGCTGCATGTCCTATGAAGTTACTTGGAAGAACAAAAACCCAGGTGAACTGAAACTGAAAATGAAACTGCATATAGTCATCACAATCAATCAAAAGAAGAAAACATGTGGCACCAAAATAATTCGTCCAGTTGTCAAATGCTCTTAGTTTTGTTCTTCACATTAACGAATAAAATGCATGTATTGTGCTCTGCATATCTAAAAACCTTTGAAGAACGAAAAATCCAGGTCGGAGTACTGAATGTACAAATTATGGTCAAATATTTCCATCCATCTATTTTCAATTGTTCACTCGGGATATCGGCAAGCACAATGACAACCTTACAATCAGTTAACTGTGAATATTTTCTGAAAAAACAGACAAAATGTAAATTATGTCGAATAAAGAAACAAAAGCTGATTTGGAAATAAGAAAAAAAACATTAAAAAAAAAAACTATGTTCCACGAAACCATTGAATTTATTGGGGATTTAGTAGTTTTAGTGTACGGCCCCAATCTCTTCAATAATAGTCGATGAAACTAATCCTAGGTGGTTTAACCTTAGATTTAGAAGATCAAAAATTATATGCATACCATGATCTAACTTACTAAAAAATGGAAGTGTAAACGAATGCAAATAAAAATCAAAACTAATTACCAAAAGAGAGAACATAAGAGGGCAAGATGAAAATGATCCATGTAAGAAATACGATTCTATACCAATACCTTCAAGTTGCTTAACAATAAAGGAGGGATTATAGCAAGGATATATAATAATATAGGCATTAAATTTCTCTAGAAATGGAAAAGAAGCTGTAATGTGATTGCATCTATGTTGCACAAAAACAAACATGGATACAGAAAAGGACATGATACGGATATGGGATATGAACATCTTCAAATATAAAATATATACATGCAGTCCCCTATTTTGCACGAGTATGGATACAGGTACACGGGCATGATATGGATACAAACACCATTTTCTTGTGTCCCTGCAACACAGGATTCTACACATATACCCTCAAGTTCCTTGCCAATAATGAATCAAAAAATAATAATTTTTTTCCCGTTGGGACGGGAAAGATGGAAACACTATGATTGAGGAAAACAAGAAACAAAAGGGATCAAAATAAAAATGGCGTCTAGAATTTTAACGGATTTTGATTTCTTATCCAAATCATTAAGTTCTTTCTCCGGTAGCAGTATTTTCTCCAACCATTTCAACCCATCTACCTTAATTAGCACGAAAATATACAATGTTAATAGTGTTCTCTACATTTTTTATCAAGTCCTACTGCAAGATGCCAAGAACAAAAATCATGGTGGACCGTCTAAAAGTACTACAGATAGTCACTAAATCTACGTATCCAGTTCAATCATTAATTTATTTCGGATATGGATATCGACAACTTCATATATGCAGGCGCTAACTTAGATTTAACTAAATAATTAACTATAAGTTCTAAATACATGTCGAACAAGGTAATCAAACCTGTCAAGAAAATTGGAAAGCAAGATGAATAACGACCAAACAATAAAATAAAGGATAATCTTTTTGATGCAACCCTCAAGACCTTTCTCCAGTAATTAACCAGACCATTTTTTTAGAAACCCACAAATAGAATAAATGTAATTGAAATCTCTGAAAGAATTTTGGTTGATAGATAAAAGAGAGAAATAAATAAATCTCATTTATAACCCATGCCAAGCAAATTAGACCAGGCCTGGGTATATTTATAGCCTGTAACCATTAATTAGCTATTCCATCAATTAAATGGGAAAACAAGTGGGACTTAAATCAAGTAATTCACAAAATTTGAACATTCGACTAAATATGAATCCATGAGGAACCCACTTGTGGCCTAATTACCAAGGGACCTTGCATTCTGATGGTGTTGGTAAAGATGGCAACTTTAGACCATGTCTTAGGTGTGTTTGGGTGGTTGGGGGTAGTAAATGGGTCAAGCTGTTGGAGTCGTTGAGTATATTTCAAAACAAAAACACATTATTTTCTTGTCCTTCCCCTATTTTGCATTTGCTCTCTCCATTCATTTCAGTTGTGTGAAACTTTAAGTTACATATGGGAAAGGAAGAAAACCTCTATGTGCTGCATATACAAACTCCTCCCTAGGATGATTAGTGGCCTTGGCCAAAGACGGTCATAAACGCTCACTAGAGGAATCAGAGCCTAATGGAATTATGGACATAAGAGACCCAATACTTAAATTGTTACAAGTCTCAAACTGTAGGCAACTAGACAATTGATTATCTCAAATTATATGTTCATGAAGCATAACTTGACTTCGCCTACCACTATATTGCAAAATCAAGCTTGCAATGATGACGGTTGTATTGTGTTGCCAAAGATCTTATGCACCTAGATATCATCCCAGAAGGGCATGTACCTACTCCTAAAGACAAGCAACCGCACAACTCTGTCGATTTCCTTATTCTCCAATCTTAACAAGTGTACTTTTTCTTCATGAATTAAACTTTGTGGCTTCTTTAGCATTATCCTATATATACTTTTACAGCATAACCTGCCTAGTCCAATTAACAATAAGGGCATGGTCTGGATTGAAGGTGCTGACCCATTTGACCCAGGACCAGGCCTAACTTTTAATCATGTTCTATTTGCTTTTACCAATTGGTCTATGGAAGAAATTGAAAAATAATATAAACTGCAATGCCCACTTTATGTTTAAGTTGGTTATGTAGGTGGGGTTATACTCAGGTCCATTTAATTATATATCCAGATTATAACTACCAAAATGTTGGTTAGTGATATTTCAATTACATACCAAGGTTGCTGGAAGAATAAACAAACTGTGTATGAATGTTTCTTTGCTTAATTTTTTATCAGTATTGCTGCTTTATTTTGCTTCAACAACATTGTCTACTCTGTAGCAACAAATTGATTAATATCTGAATTTATCATTACTTCAACTATGGGCTTTAATTTTGTAAGGTAAAACCAACCACGGTTAGCTTGATTGGTTATTAGAGAATGAACTTGATGGTGTATACGACATTACTTGAACAATATATGTTCTATAGAATTTCACTCCTGACATTCTCATACAATAGTTTTACAACTTGCTTCTCTCTTTTAGAAAATTAGAGATAGGTAACGATATGCATACAGTTTTTAATAGACATGCTGACTAGATTACTTGAATACGGACATAATACTGTTTCAGGACACGGCATATGAAAGGATTTCCAGGATACAGGTATATCATGTATATGATTACTTGATTAGATTTACACTTGAATACCTATTTATATACATAATGATGAAACTTAGACATGAGTACTGGATTGATTCGACAAAAACAATCCATTTAACCCAATGAGTTAGGCCGCCTCCTAGACAGACCAGCGAAAAGGTTCAACCAGGGTTCCCAGCTAACCCATCCGATACTTAAGTTAGACCGATTGTCTATCAGTAGAAAGTGAATATATAGTAAGGAGATCCTTCACGTAATTCTCGAGTTTTGGATGTCCACCTTGTCACAAAAAGATGTAATCACCTAGACTTCAAGCTGTTAATGGAATGAAGACTTTTGTTCTCCAGTTGAAAGTCTCATAAATAAAGCTAATTTGCACTTGCATGGTTCAACTGAACCACACCTGATGTTAGAGATTGTGGAGGTTTGATCACATTACATACTATACATTGATCCATGATTCATCGATAGAAAAAAAATTGTCTATCCCTACAAGGATAGTTTTGTAAATACGTTAGTAGGGATAGTTTGATAAGTATACTGAAGTCGTTGGTCGCCTAATATCTTGTTATAAATAGGACTTCTCTCTTGTAATAAGTCTCTGAAAATAATAAAATAACTTGTATGCGATTGTGGACGTAGGAGAAAAGCTCTGAACCACGAAATCTTTGTCCTTGTGATTCTTCTTCTTCATTCATAACACATCAGACCAAACCAATTTTTCATCGCGTGCTTGGTTGTCCCTACCCTAAAGGGTGGGACATACCTGAACGGGGGAGGGGGGGGGGGGGGGGGGGGGGGGGGGTTGTTGCAAATGAAACACTAGGCTATTTAATAGCTTAATAAAGGGGCAATTACTTAAGTCTGAGCTCACTAGTAGGTTTTATGGTTACAGTTTTTAATCAATAACGCAAGAGGTTACCTCACTGATTTATAGTGGTGAATACCATCTCGCCATGTTTATTTTGATGTAAGATCCAGTCAACTCCCTCTTTGACCATTCTATCGTCCTACCCTCAAGTATAGGGGACAATTTATGAAAAAATAGTCTGGTCGAACATGTAGCGAAATCAATGTTGTCAATGGTGCATCGAGGCACGCACCATTTGCACGAGGCGTATGGTGCATTGAGACGCCGCCTCAATGAAACCAAACATGAACTTTAGGTTCCCTTGTTTCATTTAAGCATATTAGTTCTCCCTACATCAATGGTTGCAAAGTGTTATATCTCCTCTCTTTATACACATGAACTAACCAAATATAAACTTCAATTCTCCCTCAAGGTCGTCGTCATCACACCTAAACATCCTAGGTTCCCTTGTTTCAATTTTGTTTTATTTTCATGGTCTTCTCTTTCTTTATAACTTTAATTTAGTCCTTGTCGATGATTTTTGTGCATCGAAGAAATTCTCCTACCACCTTCCTCATGTGGACTTTTATATGTTGCAACTTATTTCTTGTAAATTATTTTTTACTTTTTTTTCTCTGTCACCACATCAAACAATTCATTGTTAGGCTAGCATCGATCTTCCTTTACAGCATTCATGTCATTGCCAAGTTCAGTAGCCCATCAGAAGAAATTTTTAAATTTTGTAAATTTTCTAAACTATCTATATAATAAATGATGATTAGGATATTGCAATCACATTTAGAATAAATAAAAAATGTATGCCTCACTTCAATGAGACACATCACGCTATACGCTATGTGCCTTGCTCCTCGAGCTTTACGTGTACATTGCGCCTAGCTATGCGTCCTGTACCATGACAACACTGGGCGCGACCAAAACTACCAAAGTCAAACCTACTTCATTTATGAGAATTTCAACCCGACAACAAATTCCTTCATCCTATCAACATCAATCTCCCTACCTCCAATCTTACCGCTCTAGGTGAATTACTAGAATGTAAATGAGAATACCTAGAAATTGTCCAAAACCAAGATTGTAGGTTCACAATCTCATAATTGCATCCTCATTACCTAAATGATATACCATCGATTTGACTCGAGCATCAAAGTGGTTCGGCTGAAGAAATCTTGGTTGAACCCTTTTTGCAAATCTTGGTTGAACCTTTTTTGCAAGTTGGTGAAGGAAGAGGCCCAACTCATTAGTCATTGGCTTTGAGGCAAGGTTCAAAGCATCGGTATCGGACATTTTGTATGAGTATCGGTATTATCGGCAGTATCGGATCGGAGTATCGAATTTTCTGGTATCGGCAGTATCGACAATATTATATAATTATTAATAAATTAGAAATAAATAAATAAAGAAAATACTTTATACATTTATGCATTATTTAAATTTTTTTGTTGTTTTTTTAATAAATAGTTTTACACATTCGAAAAGAAATATTAATTCTAAAATAATTTATAATCAACATTCATTTCCTATGTGTAATTATTTAAATATTTTCTGTGTTGTAAACCAAAAGGCACCCATAGTTAACCAGGCCCCTAGTAAACCCATGGACGGTCTATAATGGGCCAATCACAGAATTCTGATCTCCAAAACCATTATTTATTGAACATTATAATCCCTACCATATGGACCATATCCACAATTTATGCAAAAAGTTCAGAATTCGCATGATTCTCAAAACTCACATATTTACCCAACTCCACAAAGCGGGACCCACTATTTGGGTAACTGTATAGTCACACAGCAGGACCAATGGATGTAAAGGGGTGCGGGTCCTACCATTGCAAGTTCTTTTACGAGTTTTTGTAGTCTAACTCTCATACAAATGGATGTGGGTCTCACTTCCACTATTGCAAGTCTTGTCTGAGTTTCTGTAGTCCACCTTACATATACCTAAAGAGAGAGAGAGAGAGAGAGTTCAACTTTGCTTTCCTCTCTCCTCTCTCTTTGCCTCCATCTCTTGAGAGGAAACTCCTCTTCGCCTCCATCTCTTGAGAGCGACTCTCCACGGCATTGAAGGTGGCGGCGACAATGGAGCACGAGCACCGGAGGCGATAGCGGCTCTCTACGAGCACTGGAGGTGGCGACAGCAAGGGAGAAGAGAGCTGGAGGTAATTTTCATCTTATTTATAGAGTTATGCTCTTTTTGTTGGATTTAACTGTGATACTTTGATTCTTGTTTTTTGCTTATTTGATTACTAAATTTATGCAATTTTTCCTATCGTTTGCTAATTTATTGAAGGCTTTTTTTTTTCTAGACTGAATTTAGGCTGAAAATCGGTTCGTATCGGATACGTATCGGCCGATACAGACCGATACAATATTTTTTTTCTCCTGGATCGACCGATACCGATATTTTTGGTCAATATAGGATCGGACTTGGTCAAAACCGATCCGATACGTATCGGTATCGGTCGATACTTTGAACCTTGCTTTGAGGGCTTGGTTTGGTTGAATAATTCTAATACTTGGATCTGCACACCATCATAGTCATTAAATAAGCGGGGACTAGTCTGCGACTACCTGATTTAAAAAAATAATAAGGTAAAAAGTCGGCCCTTAAATAGGGCCAACTAGTAACCGATTTTGTCACTTTTTACTGTTTCTGAATATTATTATGTAGAACTAGTACATGTTTTTATGTATATTGGAAATTGTCAACAATACCAATAGATATATTTTCAAATCATTGTCAGGGATTAGGGGCTCCAGAATCTTGTGATGTACGTGGTATTGATAATATAATATTAGGTTAATTACATCCATCCCACAATTTAAAATAGGGAAGTATCCCTTGACAATTAAAAATTCTTTTTCCAAGTGATTTTTGTCTTGAAACATATTGTATTTTTCCAGTAAAAATTTAATGAAGCAATATAATCCAAATACTACTTAATTTATGAATAGGTTTCAAATTTATTAAGAGTTTGTATTTGGTAGGTCCTAGTCTTAGTAAAGTAGGAGTCATGTTTGAATCCAAATAGCTAGGTTTCATATATAGATGAGTGTTATTCGGCTCTTAGCAAACTATAGAAAGTACAACAAAATCGGTGTCATACTTGGACAAGATCGGTTGTGCTCCCTATAAAAGATGTTGGGACCAATACGTATGATCATGAAGAGAATAAATTACAGAGGAAGTAAAATTGTAGAGAGAGAATAAACTATATAAAAATAGAGAGGTCATTATATATTATTATGTAGAATTAATAATAATATTAAAAATAAAAGGATCCATTTTTTGACAACTGGTTCCAACTAGTCAAAAAGCGGTAGTCGACCACTTTGCTACCACTTTACCGCTTTAACTACATAGATAATTACACACATGTATGTTTCTGTGTTATAGATAGTTACCGTAACTTTGTTAGAAAAGTCAAAGGACCCGTTGTACAAAAAACTTGTTCTTATATCAAAAGGTTAATTCTAAGGGCACCCCAAGTTTTGCTTGGGGCTAGCCCAATTTTTTTCAGGGTTAGGATTAGGGTTCCTCCTCCTCCAACTCCTCCTCCGCCTTATCCTCCTCCTACGCCTCTGCCTCCTCCAACTCCTCCTCCACCTCCACCGCCTCGTCCTTCTCCTCCTCCTCCGTCTCGTCCTCCTCCTCCTTCGTCGTCCTCCAAGTTTTTTTTAGGACTGCCAAACTTGTTGGCAGTCCTTACACCAAGTAGGACTCCAACAAAGTTTGACTGCCAACAATCCTAACATAAAATAGGACTGTCAACTTTGTTGCAATCCTACTTGGTGTATTCAAACAGAAAATTTAGATAGAACTGCCAACTTTATTGCAATCCTACTTGTTGTGTCCAAACAGAAAATTTAGATAGGACTGCTAACTTTGTTGGCAGTCCTATTTCATGTTAGGATCTGCTCGTTGGCTGTCCTATCTACTCGTCGGTGGCGAAGAAGCGGTCGGCGGCGACGACGGTAGGGGAGCAGGTTCGCCACGGCCTTGACGAACTTCTTATGGAGCTGCGGGGTCCAGACCAACCGGGGCCGCTTCAGCGCGCACGCGGGCTCGTCCCCGCCGTCGGCGGAGTCGAGGTCGGCAGGGGGGCTGCACATCGGGGACGGGAGCTCCTCCTCCCATCTCGTGGCCGGGAATGAGCGGCTGCTTCTTCTTCTTCTTCTTCATCTCTACAACATTAGGGCTAGCCCAAGTAAAATTTGAACTGTCCCCAGTAAAAGTTTCGCTTTCATGGGCTGTCCCCTAGTAAGGGCTAGCCCCAAGTAATTCTTGGAGTGCCATTAGAATTAGCCATATCAAAACTACGGGCCAATTGGCTTCCCATCTAAAAAAATGAAGCAAACGCTAAGAGCATCAATAGTAAGGCTCATCCCAATTTCTAGATTCTAGATTCAAAATGTAGATCATTTTGTAGAATACTAAGGTTCAATTAGAACTCCATGATGGTCCCATCCCAACCGCAGGAGCTGTAGCCTGGGCCTCAAAATTTTTACATTCAGAATGTAGGAACTCATCTTGTAATAGTAAGGATCAATTTGGAGCCAAATTTCTAGATTCTAGTTTATTCTATTTTATTTTGAAAAAGAAAGAAGAATGATACGTGGGTCTACATCAACTCATCTCATTTGGGCATCAAGATTTATTTTTTTACTATTCTCATACAAATCCAACCCAGTTTACATTTATTTATTTTTATTATAAATTTGGGTCTCAATATGCATTTTTGAAGAAAAACACAAATTGGTGCCCAAGAGCGTTCTTTTTTCTCTGTTTTTGCTTGGCAAAAACAACAAAACTGGGAACCAAAAGATGTTCATTTTTTGCCATTTTTACCAAAATGTAACAGATTCGTACATCTTCTAACTTAAGAACGGATTTTTTTTTTAAAATATATTGAATTGAAATTAGACATTCACAATATGAAATGAAAATAGAAGAAATCCAATGGAAAAAAGAAAAGCTCACCGGCGATCGGCCGGCCGGCTGGCCAGCCAGAGAGAGAATGGCGGAGGAGAGGAGGAGACGGAGCGAGACGAGAAATTAGGGTTTCTCAATAAAAACCCTAACAACAACAAGAAGAGACAAACAAATGATGCTGATGGGCCACTTACGGATTTTTTTTTTCTTTTTCTTCTTCTTGAAAATAGACTTGTCAATTTGGTCGGGCTGGCCAGTCCAGCACGAGCCCGACACGAAAAAATGGCTTATACGGATCCGATCCGAATGATCTTGGACTTGGGCCAGACCGACCCAGTATATAAAGACGTGCCGAATCTCGTATCTTGACCCATAAGATGACCCGGCTCGAAGCCTAAGCCCGTCCCGCCCCGCCCCGAGGTCTAGGCTGGCCCGGACCGACCCATCTCGACCCATTCCTTATGTGCGTTATATTGCTAACTTTTGCTCGGTGCTAACATATTATTTGGCTCTGTACATTATACTGCTCACTTTTTGGTAGATAATTCATGTAATATGCTAACACATTCATTGGCTGTGCATTATATGCTAACTTTGTGCTTTGGAGGCAGGACCGGTCCAGGGGTAAGTCTGACAAGACTTCGGGCTTGGACAACCCCTCTCTATATGGCAACCCCCATGCCATTTGGCTTTCTTAAGACCGATCCAACCCAAATACAAATTAAACTTATATCTTTCAATAGGGATAAAGGACAACCAAAATTAGCTCTGGCTAAAGCAACCAAACTCTTCGGGCCGGCCCTGCTTGGAGGAATATAGATATGGCTCTGTGCATTACATGCAACTTTTGGCTATGTGCATTACATGCTAAATTAAGCGGATGGAGGGAAGCTTCTCCAACCCGCGGTCCGGCTTAGCCTGGTTCGACACGAAATCCATCGTGTAGTGGACCATGTACTGGGATGGACTTAGATTTTCACTCTTAGGTCCGGTCCGATCCGCTAAAATACATGGACCTGAGAAGTTCGACCCAGCCCCGACCCGGCCCGTCCAAATTTGGGCTGGCCCAGCCCACTTGAAATGTGTGATTTATATTTTAAAACTCAAATAGATGTTCTTGCATTAAAAAAAAAAAAATGTTCTTGTGATACTATTCCGGAAAAATGCGAAGATCTTGGTGGGCCACAAAATATTGGACATGACAAAGTGCTCCACATCAGATAAATACCTCTGGCTGCAAATGGTGACAAAGTAGAGAATAACAAAATATTGTATCTAATTTTCATAAACACAGTTCTAATGAAAGCAACCAGAGTTGGATGCATTTCTAGATATCAAATATTGTATAACTGAATCATGCATTTCTAGACATCAGAGATATAATTGAATCAGGCTAGCAAATACAATTCCATATACTTAACAAAAATAAATTAAAGGGTAAATTCGAGAAAAAACTATCTATTACCGTATCTAAGAAAAATCTTTCTATAATACCAGGGATATGGACGCACGCATTGCATTCCAGTAAAAGAAGAAGAAGATGGATACAGAAAGAGAAAGAGAAAGAGAAAGAGAAAGATATGAAGGTTCCAAATTAAGTATATATATATATATTTTTAATAAAGCCCTCCCCTTTTTATTCATTCAAGGCGCAAAATGTCGAAACCTTTACAAATAAACGCAAAAAAGCAAAATATAACATGGAAGGGGGAAGCCTCTCCTGACAAAAAGATCACGAGGACAAAAGATTCCAGAAATCCTTGTGGCCATGGTTGCAAAGGTTCCAAATTAAGTATAGAAGTTTAATTAATGGGTGAATAGATGACATTTTTATCCATAATTAATTAATAATATGTTTAGCTAAGAAAGTGTTATACTAAAAAATAATGATATCCTTATTTGGATTATATATAATTACTGCAGATATTTTTTAAATATAGATACTTTTTAAAAATCTTTCTACAATACTAGGGGTCTGGAAGCACACATTAATTTTCAGTAAAAGAAGATACGGAAAGAGAAAGAGAGAGATGACGAATTTAAATTAGTATAGAAGTTTAATTAATGGGTGAATTGATGACATTTTTATCCATAAATAATTAATAATATGTTTAGCTAAGAAAATGTTATACTTAAGAAATAATGATATCCCTTATTTGGATCATATATAATTACTATAGCTATTTTTTAAATATAGACGACTAGGGAATTCTTGAAAACTCATAATCATACTACATCATTAGGAAGCCCAATTTTTAACTAATTTCGTACCAGAAAGGTTCTGGTAAAAAAAAACCCAGGGAGTAGGACAACTAAAAGCACAAAAGTAAGCTCAATTTTTGGGTGGGTCAACTAATGATTTAAAGGATTTAGTTGCGTAACCATCTCAGATGTCTGATTAAACCTGTCAATGAATAAGAGCATCTCCAACCGCACGGGATAACGCCAGTTTTAGCGGGGGAGGTGCTCCAACCGCACGCGATTACGGAAAATTTTTTTGGGGGTTGCTACAGGAACTCGCGATATGTGGGGGGGGAGAAAAATTTTTGCCGGTCACTGGATAAGAGCATGGCCCACCATTTTATCCCTTTTCAAACTAGATATTAAATTTAAAACATTGTTAAAATTGAAATTGAAATTGAAATTAAACTAATCATGAAGGGATGTTGTAGATGATAAATATTTCTTAAATTATTTTAGTTTTATCAAAATAATTACAAATATTAGATTTATTTAAAGCTTTCAACAATGTTTTTCTAATAATAAATTTCTTATATTAAAATTAATTACGCAACTATTACTTATCATTGAATGTTTAATTTTTCAAAAAAATAATGTTAAAATGGATAAGTAAAAAGAAGTGTTGGGTTGGTTGCTCAAAAATTAAATCAGTATCTATTTGAATTTTGATAGTAACATGGATTTTCTCAATATCTCAAACAATAATTTTCATTAAAATGGAAATAATACATTACAAGAGCTGAGAAATACATTTCTTCATTGACATAACACATATGCATACAACAAGCATAAATTAATTTACTAAAAATACATTTATTCATTGCCAAGCATATGCCATAAGTGCTCAATAAGCCTGTTCCGAAGCTCAAAATGAGCCTCTCTGTCCTGAATATTCTTATATCGATCAAGGAATGATCGGAACCGGTCGTCCACATTGGTCTCAATATCTTCAGCTCCAGAAGGCCCATCGTGAGTGCCAATGTCTGCTCCTCATCACGTTCATCTTCCACGGTCATGTTATGTAGTATCACACAAGCGGTCATGATGTCGTGTAGCACCCGTTTATCCCAAAAACGTGATGGTCCCTTAATGATAGCAAAGCGTGCCTGAAGCACTCCGAAAGCACGCTCCACATCTTTTCGATATCTTTCTTGCATTGTGGCAAAGTGCTGCTTCTTTCTACCCTGTGGTTGGGATATTGTTTGTACAAGGGTAGACCATTTGGGGTATATCCCATCAGCCAAATAGTAACCAATGTCATAATGTTTTCCTAAGATTGTATAATTAGCAGGAGGAGCTTTACCTTGTGCTAGTTCATCAAACAAATTTGACGATTGCAATACATTGATATCATTGTTAGATCCAGGTAATCCAAAATAAGCATGCCATATCCATAAGTCATACGAGGCTACGGCTTCAAGAATAATCGTTGGTCCTCCGTGACGTCCTGAGTAATGTCCCGCCCAAGCAGTTGGACAATTTTTCCATGCCCAGTGCATGCAGTCAAGACTTCCCAACATTCCAGAAAACCCTCGTTCTTCGCCTTTTCTTAGCAGTCTTGCAATGTCGTCTGGTGTAGGATGCCTCAAATATTCTTCGCTGAACACTTCTATGATTGCTCGACAAAACCTTTTCAAGCATTGGATTGTGGTTGACTCTCCAATCCTAATATATTCATCACTAATATCTGCAGCAGTTCCATAAGCTAACATGCGATGTGCCGCTGTTACTTTTTGTAAAGTTGATAATCCTAATTTACCTAAACCATCTTTTTTCTGCACAAAGAAATTATCATGCTCTTTGACGCCATTGACAATGCGAAGGAACAGATTCCTTCGACATCGGAACCTTCTGCGAAAAAAGGTTTCCCCATATGTAGGGTTCTCAGAAAAGTAATCTTGCCAAAGTCGAGAGTTACCTTCTTCTCTTTCACGATTTATTACCATATGTCCTGGAATCGATCCTCTACGTTTTGCAGCCCTTCTCTCTTGAAGCCTATGATTGTACATTTGCTTTAAGACTTCCTCCTCCTCCTCCATATCAGCTAATTCTTGCTCCCATTCTTGGAAGCAAAGATCGAGAGTTTCGCCATCGGAAGATGATGAAGAACTAGACCAATTGAGAAAGCTCATGTTTTAATGAAATATGTCAAGTGAGTGATATAGAACACAAAGACATCATACTCTTATAACTTAGGTAGCATTGGATTCTAAGCATTGGATTCTAAGCATTGGATGCCATCCAAATAGTAGCATCGGGTGGTGTACATGCATTGGTTTTCGTTTCATCATTGGGTGCCATCCGAATAGTAGCATCGGGTAGTGTAACAGCATTGGATGCCATCCAAATAGTAGCATCGGGTGGTGTACATGCATTGGTTTTCGTTTCATCATTGGATGCCATCCGAATAGTAGCATCCGGTAGTGTAACAGCATTGGATGCCATCCAAATAGCAGCATCGGGTGGTGTACATGCATTGGATGCCATGGACATGTGGACCATATTGGATTCCCAACATTGGATTCTCTTGATAACATTCTTATAAATAGTACGATGTTTACATTTGTATGACCACAACTCCTCTTACATTCTTCAGTTCATTTTTCATCTCCAATGGCTGCTATTCGAGGAAAGTCATTCAGCCAACAAGAGGACCAAGCATTGTGCGAGGCATGGCTTCAAATCTCTCAAGATCCAATACTCGGTACAAATCAAAAGAAGGATAAGATGTGGCAAAGAGTCGGGACGGCATTCAATGAAAAGATAGGCGATGGAAGCAGAACAAACAGATCTCTGGAAAGTCGTATGGAATATATTAAGAAGTCTATAAACAAATTCCGAGGTTGCATACGACAAATCGAGCGACTAAATCAAAGTGGCTCTTCTGAATTAGATATAGTAAGTATTTAAATTCGAATTTGGTTTTCATTTTCCAATTTCATTTTATCTCTTTCTGACGCTTTGATCCTTATTTTGTTTAAACTATTTTGGTTAGTTTACGAAAGCTCTAACTATGTATGGAGAAACATGCGAGGAAAGGAAAGGATTTCAGCTTAATCATGTCTGGCCAATCCTCAAAGATGTTGAGAAATGGGCGGAACCAAAAGGTGCATGTTCAAATCAGGGGGTTTGTTCATCGGATGCGAACTCAGAGACCGCAATGGATGGCAACATAGGGAGTGAAAATTTTTCTACTATGGGTGATGACCAGTCTCCTACAAACATTTCAGCAAGTCGGCCTATCGGAAGAAAGCAGGAAAAGCTGAAAAGAAGGCAATCAATGGAGGGTAATTCAGAAGAGGATTATTCTTCTAACGTGCAGGAACTGAATGAGAAACGTGAGGTTAATAGGGAGAAAATGCAACAGATGATGATGATAAAACTTGAAAATGAAAAGATAAAATTAGAACTACGAGCTAAACAAGTGGAACTGCGAGCTAAACAAGTGGATCAACGTGATCGTGAAATAGCTCTTCAGCGTGATATTGAAGATAGAAAAATATTGAAGGTAGATTTGAGTAAGATTGTTGATCCAGAAGAACGCGCATACTATCAAAAGAAGAAACAAGAAATTGTTACCAGGAACGAATATAATGCTCATTCGAATGATTTGCAAGGATTTTCTCAGCTTCTTGGAGGAGCGAGAGGATTTTCACACTTTGCTGGGGGCTCCGGATATGTAGGAGGAAACTCATATGGAAATCCAGGTGGAGTTCATGACGGAGGCGACAATTTCGACAATATTAACATATATGACGATTAAATTATCAGTATTTTATTTTTCGGTATTTATGTATGTTTATCTTTGCTTATTAGAATGCTATGTTTGAATGTCATTTCCTTCGGGGCGGGTTATATAGATCCCCATATGTTTTTATTATCTCAATTTGCATTTTACCTTTAATTTTAAAAAATTATTATTTTAATAATATAATAAAAATAGTAAATATTAGGCTTATTTTAAAGCGCTCGACGAGACCTTTGTAATTATAAAATTATTAAATTAAAATACTTTAAGTTACCATTAATAATAATGGAATGTTTAGTTTATCGTTAAATTAAATGGAAGATGGAGGGGGGAAATGGAGAGATGGGTTGGAGCTCCCTCCATTTTCCACCCTCCATAATTGGAATATTCCCGGAATATTCCTCCCCATCCCTCCAAATTTGGAGGCATGGGTTGGAGATGCTCTAATAGACAATTAGAATCTGATTTGATTCCGTTTCCAAACTTTCGGCTGTTATTCAAAATTTCGAATATCGGGTTCGGATATTCTAATATTTTTCGAATATTATTTTTATTCGGATACAAATTCAGATATTAAGGTATTTGAATTCGTTAATATTCGATCCGACTTTTAATTGTAAATTTCGGATATGGAATTCAGATATTGGATTCAGATATCCGAAATTTTATATATATATTGTACTATAATGTATATGTAATATATATTAATTACTAGAGAAGATTAAATGATTTTATTCTCAACTGAGTTTTACATAATTCAATTCATTTATTACTTTTATACCTCTATATTTTAATATAATGTATATATAATAGTAGTATATATAAATTATAATTTACAACAGAAGATGAAAACGATCATTCATATATATATATATATATATATATATATATATATATATATATATATATATATATATATATATATATATATATATATATATATATACACACACACACACACAATATTATTTTCTGCAAACACTGCCACATGAGAGGTCACCCCCACCGAGCACTATTTTTGCGCGCATCCAGAGTTGAAGAAGAAAGTGACTCGGAAGGCCGCCCCCACTCAACCGACCAGAAAAAGTCATCAATCCCCTCTCCTTCCTTTATCTAATTTCCACATCCGGTTTGAAGCTAGCACCGGAAACTCTTATACCCAAGAACAAGCTTCCTCGGGAAGGGCTATCGTTCCCTACATACCACCTGCCCTAAACCTTACCAACAAATTTGACACCATAGCCTCAGAACTTCCAGACGCATCACAGGAGACAACCCTTACTGACAACCAGGGGGTTCACATTGCGAAAGAGGACACAGAGTTCAGCGGTGTCCTAGGAAGGGAGACAGATTTCACCAAAGACACGGAGCCTCTGACACCGGAGAACCTTTCAGAATCGAGCAGCTATCCTATACACTCCGACCCGGCAGCCCCCACTATACCTCATAATGAGGTCGACATTCACGCAGATATCCTAGCCAACATCGGCCAAGCACCAGTGGCCAGGATGAAACAGGCCATAGGCTTTGGATTCACTAGCCCAAACAGCTACTTTGGAGCCTTGGCCAAAATAGCTGGAGAGGTTTACTTGCACCCGGCGGAGCAAACTCTCGACCTCAACAAGAACAGATATCACAAGGCGGACGAAAAGGATATAGCCACCAACAAAAAATCCAACAAAAGAAGCGCTAAAGAGGTCACAGCCATGATCACTCGATCAGCCGCAAAACTCACCAAATCTCCCTCTCCAGCAACTCCAATGCTTAATTTCCTGTCTTGGAATGTCAGGGGCCTCGCGAACAAACCCACCTTGAGAAGATTAAATTGTCTCAAGAAAATCCACAGAATTGATATTTTAGTGATTATTGAACCTAAAATCCCTCATAAGAAACTCAAGTTCATCCAGTTGCAGTTAGGCCTCTTTTCCACTATTGTCCACTGCCACGATATATGGATCCTCTACGCCGACGTGAAACTCGACATCATCCACAACTCGAGACAGGCGCTCACGTGCTGGATGGAACACCCCATGCTCCATTCTCGATCTCTCTTGTCTACCGTCCACGACAACTACGACATTACAGAACGTAAACAGCTTTGGGCCTCCCTGATAGACATCCACCATATCCACATCAACCTCCCTTGGCTCTGCATAGGTGACTTCAATGTTGTTACTTGCAGGGAGGAGAAGTCGGGAGGTCGGCCTCCCCCCACGTCGGCTATGAACGACTTCTTCAACTTCATTTTCAACGCCCACTGTCTCCCCTTCAGTTCTCCGATAGCGCATTCACGTGGTGTAACATGCATGAAGGCGCCCGTGTACGACCGTTGAGCAGGGATATAGTGTGTGTGAGTATAGCAGAAATAATCACCAGTTAAAAATTTAATAGTTATAAACTATGGCAGGAATAAAGAGACAATAATATGAAAGGCAGTGAGAGATAGAAGATCAAACTCAGTGAACACCGCGATATATACCGGTTTTCCTCTGAAAGGACTAATCCAATCGCGGGTACTCTTACCCGCTGTTAATCCACTAATCACAAGCTAAACGAGAGCTTGTTGTCTCTTTACAACACCGTGCTTGGTGACAAGTTCATGACCGACTTTATAACACCGTGCTTGCTGACGAGCGCATGACCGACTTCGAATACTGAGATATTTTCTGAACTTGTAACCTCTTTACAACTCTGCAGACCAAAGACTCTAAATCGAACACGATGTTACTGGCTTTGGCTAAGAGATGTATATGTAGAATGTGAAATCTTTAGATCACTGAAAAACACTTGAAGAATGAATAGAGAAGAGTGAATGAGTGATTAGAAATAAAAAAATTCTTCTCTATTTATAGGTGTTTTTCCTGACCAAATTTGGGCAGAGTTTAAGCAGAGCTCGGATACGAAGATCTCGCAAACGAACGTTGTATGCATATTTGGAGACAACTGAATTTTGAATTTGAGTTGACCGAACTCAGTCAGAACTCGGACCGAACTCGGTCAGAGTTTTGCCAGAGTTATGTCAGTTCAAAACCAGAATGGAATGGACCAAATTGCATAGGTATTTAGGGCTTTTTGGATATGTAGAGTTTTGATATATAGGTAGGCTTTTTGGAAGGGTGGACTGGAGTTAACATAAGCCAGTAATATTCGATCGATTTTATATTTCATATCTTAGACTCAATAAAAATAAAAATACAAAAGAAATGTAAAAAATAACTCGATTTGGATTCCGTAACTATTAGCTTTTGGATGATGACTTGAATTCTAGTTGTAGGCGCAGTACGTCCTTTGATACTGATTTCACTGACCTGAAATGTTAGTAGCAGTTCGTATATTTTGCATATCGACTTAAGTCGTTGTTGATTATCAAAATCAGGTGTGACCATTAGGCAATGTGCCAACAATCTCTCACATTTTGATAATTGACAAACTTGAGTCTATACCAAAATATAGCTAAAATATAACTTTGAAATATATACCTGACTTGTTCTTTGATTGATCGTTTAAAATTTTATTTTGGTATTGCTCTTCTACAGAAAAGGAAAGAAAAAGAGTAATATCCACAATATCCATAAGACACAAGTCACAAGATAGTAGAACTAGCAGCAGCAGTAGATAAAACTGATAAGCTCAACTAATAAACTGATCAACTAGAACTGATGAAGTCAATATAACTATCTATAATTGTTTATAGTTCTCTGTCATTTACTTGGGATTTCTTGATGAGTTGTACTCGTTCCTGTCCTGACTGGACCTGTTGAAATTTTTACAAATGATTGCCCTGAGGACACTTGCCCTACTTATTATGGACCCGGAGATGGGATGGCTACCTTTGGCCCCGACACTCAGGAGTGATCGGAAGATTAGCTAGTTGACTTAGTTTGGATTTCATGTTTAGAACTTGAATTGTAATAAGTTGAGATGTTGTTGTTTGAGATTATTATTACTTAGGAGTTAGTTTTATTCTTGTATTCAGTCTTAGTTATAAATTTATGTGTTATCATATCGTGCTTAGACTGTGATTGAGATTATATTATATCTATACTTGTCCTCCGTTCGGAGTTAAGATTTGACAAGTATATTATAATTGCGTGAGTTGCTAGTTAGATAGTAACCTAGGACAACGTTCTACCGCCGGCACTGCGGCGTAGGCTGGGCATTGTTACGCACTCGTACCCTCACAGTGGGTGTAGGTCGTGACATGTTTTTAGTGGTGGCCCATGCAGGTCGAGAGTCGCATTAGTGCGATATCGTGGTAGTACGACGACTTAGTTGTACTGCTGCGAGCCTGCGATTGGATTGAGAGATAGGCTTTAACTGAGAGGTACTCAATCACACTTAGAATTCCTTGAGAGATTCCTAGACGACCCTTAAGAATCTCATTAGGAACTTCGATTTAAAAATCCTTTTCCTCTTGTTTTGATTCACCCTCACTCCTTGATGTTTACAGGATCTTAGACTATTAACTTCCTTCATCATTATCCTTACTTATATTTTGTCTATCTTATGTTGCTAATTTAGCACCAGTTTTGCAAGCTTATCTTTTTCGAGCTTGATCATGACATATTTTATTGGGGGTTGGCACCCACTAACATATTGTCTAATCAGAACCGGTACATGATGGTCTGATCAACCTATTGCACTTTGGTTCGCTTTTCATATATTATTCTATGTGGAGGGAGACAGTTAAATTTGCCCTAGAGTCTCATCCACGACAGCTTTGGCAATTCTCTTTTGAATTATTTCCATCACCTATGAACCACGTATTGTACTTAATAGCATCGTGTTTGAACTCTTTATTGTTTTGCCTTTCACATATTTCAGAAAGAAAAGGCACTGTACTTGATAGATCAACCCAAGGTATCATGTTTAGTTTCCCTATCCAAAGGAGGAAATTGACTTATTTCTATATTCTTGCATCATCCTTTAAATTCTAATTCTTTGATCCTGACCAGTCGACCGGGTCATCCTCCTTATCATCCAGTGTTTGGGGTCTTATTCAATTGAATTAATTCAATTGTGACATGGATATCAAATCTTGGATACTCGTGCTCAGACTTCAATGGCCTCGTTCTCTATCTTGCCCAAACTTCGATTTATCCTAAAATTGATCAACTTAGATCGTGCCGGGACTAAGTCTTCTTTTATATATATTGTGTTATTGGATTTCAATGCTATTGACACTCGTGCCTTAAACGTTCAATTTTGATCATCTTTGGAATGGTAACCCTTCATAATTAATTCCTAGTTGTCCTTACCAGTTTCATATAGGATGGTAGACTGTCCTACACCTTAATGATTTGTTGCTTCTTTATCTTTCCACCAGAACACCCTATATTGCTTGCATGTTGATACCATGGAAATGTTTTGATCTAATATGACTAGTCCATCTAGATGAGACCTTCAACTGCTATGGTTGACCATGACTCTATATATAATTCTTCAAATTATATGAGTTAGAAATTGCTTAGAGACTTTGATTGTGGGTGGTTGACCTAGAAGGAGTACGACCGACTTAAATTTCGAGGACGAAATTTTTCTAGGGGGGTAGGATTATAACACCCAGTTTTCCAGATGAGGGTAATTTTAAAATTTTGTAATTATATTATTATTTATTGATATTTATTTCACATTATAATTTTTGGTAATTTTTAATCATTTTAAACTATTTTAAAACTGCTTTAAGTCATGACTTATGATTTTGTTGTGCTGCTAGTGAAACCCTAGTGACTGCATGACCTAGAGCCTAATCATGTCATTAGGATGATTTATTATCATTTTTAGCCTAGGGATAATTTGGTCATTTTGGCTTATTTGAATTTTTTAAATTAATTTAATGAATTGGTGAATTCTAGTTTGACTTTGACCTGTTGAGACCTAGTGGACTAGCCTAGAACCTAACCCTAGCCATGGTAACCCTAGTCTAACTTGAGTTAACCCATTTTAGTCATTAGAGATTAGTTTTAGAATAAGGAAATTTGGTTTAGTGAATTTAAGTCATGACTCATGGTTTTATGAAATGGCTTATGACTTCATGACTTGATTAATCATGACTTAAGTCCATGGGCCAATTTAGGAAACCCTAACCCTAATTATGCAACTTATGACCAGCCATAGGAGAGCCCCTCCCTATTTAATTTCATGTTGAGGAGTTCTTGCCTCTTTTAGAGTTTGACCTAAAAATTAAAAAAAGGTATTTTTTTTCCTTTCCAAAAATCCCCATAAAATTATTTTAATTCCTTTTTAATCCTATTCTTTTGCATTAGGTTCTAATTTCTGTATGTTTAATATTTCTGGAGGTTAATCTCAGTTTTGGGTTCATTTGGAGTTGGTATTTGGAATCCCCCATTTGGAGCTTTTTCATGCTTTTTGCACCTATAGGTAAAACTCCACAAATTGATCTAAAATTCTGTTTTTTTTGTATTTAGGGCTAGATCTAGGAGTCCCGTAGCTGTCCCTGGAGTTTGAGCCAATTTCGTGTCCGTTTGGTGTCCGTATCGGACACGTGTCATAGTGTACGTATAGGTGTTCGATGAAATGTCACAAAGGGAATTTTTTTGTTATTTTTGAAAAGTATTTGAATGGAAATATTGATTTATATGTTTTTACTATTTTCTCCATGGACTGAGTTGATTTGCGAGCCGTGTCCGTGTCCAAACAGGACACGAATACGCTCGCAGCACATGCCATGCAGTCCCCTGCTGTCCGACACTTCTGTAAGAGACGAAATGAACTTTCAAGACCCAATTTTTGGCACAGAGGTCGGGGCAACCTCTACCACCATCCTCCCAAAATTTAGGGTGGGTTGGTGCAGTGTGCGAGGAGTTCTCCTCCTCGTACTGGCCGTACTGGCCGCGCACGCTGTACACACGAGCAATCCTTCACTGACACGCATGTTTAACTGATACGACACATATTGTGGACACGTTGCAGGCACCCTAGGACCTAGCCCTATCCTAGGCGAACCCACATGCATGAGCATGAGACACAGGTAGCCCTGTGTCACGCGTGCACGCGTGTACGATGCAGCGTACTGTCCTGTGCGCGTGTGAGTGTTGGGTGTGTTTTGACACGATTGTGTCCACTTAGTTGGACACGAATGAGTTTTAAGACACGTATACACTAGACACAATGTTTACTAACCACTAATTGGTCATATTAGCATGATTTTGATGTTCGAATCTCATATTCCCATTTCAACTGATACGCGATACCAGTTTTGAATTTCTGAAAATTAATTTCTATTTTAAACTGATTTTGATGTTTAAATTACCATGATTAATTCGTTTACATCTATAATAGTTTACTAAATATTGGATTATGTTGGTGTTTGAAAAAAATGGATTTTGAATGTGGGAATGAACTGAAACAGTAGACTGTTGCACAGTTTTTTTTCCTGAAATTGGGATCCTAAACTTTAATTCTTTTTAAACTATTTTGATGGTTAATTTGCCATGTTTAAATTCCTATACACATGTGTATTAGATTACTATAGGCTGGTTCATGATTTGGTCGATGTTATCATGGTATTGGGATTTCGATTTTGAGTTGGATGATTATGTAAATGGGAATTTCTCAACTGCCATTTGTTCCCTGTTCTTGAGAACCATACCCTGTGATTAGTGCACCCATTCACTAACTCTAATCACTAAAATCCTGATATTAACTAACTGCCATTTGAATCAAGTGTTCCTAAGATGAGCCACACACCCTACTGACCTTGAACTGCCATTCATTTTGAATCCTGGAAATGTGACTTCCTGGAATCATTTACTGATTTCAGTTCCTGAGACATAATTGTTACCTACACACAATCCTAATATGAACACACACATTTGTTTTCCTGTCACATGTCCACTCTTACACACATGACACACACATAACTGTCATTGACACTTATTCACTATGCCTAAAACCTATTACACATTGCACCTCACACTGATGTAGACTGAACCCCCCTACTCCCTTGTATTCCTCAATCCACACAAAAAATCAGAGAACAGCCCTTATACACATACACACATTAAATTCCTGAAAACACACACAACTTTCCCTAACTCCTAAACTGTCAGTACACCCACACATATATGCATGACCCCCTACCTTTCTATATGTATGCAACATATGTAAATGGATACATGAATAAATAAATGTTGGTGTAGGAGCGTAAAAAGTGCTTCACAGAATGAGTCAAAGTGATAGATCATTCCACTCAAATTGATCTACTTTACGCCGCAGAGAGGCTAAATACTTTACGCCCAAGACAAGGCTAATCACTTTACGCCTAAAGTAGGCAGATCATTTTACGCTCGGGTCTACACCCATGATTTTACGCCAAAGACAGATCAGCCAATTTTATGCTGGACAAAGCTGTCAAGTCTCGCATTTAATGCAAACTCTGACATGAAGATATTGATGATGGCATATACCACAAATTTCGAAGGGATTTGTTTTATACAGAGACCAATGTTGTCGTCTAGTATGTGGACTGAGCTACTTTACGCTCACACTATGGCTTCTTTTACGCACGGAGATTATATGAGTTTTTACGCTCGAAAGTCGACGTGTGCGTAAAGTCTATTTGGGCTACTTTTACGCTCAAGGTTATTTAACAACCACTTTACGCGGGAAGTCTATGACGGGTCTATTTTACGCCTAGTCTACTGCTTTACGCTCAGAGTACATTGGGGTTATTTTTACGCCCTATTCTTTCTGACCAGCTTGGAACGTGGTTTGCCTACATGGCTTTCATGCCACACATCCCGAAGAACGTGTGTACGTGAATCCTATTCTTAATAAAATGATGGGACACGTGTCAACGTATACAGAGGATGACTTTGGTCGTGGGTAGCGGTTGTTGGCGTAAAGACGGAATTTTTGCTGAGTTTTTACGTACAAGAGCCCAAGTCTATAAATAGACTTATTTTTCACACAGAGAGAGACAGGAGAAAAGACAGAGAGATTAGAACTCAGAGATTTTTGATTCTCTAGAGCATTCTTCTTCAACCTTTCTTTCAGAACAGAGTGAAGCAAAGCAGGAAAGCATTCGGCCTCGCCATCAGTGCCCAAGTGCGTCGATACCTTTCTGGTGACTTAGTTCTTCCAAGTTGTTCATCTTCAAGCAGCGATCTTCATCATCATCGTATGGTCTAAGAAACAAAGTGATCATTTACAGATCAGACTTCTACAACAATACTTTTCCAGAATCAAATTTGTACTTCTTGTACTCTTTCTCGTTTTATTTTCAAAATCCGACTTCCAGGCATTTTGTTAAGTGAAACAAAAATGGCAACTCTGCTAGAGAAGACCTTCTTCTCTGACGAGGAGGCAATTGCTCAATACGATGATGTGTCGATTGGATCGACAAAGAAGACTCTGGTTACACACTTCGACCAGACTGCTTATGAAGGGATGCTCCGAACTGGGGGTGGTTCTCGCTACTCCAATGTTCAAAAATCTCGCAAAGCACGAAAAGTTTGGATTCCTAAATCCAAAATAGCTTCTGATCTCTCTGTTGCTGCTAGTGGCAAGGGGATTCTTCCCACTCCTGTCGTAGGGGCTCCCGTTTGTAACGAGGCAGTCCTTTCTTCAGAGTTGCACTCAAAGTATGACAATTTATCTCCCGTTTGTAACGGTAAAGATAATCAGGTTTCACGCCCACTGCGTAAGAACCAGGTTTTACGCTCAGTAGGTAAAAACCAACTTTTACGCTCAGTACATAAAGATGAGTCTCCCATTTGTAATGGGGCAGACCCTAACGATTGTGCTTCTGGGTGTAAGAATCAGTCTCCCGTCGGTGACGTGGTAGGCTCAAATAAATTACGCTCCTCACATAAAACAAAATCTCCCGTCTGTGACGTGGCAGATAACCAACTTTTATGCTCTACACGTAAAGGTAAATCTCCTGTCTTTGACAGTGTAGATAAAATTCGTAGTGATGTTTTTACATCTAATATAAATGCACCTAAACGTGTGCAGCTTAAAAATGTTGTTGGTAAAGCTTCAGTTCTACACCAACAGCCTTCTTATACTGCTCTACGCAAAGTACCAAATCTACAAATTACACGCAATGAAAATGGAGTCCTTCGTGCTAAAAAATCTCAAGATTTACGCACACAACTCCAAACGCATAGAAATGTACAATTTGGTTCTGCGAATGCAGCCAGTAATCTTCTTTATACACAGGGGACTAAACGTTTCTCCACCCCAAATGTAATAAAGAAGACTACTCCCTCCACTCCTTCTGACTTACGTGAATTGCTAATGCAAAAGCGTAAGAATAGACAATCTCCGGTGACATTTTCCCAAGAAAAACATCATTGTGATTATCATCAGGTTGTGATCAATTGTTATTTTTCGGCTTCAAATCGGTCAGTTTTTGATCGATTGAGTATTAATGTGTCTCAATAACAAGCTGAAGACCAAGAACATGAGTTGTCATATGCGTCAGTGAACATGGCATCTCATACTAACAGAGGACGACGTCCAAGACGAAATACGTCCCAAACCCCAGGGCAGCAACAGTTCAACAGACTTCTTGATTCTTTTGAGGGGGTATATCAAAACACTCGATTAAGAAGACAAAGACAAATGCAGACTTCTGATTCAGAAGCTGGGGGTACTCAATCTTTTGAGTCTGAGACTGACAGTGTCGATTCATACTTCTATACTGATTCTTCTATATCTTCAAGAGAGGTTGAATCCTACACTGTTGGAGATGAACCAGAGACCTCATCTGTTAATATAGAACAACGTCTCACTGCCGTTGAGCAATCACTGAAAGACATGCTTAATATGGTGTAAAACATGCATCAGATAATATTGAATCAGCAAACTGCTCAACCGATGTAACACCCATATCTCAGAACACGTAATTTGTCAAGCTTACATGTATTTTGGACCTGTATTTTATTTTCTCGGATTTTGGCATGTACTTGTAATTGGCTTGACTTGCAAATTTTGGTTCTCATAATTGGGTTTTACCTGGCTTGGTTTATTTTGTGGAGGAGAATTGGTTTGATTTGGTTTGGTTTGGTTTAACATGCATTGGAACACCTTAGCCTATGTTCAACCCTCATTCCACCACAACCCACCCTCTTTATTATCCCCACCTAACACTCCCTCTCTTCATTACTTCCCTCCATTAATTTCTTCTTCTTCTTCTTCCTTCCTCTACACAACACCATCACCCATAGGCAAGTGCACCTTGCCACCACATGAGAACCACTTTTATTTGTCCATTAGTTAGATTAGGCTATGGAGATTAACATTAGAACTTGACATTTTGTGATTTGGAGTCTCCTTTGTTCTAGATCTAAGTTTTCTTTATTTTCGAATTTACATAGTTTTGATCTATTTTGGTTGGATTTTTGTGGGTTTTGATGCTTTCATGTGGAAGAGAATTCAATTTTACTCAAGTTAGAACTTTGAAAATCTAGATTTGGCTTTAATTTGACAAAGATATAAAAATTTAAATTTTTGGTGTTCTTCTCGGCCTGGAGTAGCAGGCTGCAGCCTGCGCTCTTTAGCGCAGTGCTGGACTGCGCATCCCCTCTCGGTGTGCGCTCTTTAGCGCAGTGCCGACCGTGCTGCTTTCCCCTTGGCGAACTGCGCTCAGCCCCATGCGCCAACCCTTCCTACGCACTTCACCCTGTGCAGTTCACTCCTGCGCAGTCTGCTCATGCACAATCCACCCCTGCGCAGTTCACTCCTGTGCAGTCTGCTCATGCGCAATCTAACCCTGCATACTTTACTCCTGCGTAACCTGACCCATGCGCCATCCATCCATGCGCAGTCTGCTCATGCGCAGTCTGCTCCTGCACAGTCTGCTCATGCGCAGTCTGCTCATGTGCCACCTCTGCCCCTGCGCAGTTGGCTCCCTGCGCACTTGACCCATGCGCCATCTGCCCCTGTGCCCTGTGCCCCTGCGCACTTGGCACCCAGCGCAGCTGACACCCTGCGCAATCCAACCCCCTGACCCCTTGCGCAATCTATTGGCTCTTGGAGTTTTGGTTTTATTTCTTTAAGCTTGGCTCTTCTATAGCCCTGTATATTGATATTTTATTAGATATTTTACGCCCATTTTATATCCTTACGCCTTTTGTCATGAACTTGATTTTACTTAATATGTTTGGAATGACTATTATACATGGCATGGTATGACAAGGACTAGCATAACACGACAGTGACCCGTAGTGGTGCACTCCTGGCATGACCAACCTGACATGATAGTGGCCCGTCGTGGCGCACTCCTGACAAGTACCCTGACATGATTTATCTTGATGCTGTTGCGACGGCTAACTTGACTCGTATAATCAACTTGACACCATGGGTGTTCCTGCTTCTTGTTTGTGCAATCCACTTGTCTTGTCTTGCATCATGTCTAGGACGTGACTCCCTGGTTCCCACGGTCAGGGATTCATACTGAATATGGATTAGGCTAATGACTAGATCAAACTATAGTTTATGGAGAATTTCCAGTCACAGGCAATCTCGTTATCTGGGCGCTCTTAATTGGACTTATAGCTTGCCGACGAGTAGAGCACATTTTCAGCGCACTGTCATGTGTTGCACCTCTAAGTCATCTAAGGGTATATCGTCTCTAGGGCGATATACCCAACTATAATCTCAACCCGCGAAAGGATAACTGGATAGTCTGCAGGGCTTGAGACTGGAAAATTTTCATTGCATCTTGTTAGTAATTAAGGCTTGTGATAACCCTAGTTAGTTAAGTAGTAAGCCGTAGTAATTGCTTGACCGTTTGTGAATGGATGGAGTCCAGCCTTGTCTAAGTCATGTCTAGCCCCTGTACCTGGAACTCTTGTACATACTTGTTTTACTTATCTCTAACAACAAATGGGTAGAGACAGAAGCTATTCAGGCGAAGGGTTACAACCCCGGTCCTTGTTTGGTTTACGGGTTGTAATCTGGCTCCCGAAATGGTTCCATGTCCCTAGTCATTTATTGTCCTACTGTACTTTTATTACTTGTACTTTTCTTCCAATTTCTTATGTTCTGTTATGCTAGCTTTTGTTCTTATTTCGTGGCCTCCCTTGTGGCACTTGCTCTTTCTGGGGTTTGATCCAGCTGGTTTTGTGTGGCCAGATTTCGGAGCAGCACCCGAGGATCTACCGAACCTCTAGCCCGATGGTGGCGACTAGAAGGAACCCGGGCTATGAGTGGGTTTTCTATTTTGTTTCGCTCACTCTATTATAAAATTATTCTTTTGAGGCGTTTAGCCGACGAGCACCTGTTAGCTCGATGCACTTTACTTACTGTCTGCCTACGGGCTGTAAACATGATTAACAAATCCTTGGGTTGATCATGTATGACTTAACTCTTGCTAGTCCCAGCATTTTGTATGAGTAGCTTCATGATCAGCTGATATGTAATATTTGGGACGCCTTTTATTGTATATTTGGTGGTCAAACATCTTGTGATCATATTACTTGCTTGAGATTGAGACAATAGGCTTGACCATAAGAGACCGTTGGCTTGTAGTAAACCCTCATATCTAGACAACCGTGACCGTATAGTTGAGATGTATTCTATTTCAATATACGTAGCTGGCTATGCACGCCTTCGCTCTCCAGTATTCTGGTTCTGGGACGTGACATGGTTTAAGTGGTGGCCCATGCAGGTCTTGTCAATCAAGAAATGTAAGGGTTTACTGAATAGATGTCTCAATCAGTATTCGCCCTTGATCTCCGCCCATATTTTCAAATCCTTGGAATTCTTGCCCTGATTACATGCTTGTATCGTTGATCTGTCCTGATCCTTCCTTATTGTTTCCCTGTGTCGTCTTCCTCAGCAGCACTATACCTGACCCTGTCGATCAGCAAGGAGGAGCATCTCCCGTGGACCAGCAACAACCTGGAGGTCAAGCCCAGCATTCCGGAGTCGCCTCCAGAGTGATACCTACTGGAGGAGAACCCCCGGTTCGGCCCGTCCAGCCTGCGGAACTTGATGATGGCACCTTGGTAGGTCTCATCAGGACCTTGATAGCTTCTCAGGATCGTAGATGAGACGCCTTGCACCAGACTGTGGCAGATGCTTTGACCAGAGGCGGTCACCCAGAGAACAGCGCGGCCAACAGCTTCAAGCGCCTGAACCCTCCCTTCTTCGGCGGCAGTGAAGATACGATTGCCGCGGACGCTTGGCTTCAGGATACCGAGGTAGTTCTGGAAGCAGCTAGGACACCTGAGAATGAGAAGGTGGCAGTGGTACGCCTGCAGTTGCTGGACTTGGCACGCAGTTGGTGGGCGACTCAGGCCATGGGATTAGTGGCACCCATTGCTTGGGCGGTGTTTAGAGAGAGATTCCAGACGAACTATTTCGATGCTGTGGCTCGGTACGACCTGCAGACCAGATTTACCAACCTGAAGCAAGAAGGCAGAACAGTCGACAGTTATGCATCTGAGTTTTCTAGGCTCAGTAGGTTTGCCCCCACCTTGGTGGCGACCGAGTTTGATAGGGCCCAACGGTTCCAGCAGGGACTGCATTTAGAGATCTTATTGGCGGTTAAGCAGTTCGAGCACCAGACGTTCGATGCAGTATTGAGGGCAGCTAGGAGGCATGAGTACACCTCCCAGAGGATCGTGGATAGGACCGGAGGTAGGAAGCGGTCCCATAGCCAGATGCACCAATCATCAGCTCCAGCCCCGGCAGCTAGAAGTTTGACCATTGGAACTCCAAGGCGGGCGGCCTCAGTGACGTCGGTTCAACATTCTACCCCGACGTACCCGCATCAGCAGAAACAGAAGCAGACTTCGGCAATGGGATGTTCTCATTGCGGAAAGCCAGGCCATGTGGTGGCAGATTGTCGTAGGGCACAAGGATTGTGCCTAGCTTGTGGAGCGGCAGATCACTAGATAGGAGTCTGCCCGAATAGGGGTAGTTCTTCCTCTTCCAACCTAACCAGTCCATCGGTTAGGAGACCAGCACCCATGCAGCAGCAGCAGTACCCAAGGCCATTGTTGCCTCAGGCCCAGGCATTCCAGCAGCAATATGCCCAGGCTCCAGTGCAGAGCAGGCAGAGAGGTTTCCAGCAGAGGGGACCCGCAGCTAGAGGTTAGGCCATGATGATGACTATGGAAGAAAAAGTTGTACCAGGTGAGGTAGTGGCAGGTACTATTCTCGTCAACTCCTTTCCAGCTTCAGTATTATTTGATTCTGGTGCACCGCATTCATTCATGTCTGCACAATTCGTGACACGGATTGGATTGGACCCCGAGTCATTACCAGTGAGGCTCAATATACTTACTGGTAATGGTCTTGTGGGAGTAGATCGAGTGTTTTTCTCGTGTTGGATCGTAGTTAGCGGTAGAGAGTTCCCCGCTAGATTTATAGAGTTCCCTATGGCAGACTATGATGTAGTCTTAGGCATGGATTGGTCGAGGAACTAGTATGCTAGGATAGACTGCCATATTGGCAGAGTTGTTTCCAGCGTTCCAGGCGAGCCAGAGTTTTCATTTTCCAGAGGCGCGGTGGAGCCATCCTTTCCAGTATTGCGGATGGCAGTAGCAGTAGTGCAGTTACCCCGGATAGTTGAAGAGTTTCCAGATGTCTTCCCAGAGGAGCTTCCAGGGATGTCGCCAGAGCGGAAGATCGAGTTTACTATAGACTTGATCCCCGGGACAGCACCAGTATCAGAGCGAGTCTACAGAATGACCCCTTCAGAGTTGGAGATTTTGTACAAGATGATTGAAGAACTCAGGACCAAGGGATTCATTCGTGCAAGTGGATCGCCTTGGGGAGCCCCAATGCTTCTTGTGAAAAAGAAGGATGGTACGTCCAGGTTATGTGTAGATTATCGTACCTTAAACTCAGTGACAATCAAGAACAGATACCCTCTCCCGAGGATAGATGACTTATTTGATCAACTCAGAGGGGCTTCAGTGTTCTCGAAGATAGACTTACGGTCAGGATACCATCAGATCAGAGTTAGAGAGTAGGACATCCCGAAGACAGCGTTTAGATCGAGGTATGGACATTGGGAGTTCCTTGTTATGCCCTTTGGAGCGACCAATGCGCCAGCTGTATTCATGGACCTCATGAATCGCATTTTCATACCTTACCTGGATCAGTTCGTGATCGTGTACCTAGATGATATCTTGGTCTATAGCAAGAGCGAAGCAGAGCACGAGCAGCATCTCAGAATCGTCCTTCAGACGCTTAGGGAGCACCAGTTGTACGCCAAGTTCAGTAAATACGAGTTCTGGCTCGATCGTATTTCGTACTTGGGTCACATCATTACTCGAGGAGGAGTGGAAGTGGATCCCCAGAAGATTGTGGCTATCGAGACTTGGCCAGTACCCAGCTCAGTGGCAGAAGTTCGTAGCTTCCTTGGATTGGCCGGCTACTACCGACGATTTGTTTCAGATTTTGCAAGGATTTCAGTGCCGATGACCCAGTTGACCCGCAAGGATATACAGTTTGCTTGGACAGCAGAGTGCCAGAAATCATTCAAGAAGTTGAAGCGAGGTTTGATAACGGCTCCCATTCTCACACTTCCAGATGGGACCGGAGGATTCACAGTTTATTGCGATGCTTCAGGCAGAGGATTGGGATGTGTCTTGATGCAGCATGAAAGGTAATATCTTATGCGTCACGCCAACTTCGTAATCAAGAAAAGAATTACCTGACCCATGACTTGGAACTGGCCGCAGTAGTGTTTGCACTCAAGTTGTGAAGGCACTACTTGTACGAAGATAGAGTGGAGATATTTACTGATCACAAGAGCCTGAAGTATGTTTTCACCCAGAAGGACCTTAATATGTGGCAGAGAAGATGGCTTGAGCTATTGGTGGACTACGATGTGGATTTGCAGTATCACCCAGGGAAGGCCAACGTTGTAGCAGATGCGTTGAGCCGGAGAGCCGGAGTTTATTTCCTAACGGCGCAACCAGAGTTATTGGCAGATTTTCAGAAGATGGGAATTGAAGTGGTTCTTCCTTCCAACGTGGCATTGATGGCCTGTCTACAGGTTCAGTCTAGCATAGTTGAGAGGATCCGGACGGCACAATCTACAGATTCTAAGCTTCAGCGGCTCAGAGCAGAGTGTGAGACAGGAAGAAGGCCAGAGTTATGTATTCATGAGGATGGTACCCTTCGGCATGGCACTCATCTTTGTGTACCCAGTGGAGATATCAGACAGAAAGTCATGGCAGAAGCTCACAGCTCACAGTATTCTATTCATCCCGGTGGTACGAAGATGTACCGTGATATTCGTCAGCATTTCTGGTAGAATGGCATGAAGAGGGAGATAGTCCGGTTTGTCTCTCGGTGTTTGGTTTGCCAGCAGGTTAAAGCTGAACATCAGAGGCCCGCTGGACTTCTTCAGCCCTTGCCGATTCCAGAATGGAAGTGGGAGTATGTGACCATAGATTTTGTGACTGGATTGCCTAGATCCCCAGCTGGTCGAGATGCTATTTGGGTTATAATTGACAGGCTCACGAAGGTGGCTCATTTTCTTCCATTTAGAGTTGGTCAGTCTACGGCCCAGTTGGCAGAGATGTACCTCAGGCAGATTGTCAGGCTTCACGGTGTGCCCGTCAGTATCACCTCGGACCTAGATTCAAGATTTATATTGCACTTTTGGCGTAGCTTGCAAGAGAGTTTGGGAACTCGTCTCCAGTTCAGTTCGGCATATCATCCGCAGATAGATGGCCAGTCAGAGCGCACTATCCAGACTCTTGAAGACAGTTGAGGTCTTGCACCCTCGACTTCGGTGGTTCGTGGGAAGATCACCTGCATCTTGTGGAATTCTCATACAACAATAGTTTCTAGGTCAGTATCCAGATGGCTCCGTTCGAGGCTCAGTATGGTAGGAAGTGCAGATCCCCGCTAGCATGGGATGATATCGGAGAGAGGCAGATGCTCGATCCAGAAATGATTGCCCAGACAGTTGAAGTGGTCAGAAGGATCAGAGATCGTCTTCGAGTTGCCCAAGATCGCCAGCGGCATTGGGCCGATGCTCATCGACGTCCCTTAGAATTTGCTATCGGCGACCATGTATTCCTTAGGATCTTGCCTAACCGCGGCGTCATTCGCTTTGGCGTGCGGGGAAAGCTTAGTCCTAGGTATATAGGGCCGTTCGATATCCTGGAGCGAGTAGAAGATGTATCCTTTCGTCTTGCTCTTCCGCCGTCGCTAAGTGAGGTGCATGGTGTATTTCATGTGTCCCAATTGCGACGGTACATCCCGGACCCGAGCCACATCCTAGACCATTCGGAACTGGTTATTGGTACCAACCTTTCGTATGAGGAGAGGCCCGTATCTATATTGGATCGGAGAGAGTAGATACTCAAGAACAAGACTATTAGTTTAGTCCGTGTTGCTTGGGGTCATCACTCTCTAGGTGAGTCAACGTGGGAGCGTGAGGATGATATCCGATCGCGATATCCCTACCTGTTTGACTCGTAAGGTATAATGTCTTCCTTATGCCTTATGTTTCCATCCCTTGCTTGCATGTATGATTGTCTGATTGCTTGCCTGGTAATAGCTTGCCTGTGATTAATATAGCTTGTCCTTGTCTCTCTAGCCTCTTAATTAAATTTCGAGGACGGAATTCTTTTAAGGAGGGTAGAGTTGTAACACCCATATCTCAGAACACGTATTTTGTCAAGCTTGCATGTATTTCGGACCTGTATTTTATTTTCTCGGATTTTGGCATGTAATTGTAATTGGCTTGACTTGCAGATTTTGGTTCTCGTAATTGGGTTTTACCTGGCTTAGTTTATTTTGTGGAGGAGAATTGGTTTGATTTGGTTTGGTTTGGTTTAACATGCATTGGAACACCTTAGCCTATGTTCAACCCTCATTCCACCACAACCCACCCTCTTTATTATCCCCACCTAACACTCTCTCTCTTTATTACTTCCCTTCATTAATTTCTTCTTCTTCTTCCTTCCTCTACACAACACCATCACCCATAGGCAAGTGCACCTTGCCACCACATGAGAACCACTTTTTATTTGTCCATTAGCTAGATTAGGCCATGGAGATTAACATTAGAACTTGACATTTTATGATTTGGAGTCTCCTTTGTTCTAGATCTAAGTTTTCTCTATTTTTGGATTTACATGGTTTTGATCTATTTTGGTCGGATTTTTGTGGGTTTTGATGCTTCCATATGGAAGAGAATTCAATTTTACTCAAGTTAGAACTTTGAAAATCTAGATTTGGCTTTGATTTGACAAAGATATAAAAATTTGAATTCTTGGTGTTCTTCTCGGCCTTGAGTAGCAGGCTGCAGCCTGCGCTCTTTAGCGCAGTGCTGGACAGCGCATCCCCTCTCGGCCTGCGCTCTTTAGCGCAGCGCCGACCGCACTGCTTGCCCCTTGGCGAACTGCACTCAGCCCATGCGCCAACCCTTCCTACGCACTTCATCCTGCGCAGTTCACTCCTGCGCAGTCTGCTCATGCACAATTCACCCCTGCGCAGTTCACTCCTGCGCAGTCTGCTCATGCGCAATCTAACCCTGCGCACTTCACTCCTGCGCAATCTGACCCATGCGCCATCCATCCATGCGCAGTCTGCTCATGCGCAGTCTGCTCCTGCGCAGTCTGCTCATGCACAGTCTGCTCATGTGCCACCTCTGCCCCTGCGCAGCTCACCCCTATGCAGTTGGCTCCCTGCGCACTTGACCCATGCGCCATCTGCCCCTGCGCCCTGTGCCCCTGCGCACTTGGCACCCAGCGCAGCTGACACCCTGCGCAATCCAACCCCCTGACCCCTTGTGCAATCCATTGGCTCTTGGAGTTTTGGTTTTATTTCTTTAAGCTTGGCTCTTCTATAGCCCTGTATATTGATATTTTATTAGATATTTTACGCCCATTTTATATCCTTACGCCTTTTGTCATGAACTTGATTTTACTTAATATGTTTGGAATGACTATTATACATGGCATAGGCGATGTACCCAGCTATACTCTCAACCCGCGGAAGATAACTGGATAGTCTGCAGGGCTTGAGACTGGGAAATTCTTATTGCATCTTGTTAGTAATTAAGGCTTGTGATAACCCTAGTTAGTTAAGTTGTAAGCCGTAGTAATTGCTTGGCCGTTTGTGAATGGATGGAGTCCAGCCTTGTCTAAGTCATGTCTAGCCCCTGTACCTGGAACTCTTGTACATGCTTGTTTTAATTATCTCTAACAATAAATGGGTAGAGACAGAAGCTATTCAGGCGAAGGGTTACAACCCCGGTCCTTGTTTGGTTTACGGGTTATAATCTGGCTCCCGGAATGGTTCCATGTCCCTAGTCGTTTATTGTCCTACTGTACTTTTATTACTTGTACTTTTCTTCCAATTTCTTATGTTCTGTTATGCTGGCTTTTGTTCTTATTTCTGGGCCTCCCTTGTGGCACTTGCTCTTTCTGGGGTTTGACCTAGCTGGTTTTGTGTGGCCAAATTTTGGAGCAGCACCCGAGGATCTACCGAACCTCCAGCCCGATGGTGGCGACTAGAAGGAACCCGGGCTACGAGTGGATTTTCTATTTTGTTTCGCTCACTCTATTATAAAATTATTCTTTTGAGGCGTTTAGCCGACGAGCACCTGTTAGCTCGATGCACTTTACTTACTGTCTGCCTACGGACTGTAAACATGATTAAAAAATCCTAGGGTTGATCATGTATGACTTAACTCTTGCTAGTCCTAGCATTTTGTACGACTAGCTTCATAATCAGCTGATATGTAATATTTGGGACGCCTTTTATTGTATATTTGGTGGTCAAACATCTTGTGATCATATTACTTGCTTGAGATTGAGACAATAGGCTTGACCATAAGAGACCGTTGGCTTGTAGTAAACCCTCATATCTAGACAGCCGTGACCGTATAGTTGAGATGTATTCTATTTCAATATACGTAGCTGGCTATGTACGCCCCCGCTCTCCAGTATTCTGGTTCTGGGGCGTGACAACCGACAGTAATAGCACCAGTACCAGTAGCAGCACAAACTCAAGATAGTCAAGGGGCTGATATACCTTCGAATGTTCAAGAGCCTGCTGTTAATCAAAATTCTGCTTCTCCAGATCCTATTATTCCAGAAGGTGTACCATCTCCGGTGGGGATTACGGTACATCCAATAACTATTCAATCAAATATGCTTCCGCAAACTACTGAGGCCATTCAAGCAGTGCGTGAACTCAAAGCACAGTTTGAAGTCTTGAGGCACAAGGATCAACTCCAGAGGTTAGGGATTAAACAACCTTATCCTCCTAATTGGAACGATGTACCCTTTCCACCAAAATTCAAGCCACAATCCATGGTATTGTTTGATGGGAGGACTTCTCCTAGTCAATATATCAATTATTTTGATATTATGACTGTACATCTGCAGAAAAATGATGTTCTTCTCACTCGAGTGTTCATTGGTTGCTTGACGGGTTCGGCTTATGATTGGTATCGAAGTTTACCCGACAATTGCATTTCGTCTTTCGACGAATTTAAGACAATGTTTCTCTCCCGCTTCTATGAAGGAGGTATGGACATGAACATGTCCTCCTTGATAGAAATCAAGCAAAAGGAGAAAGACGATACTCGGACGTTCATTGAACGTTTCCGACAGGCAACTTTAAAGATGCCTCCTGGCATGCCAGATTCAGCACTCATTGATACATGCAAGATGAATCTGCGACCATCTATTGCTATTTTTATGGGTTCTTAATTCACAGATTGGGCTTCGTTCATCATAGCAGCAGTTTCTGCCGAGACCAATGGTAGGTTGGCTCGTGAACATGGGATGATTTTTGCCTCAGATGATAGAGGAAAGAAAAGTAATCCTGGTAATAACCCCGGTAATCGTAATGTGAAAGGAAAAGATACCCTTATGGTTAATCTTTCCAAGAATAAAACGACGCCGAATAGCCAGGAATCTTCCAGGCCAAAGGAAGAATACTCTTTTGATGAGAGTAATATCCCAGGGATATTTCAATATCTGGTGAAGAGTGGCAAACTTCAGATTCCAGAGCCAAAGAGGCCCAATGAGGTGAATTAACTGATAATCCCAAATATTGTATCTATCATAGATACATTAACCATCCTACCAGTGCTTGCTATGTCCTGAAGAAGAAAATCCAGGAGCTGATAAATGGCGGTGCTATCGCCTTAACTAATAATGACCATACGGTTACAACCAATATGGTTTCTCTTCAATTCAGGGACTTTCCTCCACAGCAAGTAGCAGATGGAATCATCCCAATCCCGAAGGCGACGATGAAGATTGTGAATATCCTGCATCCTAGAGAAGAAAATTGACGGATTGCTGCCTCTTACCTTAAAAAATGGTAAAATTATGTGGGTACAACCTGACTTAATATCTGAATTGAAAAATGAAAGTAAAACTTCAAAATCCAAGAAAGACAAGAAAGTCAAAACCTGCAACATGATTTCTCATGTTATTCCAGATTCCGACGATTCAGATTATTTATGGGATGGCGCTCCTTTGGAAGATAGACTAAGAGGATTGGACATATGTCCTCCAAGTCTAGCTCCTCCTACCAAACTCAAGCTTACTCATCAGCAGTGGTTAGCTATGAATAGTATCCCTTTATACCGGGCACAACAAGTCTTCGCTGCTTACGAAAAAGCTCCTACAGGGATTTTTTTCTCGTATCCCGAATCCTTCTCCTCCTATAGTTACAGAGACATCTATTCCTCATTCTCCTGCGAATACAGAGATCTCTTCTTCTTCCTCTGTGGAACCATTTGTTAAAAGCCTGCTGCCTATTCATCTATACAGTCAGCAATCTGTCCTTCTCATAAAAAAAGTGGGTTATGACTTTCAGAAGGCAGAAGGTTTGAATTATGATAAAGGAATACGACTTCCTTTACAAATTCAAAATAAAAAATCCACTATTGGATTGGGTTCTGAAATTCCTCACAATAAACTTTACAAGAAACAGGCTAAAGGGAGGAAGACTAAATCCTGTAATATGGTACTTCCTTCTCTTGAGTCTGAAGAAGAAACTTTTACTGGTACAAGATCCGGAAAGGAGTACCACAAAGATTATAAGGGATCTTCCAAAGAAACATAAGATGTAGTGGAAACACTACCAGCTTAACCTTCTCTTGTTCCTACTAAACCCTCGGTGGTTGAAAAGGGGAAACAGAAAGCAGTACTCTTTGACGTTCCATTGAAGTCTGCTTCCAGTCAGGGGGTGGTGATGAAACCTTACAAATTTGATATTCTAGCTTAGTTAGCCAATACTCCGACTAGACTATCTATATTTGAATTGCTTCGCCTTTCTAGAGAAAGCAGGGAGACTTTGAGTGAAGCTCTACTTCAGGCAGATTCATGCTTGGCTCAACTCAAGAGTCCTGATAATACTCCAGTTTTATGTCCGCAATGTCATAGTGTGATGGAAGCAATTTCCAACATCACCTTTACACAAGAAGATATGCTGTTGAAGCATAACAAACATGACAAGCCTCTGTGCTATACTGGGTATATTGGATCTACTGAAATTGACAGAATCTACATTGATCCTGGGTCTTCAATTAGCATAATTCTTCAGAGTATGCTAAGACCCCTGAGGATTCCTACTAGTGATTTGACTTACACTAGTTCTACGATAGTCGGTTTTAACTCTGGCAAGAGTAAACCACTGGGGAAGATTCGTCTGCAGATTCAGATTGGCGATCTCCGAACTATGGTAACCTTCTATGTTATCAACTCAGACGTATCCTACAATATCCTTCTTGGAAGACCATGGTTACATGAGCATAATATCGTGCCTTCAACTCTCCACCAATGCTTCAAGTATGTGGATTTTCAAGGAGTTGTAAAGACTGAGTTTGCTGATATCAATCCTTTCAAGGGTGTCGAAGCCTATTTTTCTGATTCAAGGCTTTATAAACAAGAGCATATGAAAGAGATATCAGACATAGCTGAGGATCAATCATCTACTGAGGATCAGTCTCTTAATGAAGATCCGCCAGAAGAGCAACCTTTGAAGATCATAGTCAAGGGACAAATCCAATTCCAATCTGTCAATGATCAACCTTTTGTAATCAAGGTTAAAGGAAGAACTTAAGCTTCATCTGAGGTATCAGTAAATGTTCCTACTAAGAGCCAAGTTCAACCCCTTTTGATTAAAGTCAAAGGGCGTACCTTTTGTACGAATGATCCAGAACCACCATTGATTGTCAATCTTGGCAAATCTATGCAGAAGACGGATAATGGTCCACTGATGATTAATCCGAAGCATAGCAGTCAAATCATAAATGATGTAAATATTGATCATTCTGTACTTTTTGATATCAATGAAGATTTTCTTTTCGAGTATATGGCTGCCAAGTTTATTGAAAGAATGACTTTATCTTCTGATAATCAAAGTTATCAATCTAAAGGCGACATAGAACCAGAAGAAACTTTATACATCAACCATAAAAAAAATTCCTTTCCTCTTCAGGTTGATGTTGGACCTTATGCTCAAAAGTTCTTGACATCTTCTCCTTATCTACTTCCGGTAGTTGCCCAATCACAAGCTTGTGTAACTTATAGACGTCATGAAGAGTCTTATTTCGTGGTTCCGTCTAATAAGAAAAACAAGCGTCAAATTGTTTTTGGCTTGGCTAAAAATATACCTGTTGCTCAAACAGACGATCTGAAAGATAAAGATAAATGAAGAATCCGAATTGACAAATACAGTCAATAATCCATCAAGATCATTCAGAATATGGGATATGATTTGAAGACTATGCAAGGTCTCAATCAGGGCAAAGGTAGACGACTCCCGTTATGTGGTGATCCGTTTTACCAGAAGACTCGTCATGGATTGGGATATGATCCATCCCATATGTTTAATGACGATATACAAGAAGAATTCTCTTATAATTCCTCACAATCATCTGATTCAGAAGAAAACCAATTCATCGAATCGGATATATCTCGTTCCTCATATGATGAATTCGAACGTGTATCTTCAACTTTCCATTAGGATCTATTCTTGAGTTGACCTCCTTTCCTTTCCCATAAAATAGGTTAGGTCATCCACTTCTTTTATCAATATTTGACATATATGCTCATAATGTCTGTCTTCTTAATCCCCAGCTACCAAAGTTTGGTCAAGCTGATTACTCATCTCTTTTGAGAGAAATTTTTATCTTCTATCTTATCAGTTGGTATAGAAAGCTGAATTTATTATTTATCACGTTCTTATAACCTCTGAATAAATATTAAATTTGCTGATATTTCCTATCTATCATATCCATTTGACCTCTGCATAGATATTAATCTACTTTTCTTTGAGTTCTTACATACTATCATGTTCATATTACCTCTGATAGTATTATGCTCTAAAAACAGAAAACACGATTTCATTATCTATCATGTCCATATTACCTCTGGATAGATATAATACGTTGAGTTTAAAAGACTTATCACGTCCATATTACCTCTGATAAGTGTTTTCTATCTCATACCTATTGTTTAAATTCCAAATAAACGATAGGATCACAAAACAAATCTTTCATTCATTTCTGGTGGAAACACTACAAAATGAATAAGACAAAAGATGACAAAACACTCTCTTAAGGTGGAGTAGAAACATCTTGAAGCAATTTCTTTAATTCTTCTAGCCGCTTGCCACGAGAACTCATAACCTTCTTGGTAGCTTCAGCATGTCGAGCTTCGGGGGTACAAATACAGGAAAGCTCATCGAAAGTGATTATCAAATTGTCCTTGGCTTCATCAAGGGTTCTGATAGTCGATTCAGCCCCAAAAGCTTGTTCTTCTAAAATTGAGCTTTGGGTGAGGTGCAAATTTCGAGCATTGATCATCTTCTCCCTTTCAGCCTTCAAGCGAGCTAACTCTGCCTCGACTTCGCGGATCTTGTCATTCTTGCTTTGAATATCTATGTTTAAAGCATCATAAGCCACTCTGTGACCATGCAGGACAGGTTTTTTGCCAGCCAAAAAGGCTTTCTCTTTGGCAACCTTTAGACTATGTTCATGGAGAGCTGCATTATATGTAGTCTCTCGAGCAAGATAATCAGCCGTTAAGGCATCATACTCCTCCTGAATAAGTCTTTCAACAGTCTCATTTGATAGCCTGAGATATTCTCCAATCGGCTGCTCAAGGTCCTCCACAATTTTCTCCAATGTTGCAGCTCTCTCAACATCATTGAACATGACAACATTCTTGATAGTCAGAGCCATTGCCGTCTTCAAAATCTCATAACTGAGACCCTTATTCAGGACCATCTTTATCAGAGTTGCCAGAGTTTTATAAAAAGTTTTAGTATGAATCTCAACCAGGAGATTCATTTCTATGCTGGAGCTTGGTGTGGCAGCAATATCTAATAAATCTCTTCTTTCGAGATCGGGAGCAGATGTGGTTGGCACGACAGCAGGATGAGACAAAGTTGTTGCTGTCACTATTGCCTTAGCCAAGTTATCCCTAAGAGCTTCAGGGATTGTATCTCCAACACCTATAGCTACCATTGGTGTAACAACAGACGGAGGTAGAGCTGTTGTTGTCACTGCTGTTATTTGGCTCCCAAGAACTTCAGGAGCAATGTCTTCAATATCTGTTACTCCAGCCATTTCTGGAGTTCCGGCGGCGGTGATATCGGTGGATGTGGTGACAAGTGCAGGAGCTGTTTCAGGTTTCGGTATCGGCTTATCAAAAACTGATATTGAATCAGCAACTACAGTAGAAGATGCTATCACTTCCCTGGGTTCAGCACCTTCTTCAACTGTCGGCTCCGGAGGATTTTTCTACTGCTTCAGTTGCAGTAAAATCTTCTATAGCTGATTCTTTATTTAAGACCAGTTCTCCCCCAGCAGGTTCATCATCACCTGCAGTGAGGTCTATTGCAGCCTCTTTCTGATGCTGATCTTCAACATGAGAGGATAGTTCAGGATGTGCTTCTTGATGCTCCACTACGGGTTGTTGTCCTTCCTCTTCATCAACACCCTCTTCGCTAGAAGAAGAAGTCTCATCAGCAGATTCCTAATTTTTCTCATAAATATCTTCTTCTTGAGGAGGATGAGCCATAGGCTTTGGTGCAATTATGACATCTGCAAGAAAACGAACAAAATAAGTTAATATACAAAATCATGATATATAATTCCGTATAGGTTTTGTGTAATACTTGGAATATGTGCATTTTTTTCAAGATATGTATCATAATCACCATCCCAGTCATCATCCTCGAAGTCAAGAGCCGGCTCGTCTGATGGGATGCGGTCTTGATCAACGGCGGATACAGTAGTAGCACCCTTTGTAACCTGTGCCTTGGTTGGCAAAGATAAATGGAGTGAGGTGCTAAGACGCCCAGGAGACAAAAGTGTTACAGCTCCTGATCCAACTATTGGTGGAGGGGCTGAAGATCCTTCTCCTGGATGGACTGAGGAAGAATCGACAAGATGATCCTCTTCAATCAAAGTGTCATCTTCTGGAGTGTGGGCCCTTAGTTTGGATGGCCCTTTTGTGGTAGACTTCTTCTTCTTTTCCAGAGTTTTCTCTGGAAACGTGACGGCTGTACTTTGTTTTCTTTTTCGGCTTTTGCCAATGATGATAGGTTCTGCAGCTGGTTTCCCAACTCCTGTTAGGATAACTTCTAAAAATGGATCTGGAATGCCAGTATCGTCAGGGATGTCTGCTGTTACCCTGACCTGCTCTTCAATATCTCCTTCTTTAGGCCACCTCAGACTACCCCTCATACTGTAACCGTGGGCAAAAGAACGAATTGAAGCATAAAAGTGAGCATACGTATGAAGTATACGTAGCTCTGTAGTACTAGTGGCGGTTGAGACTCTAAACTTGGTGCCAGTACGAGCAGCATTGAAATATCTCCAACCCTTAGCACCGTCGAGTAATTTTCCATAATGACGGAAGTTAGTAGTGGGGTTACCAACATGAAGTTGGTTATATCCAAATTGGCGAGAAAACCTACTGGGTAGATATGGTTCAAACGCACAATTATCTTCATTTCTGTATATCAAGTGAGAAGGTCTGATGCATTGAAGCCATCTGAAGACTGATGATGGCAATACCGCTCTTCCTTCGACTTTATCTTCAAACTGAATGCCAAAGCAATCTGCTGGAACTTGTGGCCGAATGCAGAAGAAGTTCCAACCATAAGAATAATTCAGAACTGCCCGGGTATCCGCCACAGTCGTAGCGGTCCATGTAGCTTTGCTGAATTTTTGGAGGAAGACCTCCGCATCATCACCTGGGCCTGGTGGCAACAATCTACAGTTATGATGCAACAGCCAGCCTATCAGATAAGTGTAGGGCATTTCTACTATAGGGAAAACATTTCGATGAGGAGCATTGTTGATTAACTCCTCGCCGAAGGTCCTTAAACCTGCATTTATTCGACATACCATGGCTGATAGCAGGTTAATCCTGACTTGAAAAACCAGACGTACTGCCGGCCATAGCACACTACGGTGGATTCTGTCAACAATACCAATACCCGGCACAACCCATCTTCTCAACCATAAAGAAAGAAAGCCTGCCAGCAAATCTCTCCGAGAAATTTTCTGGCTACCATATCTAAGGAAGCTCACGGCTTCAGTCCCGGCAGGGAATTCCCCAGTCTTTGTAGACAGATATTTATTAGGGAATTTGTAGGCAATCGTCATGTCCCTAATTTTGTTAGAAGGGATTGTTGAATCTATGTTGATTGCCGGAGCTTTGTTTCCCTGAAACCTTTCTTTGTCTTCCTTGGATATCTTATCCTTATGGAAGAAGAGATAAGTCATCCACTTGTTGATGTATGCCAAATGAGATAAACTTTCAGCCAGTTCTCTGTTGGAAGGAACGCATTCCTCATATGGGGCTTCCCCCATCGGCAGTTTCGAGATAAATTGCATATCATGAAGAGCAAGGCCCATTTCGCCTTTCGGGGTGGCAAAAGTTCCAGTCGAACTCATATATATTTCCATCAAGGCCAGAAATAGGTTTCCGTTCGAAGGAATACCCTGACTAGTGGAAGCTATCACCTCATATAAACCAATGTCTTTCAACTCTGCTTTGAAGTTCTTCATCATCCAAATACTTATCTGGATCCAGTTTTGATTGAACGGAGTCAACCATCCCGGTAGCCTGGGGTTCGTCTGAGGATACAATACAACAGCCCTCATAAATTCGTTGACGAACATCGGAGTTTGTACTGGTTGAATTAAACCCGAGTCTTCACTGGGATTAGCTCCTGGCATGAGACCAAAAATAGAAGTGACACCACCATTGGAAACACTAGCAAAATACCCCATGTCATTAGCATGCTTCCTCTTGAAAACAATTCTACCTGGTCTTCCGTAACTATTAGGAGTTAAATTCCACAGCATTTGTCGATGGTGGGTAGCATGGAAAAATGCTGACAAAGGATAATCTCTGTCCATATCTGGGAGATACATGGCTCTATCCCCAAATTTGAATACCCAAGATTCCTTTTTGGGGTGTGTCTGGGATTTACAGTCAATTGCGTCCCCAAACAAGAAGTCTGGTTTTGCAAATTGTTGTGCATCTAGTGAAGTCAAAAAATCTCCATTCATCATGGATAGCAACATCCTATCCCCTTGAGCCGCTATCAATTGTTCCCTCTCTACTGGGTATTCAGGGTTCGATTGAGGAAATTGGACATGAGATAAATCTTCCAGATAGTTCGAACCTACCATGCCAACTGACGAGCCGAAAATTTTTGCGAGAGGGTGAACTTGCAAATCCACTGACAAAAGGACAAAAGAGATCAAATTAGTTTGAAAGTTTTATGACTTTTACGCTTACTAAAAGTGGACAAAAGGTCTATGAAGTCTTTGTTTTACAAAGCCTCTCAGTGATTGATGAATTTTACGCTACCACATGTTAATGTGAGCGTAATATAACTTTTTACGCTGGCATGTATGAACATGAGCGTAGTTAAGTTTTACGCTGGCACATTAATTGTGGACGTAATCCAAATTTTACGCTGACACGTATAACGTGGGCGTGCTCTTTTTATCTTTTACGCTAACACGTACAACGTGGGCGTATATTGTCATTTCAGTTTTTACGCTAACACGTATAACGTGGGCGCAAAAATTGAAGGTTTGGGTTATCTTTTCCTTCCTCGATGGGTTTTCCCTACCAAAGAATAGGGTTTTACCCATCATAGGCGGAGCTACGGCCGGGTTAGGTTGTCGGTGTGATGTTGACGACGGAATGGGAGTTGTTGCATGATCGACCGACGACGAATCGACGGCTGGTCTCTTCCCCTTGTTGCTAGCGGCAGATGATTTCTTGGGAGCCATCGGATCAAAGTGAGGGTTTCGAAGAAAGACATGACAAAGGAATTCAAGATTGCAAAGAGATGAGTAAAAGTGTTTTCTCTCTCCGAAGAACCCTATTTATAAGAAAATTTCAAATCGGTTCAAATTCCAGATTTTACGCCGACTGTTGGATATCCCCGCTTTTACGCGGATGACTGTTGCGTATACCGAACTTTACGCTGACTGGTCAAATCTCAACTTTTACGCTGCTGTTCAAAGTGTTTCGAATTATGAAGACATTCGAAAACTTTGAAGGGGGTCTTATAGGAGCGTAAAAAATGCTTCACAGATTGAGTCAAAGTGATAGATCATTCCACTCAAATTGATCTACTTTACGCCCAAGACAAGGCTAATCACTTTACGCCTAAAGTAGGCAGATCATTTTACGCTCAGGTCTACACCCATGATTTTATGCCAAGGACAGATCAGCCACTTTTACGCTGGACAAAGCTGTCAAGTCTCGCATTTAATGCAAACTCTGACATGAAGATATTGATGATGGCATATACCACAAATTTCGAAGGGATTTGTTTTATACAGAGACCAATGTTGTCGTCTAGTATGTGGACTGAGCTACTTTACGCTCACACTATGGCTTCTTTTACGTACGGAGATTATATGAGTTTTTATGCTCGAAAGTCGACGTGTGCGTAAAGTCTATTTGGGCTACTTTTACGCTCAAGGTTATTTAACAACCACTTTACGCGGGAAGTCTATGACGGGGCTATTTTACGCCTAGTCTACTGCTTTACGCTCAGAGTACATTGGGGTTATTTTTACGCCCTATTCTTTCTGACCAGCTTGGAACGTGTTTGCCTACATAGCTTTCATGCCACACATCCCGAAGAACGTGTGTACGTGCATCCTATTCTTAATGAAATGATGGAACACGTGTCAACGTATACAGAGGATGACTTTGGTCGTGGGTAGCGGTTGTTGGCGTAAAGACGGAATTTTCGCTGAGTTTTTACGCACAAGAGCCCAAGTCTATAAATAGACTTATTTTTCACACAGAGAGAGACAGGAGAAAAGACAAAGAGATTAGAACTCAGAGATTTTTGATTCTCTAGAGCATTCTTCTTCAACCTTTCTTTCAGAACAGAGTGAAGCAAAGCAGGAAAGCATTCGGCCTCGCCACCAGTGCCCAAGTGCGTCGATACCTTTCTGGTGACTTAGTTCTTCCAAGTTGTTCATCTTCAAGCAGCGATCTTCATCATCAACGTATGGTCCAAGGAACAAAGTGATCATTTACAGATCAGACTTCTACATCAATACTTTCCCAGAATCAAATTTGTACTTCTTGTACTCTTCCTCGTTTTATTTTTAAAATCCGACTTCCAGGCATTTTGTTAAGTGAAACAGTTGGCAATGCATGTTATGTATATGAATATAAGAATGTAATATACATGATGTATTAGGATAGTGTGTGTTTGGGTATTTGTAGTTGAGGGCTAAGAATAATATAGAGTATCTTATGTGATGTGGAGTATATTCTATATTGGGGTATTATATATACATGTATATGATGGGTTGGTTAGCCTTGATAGTACTTATCTATATGATATAGGTTTATGTAGATAGGTGGGATAGAGTGGTATGGGGTATAGTGATATTAGTATATGAGTTGTGTGTGAACATTAGAGTCTGTGAAGGGGTTGGGTTATTGGTTGAGGATGTGTATATTGATATGTATATATATGGATATGTATTGAGGATTCCATATATTGTAAGCCCCCTAAATTTTCTACTATATTTTATTATTTTATTCCATTTTTATTTTGATTAATTATGATGGTTAAAAATAATAGTAATAATAATATGTTATGTGATTTATTATGATGTTGCATTTTAATAAGCTTATAAAGTAATAAATATTAAATATACTAAATTATACATGGGGAAAATAGTTTTCCTCTATTTTTGATTATTTAGAAAATTTTATACTATATTGCAAAAACATATACTACTATACCTAGTATATGAAAATTCTAATTTTTATTAATAATAGATTTCTTTATTTAAATAAATAAATATATTTAAACGCATTGTAAAATTTTATATAAATATATGTTTAAAAATTTGAGTTTTTTAAGAGTTAAATTATATTCTTGGTATTAATAGATTCTTATTGAGATTTATATATATAATGTTTGAAAAAAAGAAAAGGAAAAAAAAATTGCTGACGTCATGCTGACGTCAGCACTGGGGAAAAAGAAGAAGTTGCGGTTACTGTTCCCAAACGGGAACAGTATAACGCATATAATGGGAGCATCAGACCCCCGGCCCCATGTGCTTCACCCCCATGCACTAGCTTTGTACAAATATTATTGATACCATTGTGCTGTGCTCCAACCCGAGCCCATGGGGTTACACCCGATCCCATGGGGTTTCATACATCAGCTTAAGCGTTATATATAACAGAGTTATATATACGCGGCTAAAACCAAAGACCGAGAATCCCAAACCCTAACTCCTCCGCATACAACCCCTCGTGGACAACCCTCTCAAGCTTAGTGGTGATTCCCGACCCCCAGGCGACCCTCCTCGCCGCCGTCGACCGCCCCAATCGCCGGAGTTCGCCGGAAAACTCGTTTAAAACCGAGAAGTCCCGTTCGAAGCACAGGAAGAGGTACCCCCTTCACCGTTTAAATTCTTCGTTCATAGTCGACGTTTTTCGAAACCGCGAGTAGCAATGGAGAGCCTATATGACCCTCTAGACATCCCATCTAGTAGTACCCCATGCTATCAAACCATCGGGTCGAAAAATCGACTCGAAAACACCGAGAAAACTGTTTTCTTGACAGTTGAACACAGCCCCAACCACCCATGTTTACTGTCTAATCCTGATCGATCCAGCAGAGGGTTTTGATATATTTCTGAACAAAAATTAGAGAACACATATAGATCTTTAATTACCTTCTTGTAGTTTAAATTCTCATGCACTGTAGGCGATTATTTATGAACCCAAAGATCGGGAAAAACCAGTTTTTAAAATAGTAAAATTTAACAAAATCAACCGATACGGCGTACGCCCCGACAAACCGGGCGACGTGGTCATGCCCTATACGCATCGAAAGGCGCGTATGGATGTTACCGACGTGTGGGAACTGACGGAACGCGGTTTCGTTGCGCGTGCGCGACGAAATCAGTACGTATCCGCCGAGATACCCCCGTATCGACGTTTTGCAAACTAGCCCATAACTTCGTGCACGTTCGTCGTATCGAGACGAAACTTACGCCATCAGGACGTATCATTTTTCTGGTCCTGTATGCCAAGTTTGGTCCGATTCTGAGAAGGTCAAATTGGAACCCCTTTTTGGCGGGCCCGCGACCCACTCAAACGGGCGATTTTGTGCACGGCTCATCGAAATCCAAAACTGGATATACCGTTGAGTTACTCTCCTCAAAAGGAATCCGTAGACGTATAGTTTGACGACTTTAGAGACCGTAGGTTCTGGCATGCGTTTCGGTGCAAAACGGGTCCAACAGCGGACATCGTTTTGACCCGAAATTACGATTTTGCCCCTGTTCCAGAATTTGGCTTTTGGACAGGCGTTTCCTAGGTATTTCTTTTATGCCAAATCTGTTCGTGATGTTTATTTCAGCATCCAAGGTCGTTCGTAGAAGTTGGCTTGCGTTGCTTCTATATTTTGACGATTTGAGGCATCTCCATTTTGCACATTACCTCCAGGCAAGATACCTTGCCACCAGCTGTTTATTTATGTAGCTCATATTTCATGCATTGTTTATTATTTTTTAATACAAATTTAACTGTGATACATGGCATAAACTGTTAGAACTTACTGTTCATTTTTATATCCTGCTGTGTATTATTTTTCTTAAATATTAAACCTAAATTTAAGGGACCACCTTTGTGTTTTGCATTCATTGGCCTTGACACATTGTAACACGAAGTTGTGTGTCACATGTAGAACACGGACATGCGTGACTGGCTGGCCACCGGTGCGCATAAGCCGTGCGATAGGAATAACCGCTAATAGAGGTTGCATGCTAGTTTGACTTAGTGGTTATAGAGGTTCACTGTTGTGGATACAACATAGTAGGCATTGGGCGGGGAGGACAGTTCCTTAGCGTATGGGCTTCGATGCACATTTCCTTTTGTAACCCGTGAGCTCCGCCGGAGACGCGGGTCAGATTACCCATGATTACTGACGGCCACTGGCGATTCTGCGGAACGTCATGCTCTTACTGATGGGGCCTCTGATGCCCAAGAGGGGACCATGCCGATCCTATTTAGCCAGGGCCCATGCGCAGAAAGGATTGTTCTTAACTACATTTCACTTAGAACGGTTAGGCACCTTTATCCGTTAGGTACGAGTACTTTTGGTTTGGGTACTTGTATCTGACCGTGGCTTGGAACAATAACTTGTCGCGGATTAGTTCATCACGTCTTGTCCTTGTTTGGTTGTAGGTGTGGCTTACTACTTCGATGAGAAGGTATTGAACCTTGTTGGGGTCCGGATACCATATTGGATTTATGGCATGGAAAGATACGTCACCGTGAATTAGTTTACCATCTCCTGTCCTTGTTTGGTTGGGGGGATGGTACGTTCGTTCAGTAGGTGTGTATTGGACCATGTTATGATCTGATTTACTTATTCTTATTGAGCAGTATTTATTCAGTTTATGTGGCATATTCTTTTTGTATCTTGTTACGTCCCTCTGAGGACCTGGTGATCTCTCCAGGTATAGGTATGCAGGACTTTCCGCAGGAGTATGGCTCCGGTATAGACTCATCCTCCACGCTCGAGCGAGTAGTACCTTCTGATCATAGCTGTCCCTATTGGGTCGAGGAGCCTATTTAGTCATCATTTCTTATTCTATTTATCTTAGAGGTTGGACTCTATTTCCTTTCAGTTTATTCTAGTGCCGGTAGTGGATTTGTCTCCGCCCGACCAACAGTTATATTTTGACATTTACTTTGATTCGTGAGTTATCATTTTCTTTATATTTACTGTGGATGAGATATAGCTTTTACCTGTGACTGTTTGTTTTTATTATTCACAATACAGCTTTTGTGTATATTCGAGTTTTCTATATATTGGAGTATATCTCGTATATATGCAGCTGGCATGCTTCGTTCCTAGTCCTACGTATTTTGGGACTGGGGCGTTACATGTTTTTGTGGTAGCCCATGCAGGTCTAGATAAATTGCTTGGTTACTTTACCGTACCAAGCAAGCCTGCGTATAGGATTAAAAATTAGGAATCTCATCCACATATATGACATTCTATCTCACCTTCAATTCGAACTCCCAACTGTCTATCTTGATTGCTTCTTGCTTGAATTATTCTTCCGTAAACCTTTATCCCTCTATCATGCGTACTAGGTCGTCATGTTCCACCATTCAATCACACAACTAGTTCAACTCCTATAAGTTGGGTAGGAAGCCTCACAACCTAACTTCCTTGACCTTAACTAAGGCCTTAGACAAGAAGACAGAAGGACGACTACATAGGCACGAATATCGGACACGATGTAGATTCTTAAGTAGCTTAAGCCATTTATATTTTCTTTCATCATTATCTTGCGTATTTATAATTGAACTACCTTGACTAATGTTGCTATTATAGCCTAGTTTTGCGAGCTTACTCTCTCATCGAGCTTGTTCAGGACATATGTTTTATTGTGGGCGCCCACTGATACATTGTCTTATCAGAACCTGTGTATTGTGGTCTGATCAACCATAGTGCATTTGGTTCGCCTTTCGTATGATTCTACGTGGATTGAGATATGGTTAGCTTAACATATTCGCCCTCTAGGATCTTATCCACGTGCTATTGACTTCTTGAATTTTTATTAAATTCTCTTTCAATTGCTTGACTCAAACTTATCTATTCTAACATTGCCCTTATCTTCGTGCCAGCAATATGACTCTACACAGCGGACACACCTCTACCCTAGCCATCACATCTGGTGATGCAACTTTCCAGGAAGAACAGGTTTCCCTAATGACCCAGGTGACACCGTATCAGCTAGAGCCACAACAGAATACCGTGAACCCATCGACGGTGCAGCAGGAAGCCCAAGTGCCCCCAGTCAGCCAGGTTGAGCAAACTACTGTAGTACCCCCAGGAGAGACTGCACTATCACTTTTTCCTCAGCAGTTTTCACCACAGCCCGGACCCCAACTGCCTCCACTTCCGACTGATGCGGACCCAACCACCCAGTTTATGTATGCTATGCTACAATCTCAGTGGCAACAAATGGAACTGATGAGGCAGAGTATGATGACCTACTTAGCTAGATCTCCACCACCCGCCCCGGTACCAGATCCAATTCCAGCTCCACAACCATATCTGGGCTCCATTGCAGACTTCATCGACATGGGCCCTAAGAACTTTAAGGGTACCGAGAGTCCTTTAGAAGTTTTTGCTTGGCTTATCAGCACAGAGAAATACTTGAAGGCATCCAGTTGCCAGCACATGATTGGATGACAGCAGTCGACTTAGTCTTAGAAGATAATGCTCATCACTAGTGGATGGCTGAAGAGAGACGACTGGGCACTGGTATCACATGGAAGGAGTTTTACGACCTATTCTACGAGAGGTTCTTCCCCATCCACGTACGAGACACTCTCTATGACCAGTTCCTTCATCTGAAGCAAGGGAACATGTCAATAGATGAGTATGATGCAGAGTTCAGCCGTTTGAGTAGATTTGGTGAGACATTAATTCCGACAGAGCTGGAGAAGGCAAAGAGATTCCACCAGGGGCTCATACCAGAAATTAAGACTTTCACTACTACACAGTCTCGAGTCTCTCATGCAGCTGTCTTGGTGGAAGCACGTACCCAGGAGCTTCTTCGCAAGGAACAGCAGGAACAGAGGCGCCCTACACCAGTAGCTGCACCAGTTAGGGCGACTCAAGGTGGACCAACCAGGAGGCCTATAGGGCATTACCAGCAGAGGCCCACACCCTATCAGAAGCCCACCTGCAACTACTGCAGGAAGAAGGGCCATATTCGAGATGTATGTCGGATTCGTCTCGGTTTATGCTTGAGGTGCGGATCGGAACAACACAAGCTTATCGATTGCCCCGAGCCGTCGAGGCAAGGGCAAGCATTTACCATGGCTGTGATAAACCCTCATCCTGGGATTAGAGATCTGGCAGGTATTACTCCACTTCTACCATTATTCCCTATTTTAGTCATGGCTTAGCATTGAGCAATACATTCAGAAACTTCGGTAACATGCATGAGCACTATCTGTGGTACCATTAGAAATATCATGACTATCTCCACCCTCATTACAAAGACCAAGTTACGAAAAGACTACTTGCTCTCCCGTAGTATTCAGCCTCACTGTATTTTTCCATTAAGAATTATGGTTATTTTCTTTTATATTAAGTGTTATATTAATTTCGAGGACAAAATTTCTATAAGTTGGGTAGGATGTAAGCCCCCTAAATTTTCTACTATATTTTATTATTTTATTCCATTTTTATTTTGATTAATTATGATGGTTAAAAATTTGAGTTTTTTAAGAGTTAAATTATATTCTTGGTATTAATAGATTCTTATTGAGATTTATATATATAATGTTTGAAAAAAAGAAAAGAAAAAAAAATTGCTGACGTTATGCTGACGTCAGCACTGGGAAAAAAAAAGAAGTTGCGGTTACTGTTCCCAAAAGGGAACAGTATAACGCATAGAATGGGAGCATCAGACCCCCGGCCCCATGTGCTTCACCCCCATGCACTAGCTTTGTACAAATATTATTGATACCATTATGCTGTGCTCCAATCCGAGCCCATGGGGTTACACCCGAGCCCATGGGGTTTCATACAGCAGCTTAAGCGTTATATATAACAGAGTCATATATACGCGGCTAAAACCAAAGACCGAGAATCCCAAACCCTAACTCCTCCGCATACAACCCCTCGTGGACAACCCTCTCAAGCTTAGTGGTGATTCCCGACCCCCAGGCGACCCTCCTCGTCGCCGTCGACCGCCCCAATCGCCGGAGTTCGCCGGAAAACTCGTTTAAAACCGAGAAGTCCCGTTCGAAGCACAGGAAGAGGTACCCCCTTCACCGTTTAAATTCTTCGTTCATAGTCGACGTTTTTCGAAACCGCGAGTAGCAATGGAGAGCCTATATGACCCTCTAGACATCCCATCTAGTAGTACCCCATGCTATCAAACCATCGGGTCGAAAAATCGACTCGAAAACACCGAGAAAACTGTTTTCTTGACAGTTGAACACAGCCCCAACCACCCATGTTTACTGTCTAATCCTGATCGATCCAGCAGAGGGTTTTGATATATTTCTGAACAAAAATTAGAGAACACATATAGATCTTTAATTACCTTCTTGTAGTTTAAATTCTCATGCACTGTAGGCGATTATTTATGAACCCAAAGATCGGGAAAAACCAGTTTTTAAAATAGTAAAATTTAACAAAATCAACCGATACGGCGTGCGCCCCGACAAACCGGGTGACGTGGTCGTGCCCTATATGCATCGAAAGGCGCGTATGGATGTTACCGACGTGTGGGAACTGACGGAACGCGATTTCGTTGCGCGTGCGCGACAAAATCAGTACGTATCCGCCAAGATACCGCCGTATCAACGTTTTGCAAACTAGCCCATGACTTCGTGCACGTTCGTCTTATCGAGACAAAACTTACGCCATCAGGACCGTATCATTTTTCTGGTCCTGTATGCCAAGTTTGGTCCGATTCTGAGAAGGTCAAATCGGAACCCCTTTTTGGCGGGCCCGCGACCCACTCAAACGGGCGATTTTGTGCACGGCTCATCGGAATCCAAAACTGGATATACCGTTGAGTTACTCTCCTCAAACGGAATCCGTAGACGTGTAGTTTGACGACTTTAGAGACCGTAGGTTCTGGCACGCGTTTCGGTGCAAAACGGGTCCAACGGTGGACATCGTTTTGACCCGAAATTATGATTTTGCCCATTTTCCAGAATTTGGCTTTTGGACAGGCGTTTCCTAGGTATTTCTTTTATGCCAAATCTGTTCGTGATGTTTATTTCGGCATCCGAGGTCGTTCGTAGAAGTTGGCTTGCGTTGCTTCCATATTTTGACGATTTGAGGCATCTCCATTTTGCACATTACCTCCAGGCAAGATACCTTGCCACCAGCTGTTCATTTATGTAGCTCATATTTCATGCATTGTTTATTATTTTCTTAATACAAATTTAACTGTGATACATGGCATAAACTGTTAGAACTTACTGTTCATTTTTATATCCTGCTGTGTATTATTTTTCTTAAATATTAAACCTAGATTTAAGGGACCACCTTTGTGTTTTGCATTCATTGGCCTTGACACGTTGTAACACGAAGTTGTGTGTCACATGTAGAACACGGACATGCGTGACTGGCTGGCCACCGGTGCGTATAAGCCGTGCGATAGGAATAACCGCTAATAGAGGTTGCATGCTAGTTTGACTTAGCGGTTATAGAGGTTCACTGTTGTGGATACAACATAGTAGGCATTGGGCGGGAAGGACAGTTCCTTAGCGTATGGGCTTCGATGCACATTCCCTTTTGTAACCCGTGAGCTCCGCCGGAGACGCGGGTCAGATTACCCATGATTACTGACGGCCACTGGCGATTCTGCGGAACGTCATGCTCTTACTGATGGGGCCTCTAGTGCCCAAGAGGGGACCATGCCGATCCTATTTAGCCAGGGCCCATGCGCAGAAAGGATTGTTCTTAACTACATTTCACTTAGAACGGTTAGGCACCTTTATCCGTTAGGTACAAGTACTTTTGGTTTGGGTACTTGTATCTGACCGTGGCTTGGAACAATAACTTGTCGCGGATTAGTTCGTCACGTCTTGTCCTTGTTTGGTTGTAGGTGTGGCTTACTACTTCGATGAGAAGGTATTGAACCTTGTTGGGGTCCGGATACCATATTGGATTTATGGCATGGAAAGATACGTCACCGTGAATTAGTTTACCATCTCCTGTCCTTGTTTGGTTGGGGGGATGGTACGCTCGTTCAGTAGGTGTGTATTGGACCATGTTATAATCTGATTTACTTATTCTTATTGAGTAGTATTTATTCAGTTTATGTGGCATGTTCTTTTTGTATCTTGTTACGTCCCTCTGAGGACCTGGTGATCTCTCCAGGTATAGGTGTGCAGGACTTTCCGCAGGAGTATGGTTCCGGTATAGACACATCCTCCACGCTCGAGCGAGTAGTACCTTCTGATCACAGCTGTCCCTATTGGGTCGAGGAGCCTATTTAGTCATCATTTCTTATTCTATTTATCTTAGAGGTTGGACTCTATTTCCTTTCAGTTTATTCTAGTGCCGTTAGTGGATTTGTCTCCACCCGGCCAACAGTTATATTTTGACATTTACTTTGATTCGTGAGTTATCATTTTCTTTATATTTACTGTGGATGAGATATAGCTTTTACCTGTGACTGTTTGTTTTTATTATTCACTATACAGCTTATGTGTATATTCGAGTTTTCCATATATTGGAGTATATCTCGTATATATGCAGCTGGCATGCTTCGTTCCTAGTCCTACGTATTTTGGGACTGGGGCGTTACATATATGTATATAGGTATATGTGGTATACCATAGAGGTCATTTACCTTAGTATTTTGTATTATAGTTTGGATTAGGCCTAGTGAGACTGGATGGACTAGAGTGTTGACCAGATTGACCTAGAGTTGACCAAGTTTGACCTTGACCTAGTTTGACCTAGACAGTTGACCAGGTTTGACTTAGAGTTGACCTTGACCTAGATTGACCTAGAAATCATGTAGATTGCATCGTAGACTTCACTTATCTTGTTTTAAACATATTATAACCCATATTACTCTGTTTAGGACTTTGTGACTCCGGTGAAGACATCTGATATTATACTACTCTTTTCAGAGTAGCAGGCGAGTACATTCTATGATAGTTCTTCCATTTATTTGTCGTTTACTGTACTTCAGTTGTAGCTAGTTCTATTTGATTCTCTATTTCAAACATGATTTGATATTACTGGATCCATTTCATGCGACACTCATTTATTCATGTCTGGCCTCTATTTCTGGAATCACCTACTGGAATCACCCTGGAATTACTTACTGGCATCATTCGTGTTCTGGCTGGACTTGTATTTATTCGTGTCGGATTCTGGATTCACTTGTACTTGTCGAGCGGGGAAATATTGGAGTAGATATGTGAACATACCCAAATACTGGAACCACTCCCTTGGAATTATACTGGAATGATAGCCATCCCACACTTAGCCGAGTGTGCGGTGTGCCGTATTACCTACAACCGTTCACATATCGATCCTAATATTTTAAAACACACTGTTAGAGTATAGTCTGGACTCACCCTGGAATCTTTGATCACTGACTGGACTCACCTTATACTGGACTCGTCTTGTACTGGAATTATCTGGTATTGGATTTACATTGTCTGGACTCACACATGACTCTTATTATACTGTCTGGACTTATATCGTGCTACTCTAGTTTAGCTAGATTATATTTTACAGTCTTCATTGTCATGTTTCTCTTCTTGTTTAGTTACTTCCTTTTCTTGTACCTCAACTGTTCTCTATATCATTACCTATATAAAACTGCCATGATTCATCAATATAACTGTCTATATCTGTTTATAGTTCTCTGTAATTTACTTGGGATTTCTTGATGAGTTGTACTCGTTCCTGTCCTGACTGGACCTGTTAAAATTTTTACAGATGATTGTCCTGAGGACACTTGCCCTACTTATTATGGACCCGGAGATGGGATGGCTACCTTTGGCCCCGACACTCAGGAGTGATCGGGAGATTAGCTAGTTGACTTAGTTTAGATTTTATGTTTAGAACTTGAATTGTAATAAGTTGAGATATTATTTGAGATTATTATTACTTACACTACTAAAATAACCCCTTTTAGCGACGTCAGAAGACGTCGCTAAATAAGGAAAATTTGTCGCTAAAAGCTATTTGCGACGTATTTAGCGACAAAAATTGGATGTCGCGTATAGGCATGTCGCATATGACAATTTCGTCGCAGAATGTCGCTATTTGCGACGTCACGTTTCGTGTCGCTAGACGTCGCCAAATGCGCGACAGATGGCGACGTAAGGTTACGTCGCCAAAATAGCGACGTAGAGCGACCACTTTGCGATGCGGTAAACTTTATATATGATGACATGGCATGGCAGCCACGTGTGCACTTTAGCGGCGCCTAGCGACAAATTTAGCGACGTCGGCTCTCAGGTTGTCATATCCCACGTCAGCAGTTTAGCGACTTCTAGTGACGTTGCGTCACTATTTAGCGACGTATAGCGACGTGTACTTTCCGTCGCTGTACGTCGCAGAACGTCGCTATACGTCGCAGATATTAAAAAAAACTTTAAAAAAATATAATTGGTATTTTTGTTATGCTGTGTGTCTGTGTTTACAGTGTGTGTGTGAAGTACAGTGTTCGAACCATCGGCAGTTTCGCTTACTGTTCTATGTTTTATCTTGGATAGAAAGAGCAACAGTGCAGGGTGCACTTCTCAGAGCTTCCTCTTCACGTCCTTCACCTTCTCGGGAACCTGGACGTGAAAATGAAGCTCTCAGAAGTACATCCTGAACTGTTGCTCTTTCTATCCAAGATAAATGTAACGCCCCAGTCCCAAAACATTTGGGACTAGATACGTATCATGCCAGCTGTATACATACGAGTAAATATACGACTCGTATATATACATAAGCTGTAAATGTAGAAAGCCAAGACACTAAATCTCATCCACAAAGATAAATAATGATATAAAGCAACTTTGAGTTTGTCATGTACAAAATAGTTGGGCGGAGACAAAGTCCACTACCAACCAAATTAAATATGAAGAAATATACAAGGAATGAATTTAGCAAGCGAGAGCAAGTGGCGAGTCCAAGAACAATCATCACGAGGGAAGGAATGGCCTTAGCTAGAGCACCTGCAAGAAATCACGAATATACACACCTGGGGAAAAACCAGGTCCTCAGAGGGACGTAACAAGACACATAATATCATGCCAATAAACTGAATAAATAGCTCAACAGAAAAGTATGCATGAGTAAAGGTTCCTAACCATTCTATGTGGATTTCAAATTTAGAGGACAACGTTCTACGCAGGGGCTGTCTCAAGCATGTAATAAAGAGTGGCCAACAAGTAGCGCTCATCCGAGACACTATCGGCCGGATAACACGTAGCGCTCATCCGAGACACTATCTCTCAAATGTGTGTAATAAAAGTAGCCCCTACGCTAGTAGTTGTCCCCTCCCCCCAATGATACTATACATGTGTCGTAACCATGACACACAAACACATGTCGTTTCCACAACACGAGTTTATAATAGATAACTGTCAAGTCTTCTAACATGCCTCTATTGACAGTTATTCCTACGCATGCGTACGGGTGATCAGCCAACACGCAAGTGACCACTACATGGTACTCACAACTCTCACACACAACTCGTGTACAATCGTGACAAGTCAATGAGACACACTAAATTGACGGTAGTCCCTTAACTCTAAGCCAATTGTATAAAATATAGTAATTTTATATTTACATATAATTTAAAAAGAAACAACTAAAAATATGCATGATATTGAGCAGAAAATTTAAACAGTAAAGGCAAGGTGTCTTGCCTGGTGTTACGCCTGGTGTGGTGCAATAATCCAGCAAGTTTTGATTGTCCTTTAGCCATGATCGAAGCGTAGGGTCCGAAATCGAGAAGAAAGTAAGGGTACGATTAGTCATGATCAGCTAAGATAGTTGATAAAAATTTGAGAAAATAAATATATGTACTAATTTTTGAAAACTACTTTCATAATAATTTTACGTAATTAAAAATACCTTATATTACAATTTTTGGAAAAATACCTTTTTATTAGCCACTACATGTCCATATAATACTTGAAGAACCGAAAATAATTTTTAGGCTACAACCATTCTAAGTTCGTAGAGATTTTTGTAGAAATCTATATTTTTATTAATCAGATAAATATTTGAAAAATATCATACAATATTATATAATCAAGAAGGTATACATTAAAATCGAAAAATATTTATAATATATTTAAAACTGCATTTTCTTATTAATCAAGATATTCTTTAGAATAACATAAACAATTTATACTCTATGAATATAATATAATAATATTTCAGGTTAAAAACTAGACTTTGCAAATTTTAGATTTTTGATATGGGTAACAAACACATTAATAATAATAATATTAATGATAGTAATAATAGTAATAATCAGATAATACTAATAATAACATTTAATAAATAATAATAATAAAAATCATATTAGCAATGTTAATAATAATAAAACTAATAATATTAATACAATAATAATAATTGGCAAGGCTAATGTTGATAATAATAATAATAATAATAATAATAATAATAATAATAATAATAATAATAATAATACAACATAATAATAAAATTGATAATAATAATCATAATAATAATAATAATAATAATAATAATAATAATAATAATAATAATAATAATAATAATAATAATAAATATAACAGCATTAATACAAAAAAAGCAACCCCTAACATTCATTCTTCCCCCAATTATTGATTTTATTAGGAGAGAGAGAGAAGAGGGAGTGCGAGCGCGCTTACCGAGGATGGGGCCGGCGGTCCGCTTGTCGGCCGGCACGGTGGTCGACGCACTGTCGGGGGACGACCATGCGAGAGAGGCACGGAGGCGGCACGATGGGGGCGGTCACGCGCGGAGCGGAGATCGGGGGCGCGACCACCTGAGGAAGGAGACGGCGGCGCCGGATCGTCGCCGAGTCTGAGGGCGCGGCCAAAAATCGGAGGCGGATGGGCAGGCACGGTGGAGCGTGGCGTTTGATGCGCAGAAGTCCGTGGAGTGGGGAACGAAGGGCTCTCCACCGGCGGTCACTCCGACGCCGGTGGTCTGACGGAAGCTGCACGGGAATTTGGAGGCAGAGGCGCCGTGCGGTCGTCGGCGATCGGCCAGTGACGCGGCGCGGCGGTCGTCGGCGCATGGAGAGTCCAGATCCGGACCGGGGCGGCGGCTCCAGGCGGCGGGAGCAGCTCAGCGCTGGTTGGGTGGCGCGCTGGGCGGGGCACTGACGGAGGCGAGGTACGGGAAGGCGGCCATCGGCGATTCAAGGCGGGCGGCGTACGGTTGGGACCGCAGGTGAGGTTCGATCCCTCCTTCTTCTTCCTTTGGTGGTTGGTTTAGTTTTGGGGTGGTGACGTTGGCCTTGGAGGTGATTCGACGTCGGTAGGTTGGAGGATGGCCGGATTTGGCGATGACAGTGGTGGTTGTGGTGTGGTTTTCGTTGTGGCAGCGGTGTTCGGGAAGTAAGACGATGGTAGCGGGTGGTGGTGGCGGAGAACTGTCGGTGGATGGAAGAATTTTCGACGGTGGAGATGTGGGGAGGAGACTGGTGGTTGGGGTGCTGCCATGGTGATGGCGGTGGCGGGTGGCCGAGGACGGGGTCAGGATGGCGGTGTTGTGGCGTGAATTTGGATGGGTTGTAGGCTGCCGTCGTGTCCGGGGGTGTTTGACACGACGGGGTAGAGGTCCGGATTTGTCGGCCCCGATTAATATTGTACATGTAAAAAAGAATTTAATGGATGGGTAGGGCACAGACACGATGCACGTAGATTTGTGGAGAAAGTTGTTGTGGGTGAATAATAAATTGGAGGAGTACCTGCCTATTTATAGGATGTGGGAATTCCCAATTAGATAAGGCTTGGGTTTGTTTAAACCCCATTTAAATAATTTCAAATCAAATCTAAATTAAATAAATTTTAATTTAATGCAACAATATCCTTTTGAAAACTAGATAATCGTATATTTAATAGTAATAAAAATTATTTTAAAGTTATCCAATAAATCAAATATCGTTTTAAATAATAAAATTAAGCATTAGAATTATCTTCTTATAATTTGTAAAAATTAGCATAATATTAATTTCGAAAATTAGATATTTAAATCTATACATGAATTAGATTCATGTAATTGCAAGTAAACATTTATAATATCATTGAATAAATTATTTTTGGGAAAACTCTATGGGATGTTTTGTGCGACTTTTAGTAATAAAATAAACAAGTAAATAAATAAATCAATAAATAAATAAAAATATTTATCACCTGATATTTGAGAGCTATATATAAAAATGTTTTCTAAAAATATGTTCCTAGCGCAAATTCGCACTCGACGCGAAGGTACTGAAAATGCAAGTTAGTACGCGACGTACAAATACGAAGTAAAAATACAAATTTAAAATAAAAAAAATCGTGGTAGAAATTTAGGGGTTTTACATCCTACCCAACTTATAAGAATTTCGTCCACGAAATTAAGAAAAGGTAGGGGGTGAGAAGGTACGAGGGCAAGGCAACACAGATAATTTGATGAGGCAATGAAACGAAAAAATGTGCTTTAGAAAAATTCGTGATTTTCATGACGACGAAATAACTCACGATTTTGGAATTGAACGAGGGTTGCTAGTTAAGGTAAAAATCATGATAGAATGATGGAAGTAGCTTAAGACGGTATAGTCATATTGGTTAGTCAGTGGTTAACTGTCCCTAAGTATATACAAATATCATGGGCATAGGAGAATGGTTTGGTCTATCTATCAATCACAAGCCTTGTATAGAATAGTTAAACGACGAAAGCCAATAAGAGTCCAATGGAGATGTTTTCGTCTGCCAATATGTGATTCAAAGGCAGTTGTATAATTCCAAGAGAATTGCCAAAGCAATCGCGGAGGAGCCAATAGGGGTAAGTTTACTATGTCTCCATCTACGTAGAATGATATACGAAAGGCGAACCAAAGTGCAATAGGTTGATCAGACCATCATGCACCTGTTCTGATTAGACAGTATGTTAGTGGGAGCGACCCAATAAGATACGTCATGATCAAGCTTGATAAGAAATTAAGCTTGCAAAATTTTTGCTAAGTTAGCATTAAAAATAGTCGAAGTATAAGTAAGGAACCAGGATAAAGGAGAACTAAATAGTCCTAGATTCTTTAAAATTGAGTCCTACCCGAAGTTTGGGCCTATACAGCCGGCTTGGTTGTCTAAACAAGTTAGGATCCACTAAATTTTATGGTCCAAGTGAACCTTTCAATGTGGTCCACAAAAGGTTGGTTAGGTCGGGAGGTATTCTACCCAACTTACAAGAGCCAAACTAGTAGTGTAAAGGGGTCAATGGGTCAAGCAATCAAGGTAGAGCGCAAGTCAAGCATTACATATCGGTGGAAAGAATGGAGTCGAGGTCGAGTCTCATCTATAGTTAAAAAGTATATTGGTTTCATGGTAGGGATTTGAGTTCAGTCTTTTTGACCCGAAAGTCGCAATATGGAATTAGAGTACAAGGAGATGTGTTTTAGTGGCACATGATATACCTACCTGAAGGTGGACTAGTGTAGGTCTTGTTTGTGAAATTTGTGGGAAGGAAAAGTCTAATGTTGTGCTCCAAATACCCAAGTCACGGTAAAGGACACAAAAGAAAATAAAATAGAAAGTGGAAGCTCATGAGATAATGATTTAAGAACCTAATAATGACAGAGTTAAAGCTTGAAATAAAGATAACTTAGATTCTAACAAATCAAGGTAACATAAATTAGGAGTACAGTTTCTAGGGATATGATAGCCACTTAGACGGTGTATGATCAAGGAACAATCTAATCATTTCTCAAGTTTCAAATGATTAGATGGTCATGACAAAGGATCAAGAATTGAGGGAAGGTCGAGTAAGTTAAAGGATATGTTCATCGGTTTGGTCGATGACTACTATACTTGTGTATATGCAATATCATAATCATAGGTGGCATGGCAATCTAATGTACAATACTTCTATCTCACAAGGGTGACCTTCCTTGCTTCTTGGTCCTCTACCAATATGATCTAATCTAAATTTCAAGTTCCTCGAAATTTCTTAATAAAATTTTCAAGATACTCCGCCACAATTACCAATTAACTTCGACTGTCAAGTTTAATTTAAATCTCGAATCAATCTCGAGATATTCCTTGTATATCGCAAAATGAACATACTTTTACCAAAATTTAAATATCCACAATAAGGGCTTTAATCTCAAAATTTAAATAACTCTATAAATCATAGATCATAGGACAAAATTGAAATTTTTAATTTTTCCTTCAAAGTCGATATCTTCCAAAAATTTTAAACACTTTTTTATTCCATCATTTTTTTTTTCAAAATTTAAATAAACTTATAACTCGTACGCGCAAATTAAAGCCTCAAGTTCTCTCCCTTCTAAACTTTCGTCTCTCTAGTCATCTACCAATCATAATTTAACTCTAAAAAAATCTCGAGATATCCAACTTAAAGTTAACCGTAAATCAAGTGTCACCAGATAAAAACTCAAAATATTTCCCCAATTGATTTCATATCCCTAATAAATCATAACTATTTCACAATTTCCAAATTCATAAAAAATTTTGTCTTCTCGATCTAGCTATCCTCTTGTGTATATCACCTTGTAATATCAAATTAAAAATTTCTATCTATCTTTTGGAAGCGGTAATATGCTACTACCCAACTTGGAAATAACCAATCCTTAAAATATATCTTTAGGAAAAATAAATGCCTTTATGCTCAAATGTAACCTCAATGGATATTATTTGTCAATAAAATCCTTCTAGCCATGTGTTTGACCTATGGGCATATACTAGTGTAGTCATCTTTCTAATTGTCACTAAGCACGAAACTAAGAATTTACGGTAGAAGGAGTTAAGCAAGATGCAAATCAAGAAAGGCGAACGAGAGTTTAAAATTTGAAGTCAAGAAAGGATGTCAAGCAGGTGGATGAGATTCCTAGATTCTAATCCTATATTGCAGGCTCACGTCGGTACAATTACGTAACCGAAGTGTCAATCTGACCTGCATGGGCCACCACAAAAACATATAACGCCCCAGTCCCAAAATATTTGGGACTAGATACGTATCATGCCAGCTGTATACATACGAGTAAATATACGACTCGTATATATACATAAGCTGTAAATGTAGAAAGCCAAGACACTAAATCTCATCCACAAAGATAAATAATGATATAAAGCAACTTTGAGTTTGTCATGTACAAAATAGTTGGGCGGAGACAAAGTCCACTACCAACCAAATTAAACATGAAGAAATATACAAGGAATGAATTTAGCAAGCGAGAGCAAGTGGCGAGTCCAAGAGCAATCATCACGAGGGAAGGAATGGCCTTAGCTAGAGCACCTGCAAGAAATCACGAAAATACACACCTGGGGAAAAACCAGGTCCTCAGAGGGACGTAACAAGACACATAATATCATGCCAATAAACTGAATAAATAGCTCAACAGAAAAGTATGCATGAGTAAAGGTTCATAACCATTCTATGTGGATTTCAAATTTAGAGGACAACGTTCTACGCAGGGGCTGTCTCAAGCATGTAATAAAGAGTGGCCAACAAGTAGCGCTCATCCGAGACACTATCGGCCGGGTAACACGTAGCGCTCATCCGAGACACTATCTCCTAAATGTGTGTAATAAAAGTAGCCCCTACGCTAGTAGTTGTCCCCTCCCCCCAATGATACTATACATGTGTCGTAACCATGACACACAAACACATGTCGTTTCCACAACACGAGTTTATAATAGATAACTGTCAAGTCTTCTAACATGCCTCTATTGACAGTTATTCCTACGCATGCGTACGGGTGATCAGCCAACACGCAAGTGACCACTACATGGTACTCACAACTCTCACACACAACTCGTGTACAATCGTGACAAGTCAATGGGACACACTAAATTGACGGTAGTCCCTTAACTCTAAGCCAATTGTATAAAATATAGTAATTTTATATTTACATATAATTTAAAAAGAAACAACTAAAAATATGCATGATATTGAGCAGAAAATTTAAACAGTAAAGGCAAGGTGTCTTGCCTGGTGTTACGCCTGGTGTGGTGCAATAATCCAGCAAGTTTTGATTGTCCTTTAGCCATGATCGAAGCATAGGGTCCGAAATCGAGAAGAAAGTAAGGGTACGATTAGTCATGATCAGCTAAGATAGTTGATAAAAATTTAAGAAAATAAATATATGTACTAATTTTTGAAAACTACTTTCATAATAATTTTACGTAATTAAAAATACCTTATATTACAATTTTTGGAAAAATACCTTTTTATTAGCCACTACATGTCCATATAATACTTGAAGAACCGAAAATAATTTTTAGGCTACAACCATTCTAAGTTCGTATAGATTTTTGTAGAAATCTATATTTTTATTAATGAGATAAATATTTGAAAAATATCATACAATATTATATAATCAAGAAGGTATACATTAAAATCGAGAAATATTTATAATATATTTAAAACTGTATTTTCTTATTAATCAAGATATTCTTTAGAATAACATAAACAATTTATACTCTATGAATATAATATAATAATATTTCAGGTTAAAAACTAGACTTTGCAAATTTTAGATTTTTGATATGGGTAACAAACACATTAATAATAATAATATTAATGATAGTAATAATAGTAATAATCAGATAATACTAATAATAACATTTAATAAATAATAATAATAAAAATCATATTAGCAATGTTAATAATAATAAAACTAATAATATTAATACAATAATAATAATTGGCAAGGCTAATGTTGATAATAATAATAATAATAATAATAATAATAATAATAATAATAATAATAATAATAATAATAATAATACAACATAATAATAAAATTGATAATAATAATCATAATAATAATAATAATAATAATAATAATAATAATAATAATAATAATAATAATAATAAATATAACAGCATTAATACAAAAAAAAAACCCCTAACATTCATTCTTCCCCCAATTATTGATTTCATTAGGAGAGAGAGAGAAGAGGGAGTGCGAGCGCGCTTACCGAGGAAGGGGCCGGCGGTCCGCTTGTCGGCCGACGCGGTGGTCGATGCACTGTCGGGGGACGACCATGCGAGAGAGGCGCGGAGGCGGCACGATGGGGGCGGTCACGCGCGGAACAGAGATCGGGGGCGCGACCACCTGAGGAAGGAGACGGCGGCACCGGATCGTCGCCGAGTCTGAGGGCGCGGCCGGAAATCGGAGGCGGATGGGCAGGCACGGTGGAGCGCGGCGTTTGATGCGCAGAAGTCCGTGGAGTGGGGAACGAAGGGCTCTCCACCGGCGGTCACTCCGACGCCGGTGGTCTGACGGAAGCTGCGCGAGAATTTGGAGGCAGAGGCGCCGTGCGGTCGTCGGCGGTCGGCCAGTGACCCGGCGTGGCGGTCGTCGGCGCATGGAGAGTCCAGATCCGGACTGGGGCGGCGACTCCAGGCGGCGGGAGCAGCTCAGCGCTGGTTGGGTGGCGCACTGGGCGGGGCACTGACGGAGGCGAGGTACGGGAAGGTGGCCAGCAGCGATTCAAGGCGGGCGGCGTACGGCTGGGACCGCAGGTGAGGTTCGATCCCTCCTTCTTCTTCCTTTGGTGGTTGGTTTGGTTTTGGGTGGTGACGTTGGCCTTGGAGGTGATTCGACGTCGGTAGGTTGGAGGATGGCCGGATTTGGCGATGACAGTGGTGGTTGTGGTGTGGTTTTCGTTGTGGCAGCGGTGTTCGGGAAGTAAGACGATGGTAGCGGGTGGTGGTGGCGGAGAACTGTCGGTGGATGGGAGAATTTTCGACGGTGGAGATGTGGGGAGGAGACTGGTGGTTGGGGTGCTGCCATGATGATGGCGGTGGCGGGTGGCCGAGGACGGGGTCAGGATGGCGGTGTTGTGGCGTGAATTTGGATGGGTTGTAGGCTGCCGTCGTGTCCGGGGGTGTTTGACACGACGGGGATAGAGGTCCGGATTTGTCGGCCCCGATTAATATTGTACATGTAAAAAAGAATTTAATGGATGGGTAGGGCACAGACACGATGCACGTAGATTTGTGGAGAAAGTTGTTGTGGGTGAATAATAAATTGGAGGAGTACCTGCCTATTTATAGGATGTGGGAATTCCCAATTAGATAATGCTTGGGTTTGTTTAAACCCCATTTAAATAATTTCAAATCAAATCTAAATTAAATAAATTTTAATTTAATGCAACAATATCCTTTTGAAAACTAGATAATCGTATATTTAATAGTAATAAAAATTATTTTAAAGTTATCCAATAAATCAAATATCGTTTTAAATAATAAAATTAAGCATTAGAATTATCTTCTTATAATTTGTAAAAATTAGCATAATATTAATTTCAAAAATTAGATATTTAAATCTATACATGAATTAGATTCATGTAATTGCAAGTAAACATTTATAATATCATTGAATAAATTATTTTTGGGAAAACTCTATGGGATGTTTTGTGCGACTTTTAGTAATAAAATAAACAAGTAAATAAATAAATCAATAAATAAATGAAAATATTTATCACCTAATATTTGAGAGCTATATATAAAAATGTTTTCTAAAAATATGTTCCTAGCGCAAATTCGCACTCGACGCGAAGGTACTGAAAATGCAAGTTAGTACGCGACGTACAAATACGAAGTAAAAATACAAATTTAAAATAAAAAAAATCGTGGTAGAAAATTAGGGGTTTTACAATAAAACATACAACAATAATCGAAACTGTTGATGGTTCCGAACACTGCATTTCACATTCACTGTAAACACAGACACACATCATCCCAAAAATACATATTATATTTTTTTAAAATTTCGGCAGCACCTCCTTTGTATATCAGATCATCGCTTATAACCCAGCGTAGGTATATTTGTCATCCCCGTCGCAGATTTCACAAAGTAAATATCACAATAAAAATAGGAGGCAGTACAAAGTAAATATCACAGACACACATCCTCACAAACATCCAATAGAGTCAAATAAAAATGGAAGATGATAAAAAGTCTCCCACCAAGTGTATAAACAAAAGTGTACCAATAAACAATTTGCCCATAGGGCAATACATACAAGTCATAAAAAATTAATAAAATCACTGTGGACCCCTGCCGCACAATTGGGATAGAATGTAGTCATACTGCTCCTGGGTGAGCTGCACCGTAGGGGTAGTAGGAGGCAGTGCAATGTCTGGAGTCGGCGCCGTCGATGGACCGGAAGGACGTATCTGCTCCAGCTCTCGCAGTCGCTCACCATAAACAGCAAAGGTACTCACTACCCTCTCAGTACTCGCCTCAAGCGAAGCGGAAACCTGAGTGAGTGAGGCAGACATGCTCCTCTGCGATCCTTCCAGCTCGACTTGTCTACGCTCTGTGCGCTGCGTAGACTCGGTGAGCATGTGCAAGCTGGCAGCTGTAGCCTGATGCAGACTCATCAGCTCCTGTATACTGCGCTCGACCGCATCAAATCGTCCGGTTACGATCGGAGGGTCGGATCGTCGATCGACCGCATCAGAAATCTGCTGCTGCAACTCGCGACGCAGCTCCTCGATGTGACGACGAACATCCTCAGCTCGTGACGACGCCTGCGAAGCCGAAGACTGCACACTGACAGAGGGGGCCCGGGATGACTCCGAAGCCAAATACGTGTCGTAGGATCTCGTACCGTAGTACGTACCCTTCTGAAGACCGCCAACGACGGTCATCCAGAGCTTGTCCGACGATGGAGCCGTAGGCGGCTGGGAGGAACTACCAGCCCCTCCCTCTGCTGGCGCACTAGCAGCAGCAGCCGTCTCCTCCTGTAGCTGAACAAACTCGGCCTAGAATAATGTTTGCTAACGTGTAAGTGTTTGCTAAAGTCTATATTGATATCTATTTTCCTGTTTTCTAAATTATAGTAAATTAATATAAAGAATAGAACGTACATATGCCTGCGTCGCCCTCTCGTCAATGAACTCCCTAGCCCTCCGTTGGGTGACGAGGAAGACGGTCACCATGTTCGGATCCTCACCCTTTTTTATATGTTAAAATATATTATCTATTATTAGGATTAAACATTCTATCGAACTATATATAAATTAATGTCCGTCATAGGAAACGTACCAGACGACGAAAATGCTCCGTCATCGGAATGGAGCCACCACACCACTTATCGGCGCTCGACCGCGCCACCTTGGCCTTGTCAGTCCGCTCCTGGTACTTGGGCTCGCTGAATATAGCCTTCATCGCAGCCCACTGCTCTGGCGTGATCTAACCATGGATCGGCTCTCCGGAGCGATCACGACACTTCTGGTCGTGGATCGCATCACGGATGAGCTTGGCTGCGACGGCAGAAAATTGGCCCTCGATCCTCGCCGCCCGGTGTGGTGGATAGAAATAGGTCCTCTACAAGAAGTAAAATACAAAAGTTGTATAATATACACAAATGATTATTAAAATTTAAAAATAAACAAATTTTTTACCTTGAAGTGGGCGAACCAAAAGGCCTTCCTATCTGCGGGAGCATCTGAGTTGTTAATCCAAGGCCCACCATAGTTCTGCCTCAGAAATACCCCCAGCTGTCTCTGTACTGCAGAATGCCGATACCTATACAATAATAATTCTCAGGAATATATATGTACATATAATTATTTGAGAAATATATATTAACTAATTAACTTACTTCATAGGCTCGTCCGTCCAAATCTCCATACGCGTCTCGCCCGGGGGAGCGCATGGAGGGTCGCTCTCACCTCCTGCCTGGACAGGATCAGTCTGATCGTCGTCCTCCATATGCTCGGCATGGGCTCCCTCCATAGAGCCTTCGACAGGAGGAATGTTGGACGGGGATCAGGGATGCTGGACGCGGGATCAGGAAGGCTAGACGATGAAGGAGGAGTCGCCAACCTGCTGGAACTGCCCTGTCCCGGTAATAGACCGGGAACAGAATGGTACAATGGCGTAGTCGGAGATGATAATGAGGGTACGGAATCTCCATCCCCAGCTCGAGGCTGACGGGACTACCTAATATAAAATCTTCCGCGTCGTCCTCTTGGTCTAGTCATACCTGATAATAACATATGACAAAAAAAACAAAAAAATATATTTATATGATAGACATCACAGATTTTTGAAAAATATCATAGTCACAGATAAAAGTGTCAATAAAGTGTCACAGATTTATATGATAGAAGTGTCACTAAAGTGTCAAATATGATGATAAAATAAACGTACAGATTTAATCCTCTTCTGAAAATTCATCTAGTTCGTTTAGCTCATCTACTACTTCTTCTTCTTCTTCTTCTTCTTCTTCTTCCTCCTCTATATCTTCACTTTCATCTGCATCTTCCTCTTCAGATAATTCTACTTCTTCTACACAATTAGATGTGTAATGAGGAACTTCCGTCGTGTCCACTTCTATAATATTTGTTACAAGAGGTAGTTCATCCTCTTGATAAGCTATATCGTCAACATCAAAGGTATTTCTAGCTTTGGTCTTGCATACTGTCCACCAGTCCGACCTTGCTGTTCCCCGTTTAGGATAACTTGTGAAGTACACGAGCCGAGCCTGACTTGATAGGACAAATGGTTCATAGGCTTGATATTGACGCCGATAGTTTATATCAACAAGACCGTGCTTGTCTACTTTCCAACCTTGACCTTCAATCGGATCGAACCAATCACACCTGAATAACACAATCTTAGCAGGCTCTATTCCATAACTATATGTCAGCTCCACGATCTCCCGTAGCACGCCATAGAAATTGCTGCCCGCATCAACATCTTTGTAGTTCGAAGATCTGATACACAAACAGCTGTTTTTGGTGGAGTCGAGATCCACAAAGTTGTCTCTGATCGGGCAAGTTGTTGACTTGAACCTAAACCCATTAACACAGTAGCTTTGCCATATTTTTGTAGCATAAATTGGTCCCTTGGCTAGCATTCTAATAGACTCATTCTCAAGTTTGCGTATGGACGATCGACCTAAATACTATGAAAGAAGCAATTAAGCTCATTCTCAATCAATTGCATATACAGAAAGGTAATTACAGAGTTCTCAAGTCTTACATATGTACTCAACCATGATGGAAAATAATGCTTCATTTCTTGTTCTAGTTCTTCTTCTGTTATGTGTGGCCTACCTGACCTCACATCATCATTAAATATGCTGAAAACAACATCGTGCAATTAATGTAATAGTATAATAATCAACACTATTAAAATAATATAGACGTATTAATTACTTATCCCTCCAGTTTCTCTACTTTCTTCTCGTCGCAGTTGAGTAATACATACGCCTGAGCAGCCCTTAGCTCATCATCGTTCAGATATCTCTTCTTCATTTTATCCGATGGCTTTCCTGGAGCATTGAATACCTTCAGTACTGTATCATTACTTTCATGATCTTCGTCGTCATTTCTGGAAGCTCTCGTTCTATTAGTTGCAACATGAGGCTTGAAATATATCGAACAAAATTTTGTAATCTCCTCGAGAACATAGGCTTCACAAATAGAACCCTCGACCCGTGCCTTATTTTTACCTTTCTTTTTAGGTGATTCAAATATCGCTCGAACGGGTACATCCATCGATATTCGATGGGTCCACCAACACGTGCCTCATAGGATAGATGAATCGGCAAATGCTCTATAGAGTCGAAGAATCCAGGAGGAAACACCCTCTCTAGCTTGTATAGTGTTACCGTAATATCCTTCTCTTGCTTTTCTAGACGATCAACGAGCAATTTTTTAGAACAAAGATTCCTGAAGAATATACTAAGCTCCGTCAATGGATCCCAAACTGTCTGCGGTAAGAATTCCTGAAATGCAATCAGAATTAACCTCTCCATGAATACGTGACAGTCGTGGCTCTTCATACCCGTCAATTTGTTTTCCTTCAGATCGACACATCTTCTCAGATTTGATACATATCCGTCTGAAAATTTTAGGCCCTGGATCCACCGACAAAGTCTCACTTTATCCTCCTTGTCCAGCGAGAAAATTGACTTCGGCAGGAACTGTTTTCTATTCTGCTTTATCAAATGCAACACAGGGCGTTTGCATATTTCTTCTAAGTCCAACTTGGCCTTGGGATTATCTTTCGTTTTTCCCTTTACGTCCATCACAGTATTAATTATGTTATCAAACACATTCTTCTCAATATGCATGACATCAAGATTATGTCTGATCAGATTGGTACTCCAGTATGGCAGATCCCAGAATATGCTCCTCTTTGTCCAGTTATGATCTCTACCAAATCCATCGCACTTGTAGCCAGCTGTAGGATCTTCGATAGCACTTGGAAAATCTCTAACCTCCTCCCATATCGTGGCTCCGCACCACCTTGGCGGTGGATCACCCTTCTCTACAACGTCGGTACGGAATGCATTCATGTTCCTTCTGAACGGATGATCTTTTGGCAGAAATTGCCGATGATAATCAAAGAAGCACGATTTTCCTCCGTGTTTCAAGCGGAAAGCCTTACTATGGTCCACGCAATACGGACATGAGAGACGGCCATGAGTACTCCATCCAGATAACATTTTATAGGCCGAAAAGTCGTTGATGGTCCACATAAGGGTTGCCTTCATCTGAAAATTTTGTTTCCTGGAAACATCGTACGTGTTAGCGCCTACTTCCCATAACTGATTCAACTCAACTATCAAAGGCTGTAAGTACACATTAATGTTCCTCTTGGGATTGTTCGGACCAGAAATTATAACGATTAGAAACATGTACTGAGTCTTCATGCACATCCAAGGCGGTAGGTTATACGGAGTGACAATCACAGGCCAGCACGAATACTGGGATCCCGAAAGACCAAAAGGAGTAAAACCGTCAGAAGATAGCCCCAACCTGACATTACGCGAATCTGAAGCAAAATCAGGATACACTCGAACAAAGTGCTTCCACGCTTCTCCATCGGATGGGTGATCCAACACTCCTTCAATCTGTTCTCGCATGTGCCAACTCATATTTTCGGCCGTCTCTTTCACCATAAATAATCTTTGCAACCGCGGCGTTAAAGGCAAGTAGTGCATTGAATCGGTCGGTCTTCTTGCACCGGTAGACCTTCCTGTACTAGTTGTCTTATAGCGATCAGTACCACAGAATCTGCACACATCTGCGTTCTTATCGTCTTTGTAGTACAGCATGCACCCATTGCGATAAGAATTGATTTTCTCGTATCCCATCCAGAGCGATCTCACCATCCTCTTAGACCGGTAGAAGTCTTTAGGCAACTTAGCACCCGCCGGCAATCTATAATCAACTCCAACACTCGGTTGTAGCATTCTTGCGATATGTTAAAATCTGACTTAATGCTCAACAGTCTTGTAACCACCTCCAAAGGTGAATGATCCTCACAACCAGATACAATGGAGTCCTTGCATTCTCCAGCAACTCCATGAACTGTGCAGCATCGGCGTTCGGTGCCTCCTCAGCTGCATCATGAATGAAACTAGGCCCCGCAGCGTCGAAAACCATGTTCACGCACCCGTCGTCGTATGCATGATTATCTGAAATAAAATTAGGTCCCGCATGCATATACGGCTCAACATAAGGCTCCGGTTGTGATGCTAAAGACACAAGTTCTCCGTGTGCGGTCCACTGATAGTAATTAGGCATGAAACCCCTCGAGTACAAATGATATTCACTTTCACTTCTGGATAATATTTCACGTTATGACATTTCACACACGGACACTTAATTTTGGTGCCATCCATGTACTGAGGGAACGCCTTAGCAAACTGCAGGAACTGCTTTACTCCCGCTATGTATTCATCCCGCACACCACACATATCATCAGGACGACGATTGTACATCCATGAACGATTCCGCAAGTAGTAATTCATATCCATTTGGAAATAATTATGCAAAGATGGACACACATTATCCAACAGGCACAAATTCGTATATTATGTCTTATTATGGGACACACATTAGTAGCGGACAGTTACTAATAACAATGATATGCAATCTAGGTCAAACCAGGTTGTACAAGTCAAACAAAGTCAAACAAGGTCAAGCTAAGTCAAACAAAGTCAAACAAGGTCAAACTAGGTCAAGGGTTGACCTACAGTTGACTTTGTCAACTCTTAGTCCAATCTAGGTCAGATGTTGACTCTACTTTAACTTTCAGTCAAAATAGTCAACCTTGGTCAAACAAGGTCAAATCTAAGTCAAATATCCTATTTATATTCATTACCTACCAAGGTACCCTTTACCTTATCGCTATTGGTATCCCAATACCAATACCTTAAGTTGGTACCCTTTACCTTATCGCTATTGGTACCCTTTACCTTATCGCTATTGGTATCGCAATACCAATACCTTAAGTTGGTACCCTTTACCTTATCGCTATTGGTACCTTTTACCATATCGCTATTGGTATCCCAATACCAATACCGCGGTAACATGGTTGGTACATTAAGGGTCTTTGACAAGATGACATGTTACAAAAAATATATCCTTATATATAGTTCTCCTACGGATTTTCTTTAATATTACGTAGGAGAACTATAAGGATATATCTTTTCACAATATGTCACCTCCTCAAAGACCCTTAATGTGACAACCATGTCACCCTCTCAGTCATATCCCTGAGCTACGATGCAGCTGCAGGCATTTAACATATCACGGTTTATGAAAATAACTAATAAATCTCTATCCTAACTAATAAATTAATATCCTACTTTAACATCTAATAACTCTCATATTCCTGCAGCTACGATACAGTTGCAGGCAGTTCCTTCTAACATAAACTAATATCCTAATCTAAACTAACCCTTTAACTGAAACTAATATCTAAACAATGCTAAACATGAACTGCACACCACTACCTAACATTCACATGAACTATCTATCTCAAACTCTCTATCATAACTAATTAATTAATATCCTACTTTAACATCTAACAACTCTCATATTCCTGCAACTAAAAGGCAAAACCATGGTATATACATGGTTTAAAGTATCGGCCGATACCGATCCGATACGGCCGATACCGATACGGTTTGGCATGTTCCGATCCGATACCGACCGATACTAAATATTGACCGATACCGACATTGGTGGTCTTTGTTCCGGTCAATTCGGCAAAACCAATCGGTAAGGGTGACTACTATTTCATATAATTTCAAAACTACCAAATGTATAAAATATATGTTTTTAAATATAAATAATTTATTAATAATTATTTGTTTTTCGATACCAAAGTTCAATACTCCGATACGATACTGCCGATACTACCGATATCGCCGATACCAATACTAATAGGAATAGTCCGATACCGATTCCGATACCGATATTGTGAACCTTGGTATATATACATTGTATACATATATATTTATATATGTATTTGTGTGTGTATGTAAGTGTGTGAGAATATATACATGTATATATGTAGATATGTGTATTTATATATATAGGTATATATGTATGTATTGTGTGTGTCTGTGTCCTGTGTCCTGTCCCCAGCCCCCTCCCCCCTACCCCTGCACCCACCTACCCCAGCCCCCCTCCCCCTACCCCTGTACCCACCTACCCCTGCCCTCTCACCCCTACCCCTACACCCACCCACCCCTGCCCCCCTCCCCCCTACCCCCCTAGACAGCAAGACCCCCCTCCCCTGCCCCCTAGAGAGCAAGACCCCTGCACCCACCCCTGTACCATCCCCTGCCCCTCCTCCCCCTACTCCTACATCTACCCCAACCCTCCCCTGCCCCCCTCCCCTGCCCCCCTCCCCCTACCCCTGCACCCACCCTAACCCTCCCCTGCCCCCTTCCCTGTCCCCTTTCCCTACCCCTGCACCCACCCCAACCCTCCCCTGCCCTCCTCCCCTTCCCCCTCCCCCTACCCCTGTATCCACCCCAACCCTGCCCCCCCTTCCCCTACCCCTGCACCCCCGGGTACCCCTACCCCTCCTTCCACTCCTCGACAGTAAGACCCCCCACCCCCTTGCACCCACCCCCACCCCACTCTCCCCCCTCGACAGAAAGACCACCCCAGCTAGGGTTAGGGTTCTTGTGTCCGTGTCTGTATCTAGATAGCTAGCACTACAACAAAAAGACCTATTAATGACGCTTGATAAGTGGATTTCATGACGGCTGACAAAGAAGCGTCATCAAAGTTCGAAATACCTTTTTTTTATGACGGTTTCGGCTAATTCTGGGCTTTTTATAACGTTTATAAAACAAAGCGTTATTAATAGTTTAGAGCGGTGGCAAACTTGTAATATTTTTAAGTTCAATTTTTTGGGCAAAATACTGAGAACAGCCCGCGCTTCAGCAAAAATTTTTCCTCTCCCCCATTCTGGTCTTCTCCTTCTCCTCCTCTTCTTCTCCTTCCTTTCCCCCAACTCCAAAACCCTAACCCGAACCACAAATATCTCAGCTCAGACCGCTTCGTACGTAAACCCCTAGTCCACTCCCTCTCTCTACCGGCTCCATCGGCGGCTCCAATGGCGCAGAAGAAAGACGGCGGCGGCCGTGCCAACTCCGATGACCCCGACGAACTCGCCCGAACCACTCTCCAGGACGTCCTCCTCGCAGACAGCTTTGCCCAGAAGTTCCGTCCCATCACTCTCGAGCGCCCAAAAGTACGTCTCACCAAACCCTAACCCTAGAAAACCCCTAAAATTGTAAAAAATCTTGATTTCTTCATAGTGAGTGTAATTAATTAGAATCAAGCATTTTCTTTTTCTTGACTGCTGATGATTTGTTGGATGGGGACCAAACCATCACAATATAGCCATGAGGATTGATGGAACTGGCCTTTGAAATGGGGAGTACTAGTATCGGCTAATTGTGGTCCATAAGTCCACCGTGAAGATGTGTTAATAATTCCCATTTTCATTTTTATGTTGCGATTTTCTTCTTGTTGCATGCTTGCAGTATTAGAATTTCTTTTAGTTACTATGTGTAGCTTTTGATGCTATTCTGATGAACTAGGTAACTAATCCTATTATGCGACTTAATTAATTTATGTTTATGTAGTAAACTTCTACTGTTTTTTTGATGCATACATATCTGTTGCTCAACCATGTCATACCTACAGAACATGAGGTGGTATCACAAAAGACGTCGTGTTGTCTTAATTTGAAGGAAGGGGTGTTGCTTTGTACCATCTCAATATTCTTCGCAAGAAGAAACATGCTGACATGTGCATGGTTGTGTTGCTCAATGTTTGTTCTTGATTAGATTTTGCTGTGGTTAATTACATTTGTAATATAAATTAAGTTCTTTTATATGTTTGCATGGTAGGAACTTTGTCATTGTATGTAGGGAAAAAAACAAGTATATTGGGATGTGCATGCGCAGCTGATCATAGACCTGAAATTGAGTGTACAAGTTTTAGCAATGGTTTTTAAATGTTATTCTGAATCTTTGGGTTATTTTAAGTTGCTCAAACTCTAATAAAATGTGATGGAAGAAGAACGAGAGAGAGAGAGTTAAATTGGTACCTATTGCATAGATATCATTATTTAGTACTTTTCTTCTGTTGTTAGCATGCAAATATAATATATTCACTATCATCCCCTCATTGACACTTTTAAAAGTTTTGGTTTACGCATTTTAAGTGATTTTTTATATATAAAAAGAAATGGGTGAATCATTTCTTTGGGTGAATTCTGGTTAGCTACCGCAGTGTGATTTGTTTGCCGAAAGTCCCAAATCAAAAGTTAACATTTACATGTTTGATGGGATTGTTTCTGTTGTTTCACTGGTTTTTCCTCCCTGGGAGAACTTTTATATCATCGAGTGCCAAGTTTCTGCTGCTGCTGATGGTTATTATTTTTGGCCAAGGCAGTCTTCCTTCTTCAGTGTGAGTAAATTTTTTTATCAATTTCTGTTTAGTTAACTATAAAACTATGATAATATATTATTGATGAAGTGTCATCTGCTATTATAAAATGTATTTTGAATTATTTTTTATAATGTGCATTTCTCTTGTTGCAACTATGTTCATATAGAAATTCTTCAATGAAGTTGAATGGTGCTTGTAATTCTCCAAATAATGGTTATACAACAGCAGGTACAGCACACCTAGCAAAGTATTATGACTGTACCTTTCCATGTTTCCTTTGATACCGTGTATTCAGAGTGGTGGTACAATCTAGTAGTGTGTTAGATCCAATAGCGTGTTATTATAGACGAGAATTCGACTCTCAAACACCACATCATGTTGTTATTTTCATGCCTGAGGTATTTTGTTTATCAACACTGTTCACTTTGCGCGTCAACCACTAAAGATGGTAGTTCTTGACCACATCAATTTGTGAATGCAGGGATCAGGAACACATATGGGAAGTACAATGAGATTGGGGTCCCGGATAACATTTTTCAAAAATCCTGATTGTGTCAATTCAAAGCTGTAAGCTTTTTCTTCTACCTACTAATCTATTCTCATATAATTTAGTTTGAAAAATATAAAATTGCTGGAGATATCCTTTCAGTTTGTAAATGCCATTCCTTTTTGTTTTGTCTTAATGTGTCGAGGAGATGAGTGTGATTCCATACACTTCATCTAAGGCCCTTTTTTAGACTACGGGAACTTTGAGAATGCTCCTAAATTGCACCAATTAAATTGCACCAAATTACATTCAGGCCCTTTTATTACTACAGGTAGGTATTTTAATGCTTTTTACCCCTTGTTTCTTTCATGTCGATTTAATTTTAGATTCAATGTATATGAAAGTATTTTATTACATGATCCTCAATTGCTAGTTTATTGTTGGAAACTTGGTACCAACTCTTAAGACATGAGGTGGTCTTTTGGTAATATTTTTTTTTATCTTTTTCAGGGTTTTGCTACGTGATACCGACAGTTTTGATGTGCTCAAAGTTGTACTAATAGTTTTGGGGGTCTACTTACTAGTAGTAGTTGTAAATATATGTATTTGGATGTCCTATTTTGAAAAAATGTAATGAAGATGGTGATATATATTATGTATATATTTGTAAATGGATTAAATGGTACTCTATGACATTTAGATGTTTTCTTGTGAATATGGTTCAAAATAAATGTTTTGAAATTGAATTGAGCAACATTGAGCATTGATCTATAATTTTTTGGAAAGTAATATATAAATGTGCAGAATTGAGCATTATAAATGTGCTGAATTGAGTCTATAGAGATTATCTATTCATAACGCTTTCAAACTACGCTGAAAATAAGTGTAGCAGAAACTCATCATATTCATGACGTTTATTTTATGACGCTTTTAAAAAATATTTATAACACCCGTTTTTATCACGCTTTCTTTGAAAAAAAAGCGTCATGGTTGGTCATTAATGACGGTTTTGAGCTGTCATTAAATGGTATTTCTGTTGTAGTGTAGGGCTAAGGTTAGGGTTTACTTGAGGAGGGTGGCTTCGTCGGAGGATGGAGGCGGCGAGGAGGGTGGCTTCGTCGGAGGAGGAAGGCGGCGAGGAAGGCTCCTTCGTCGGAGGAGGGAGGCTGGTCGCCGGAGGGAGGGGTCAGCGGGCGAGCGGGGTCGCCGGGGGAAGAAGGGGAGGGTGTCGCCGGAGGGAGGGGTCGCCGGAGGGGACGGTTCGCCGGGGGGAGAGGGAAGAGCGGGAAGAAAAATTTTGGGTAAAAATTTTGTGATTTCGATCGGACCAGGAACCCTATATGAAATAAGACAGCGACGTATAAATTATACGTCGCTAAATGTCGTAATACAGCGACGTAAAAGGGATGTCCGTCGCAAAACGTCGCCCGTCAGTGACGTAAAATATACTACGTCGCTGAACGTCGCTACTCAGCGACGTACAGCGACGTGCAGCACAAGGAGTCGCTATAGGCAATTATCAGCGACGGCTTTTTCCGCCGTCACTAATATACGTCGCTATTTTAGCCTATTTTAGTAGTGTTAGGAGTTAGTTTTATTGTTGTATTCAGTCTTAGTTATAAATTTCTGTGTTATCATATCGTGGATTGAGATTATATTATATCTATACTTGTCCTCCGTTCGGAGTTGAGATTTGATAAGTACATTATAATTGCATGAGTTGCTAGTTAGATAGTAACCTAGGACAGCGTTCTACCGCCGGTACTGCGGCGTAGGCTGGGCGTTGTTATGCACTCTTACCCTCACAGTGGGTGCGGGTCGTGACACCCCTCCCCCAATCCGATACTCCGATTCGAAACCACCGATACTCATAGGAATGGTCCGATCCGAAACCACCGATACCCTCCACCCCCTCCCCTACCCCACCGGACAGCAAACCTCCCCTCCCCCTCCCACACCCCCACCCAGACAGCAAACCCCCCCGACAGCAAACACCCACCCCCTCCCCCTCACCCCGACAGCAAACCCTAAACCCTACCCTTGCCCTCCGTCCCGCACCCAACACCATCCACCCCCCGTCCCCTTCCCTCCCCCTATCACCGTCGGTCCCCACTAGATTACCGACGGAACGTCCATCGCTAAATAGACGCTAATTTAGCATACCATTTTTTTCAGATTTTGCTGCCACAATGTGTAACACCCAGTTTTCCAGATGAGGATAATTTTGAAATTTTATATTTAATTTATTTAATTATGATATTTAAAATTTTAATATAATTTTTGGTGATTTTTAATAATTTTTTTAAAACTATTTAAATCATGACTTATGATTTGGTGTTGTGCTAGTGAACAGTATAGACTGCCTATCCTAGATCCTAGTCATATGATTACGGTATTTAGACATTTTTAGGGTTATTTGATTTTATGATAATTTATTTGAATTTATAGGAATTTTTAGAATTTATTTTGGAATTGTTTGAATGAGGGTTGACTAGGTTGACTTTGACTAGCAATGACCATGGTAGACCAACCTAGGAGCTAACCCTAGTTGAGTCTGGTCTTGATTAGGTCATGCCACCCTAGTTAGACTATAGTTGACTAATAGTATGGTTATTTGACTTAAGTAGAGTTTTAAGTCATAAGCCATGACTTGTGTTCAACCAATAAATCAATAGTAAGCCCATAGAGGCCCAAGCCCATAGCACATCACTAAACCCTCACCCTAACCCACTATGGCCAGCCACATTGGGAACCCTACCCCTATTTATACTCTCTTCCATTTAGGGCTAGCCTCTTTTAGGAAAGAACAAGCTTAAGGAGGAGGTATTTTCCCAACTTTAGAAATTCATAGAAATTTCATTTGATCTCCTTTTTCCCTCAAACAAATTGCAATAGGTTCTAATTTAGGTATACTTTCTGTTCATGGAGGTCATTCTCAAATTTGGGACAATTTGGAACTTTGGGATTAGCAAGAAGGATTCCCCATTTTGAAGCTTTCTTTGGAGAAGAACACCAATAGGTAACTTCTCATTCTCTCCATGAAATTCCAGTTTTCTTGCATATTTGGACAGCCCTAGGAGTCCCCTAACAGTAGAAATTAGTTTCGTTTCTTGGTGGACCCATTTCGTGTCCGTATCGGACACGTATCCAATAGGATACCTAAGTGTTTGTAGAAATGCCTCTTAAGGAATTTATTTTGTTGTTTTAGAAATCTGTTCGAATAGGATTGTAGATCTAGGTTTGCTCTGTGATTTTTGTGTGGACACTTGGGTGTTTCATGTCGTGTCGTATCCACACGTGGGATACGAACACGCTGTCTGTGCACTGTCCCTGTGTCCTGCATCACGGGGTCTGTTTCTCACGACACAGGATACGAGGACACACAAAATTTTGGGTGAGTGTTGGGGCAGTGACTGCCACCATGCTCCCAAAATTTGGAAGCCTCTCGTTTTGTGTGCGAGGAGAAATCCTCCTCGTACTGGTCGCACTAGCCGCGCGCGCGCACTGTACGCGCGGGTAAAACCCACTCTGATATGCACTGATTGTTTTGACACGACACAACACTGACTCAGTGCAGACACTTGGACACGTCCCCGTACACCTGACGAACCCCTAGACACGACCACGAGACTTTAGGACACTCGTGTCGTGTCCTAGATTCTCTGGAACGCGTGCACGACACTGTCTGAATGTAGTTTATGTTTGTATGTGTTTTGTTGATTGGACACGATTTGTGTCCAGTTTTCTGGACACAAAGACACCCCAAGACACGTGTACACATGCTTTATTAATTACCAACCATTAATTGTATATCCTAACATGTTTTTAATTGTCGATTTATAATTTCCTATTTTTCTGATACACAGTGTTACTAATTCAATTTTCTGAGTTTATGTTTACACTTTTAACTGATTTATTAATGATTAATTATCAGGATTAGTTCAGTTACATGTGTACTAGATTGTTCAAGTGTTGGGTTCATGAATTGCTAGGAGATTCATGGATTCGAATAGGTTTTGGCTGTGTTAACTGTTATTAAACCTGTCAATGCTAAAACTGTCATTTAACTTGAATCCCTGGGTTTAACCACACTATAAAACCTGAGTTTAGTTCTTCCCTTTACTGTAAATAAGAGTTGGTTAAATCTTCCTATATTGAAAAATGTTAACTATAGAAACCTGGGGTTGTATTGTTGGAATAATTTTTGGGTAAACTGAAATTGTGTTGATAACTGAGTTATTTTCTGTTTTCCCATTCCTGAAAATGGATTTCAAACCTGAATTGATTTCCTTCCTTTTATGTTAACTGTTAACTGATTTGTTAAGTTTGGGATTTAGTTTTGTTTCAGTCATTTAACCTGAGCATTGTAGACATGAGTTACATTTTATTGTTTCAATGTTCTTCTTTTTAACTGTTATGAGGAAACTGAGATTGTTCTTCTATTTTACTAAGATATTAGACAATGGGGTTGGTTTCTAATTTGATATCTGAGAATGAAGTGTTGATGTCAAGAGATCGATGAGTGTTTATTCTTGTTAAACTGATTTCCTTTCTTCTTCTTTTTTCAATTGCAATAGTTCCTTTAACTGATATGGTTTTCTGTTCCATGCTACTGTTATATTCCTATTTTCTTAATGTTATTGTACACTTCACTAAATTCCTGTTTTGCCATTTCACTGACTTCCTATAGTGGTTGACTGATTTTCCTATGCCTGTTTTTTATTTTTCCTGTGAACACACACTGTTTTCTATATGATATACACAGGAACACACACCATGCCACTAATTCAATTCCCTGTTTCCTGCAAACACATCTCCTCTTGACACACACACTCTCACTAACCCCACACTTTGAATCCTCACACCCTCACTCTCTAGTCTAGCACAACACTCTCATACCCCCACTACACTCACACACACATGTGTACACAAATGTCACCACTAGCCCACACCCACACACTCATGTATGATCTCTCACACCTTGTTTTCCTGATATCACACAGGTTTGCCTGCCACACATTGACACATAGCCACATACATGCACACTTCTCTTATTTTCCCTCACTGGAACACTGCACGAAGGTTTTCCTGTCACAGCTCACTCTCACACATAAACACATACACACACACAGGAAAAACACTCACACATTGACCCTCCCATGAACACTCATGTCATTCACACACATTACACTCTCTCATACACCTATTCTAGTTATTTCCTGTCACACACACGCACACATATGCCTAGTTCCCTCTCTATCTCTATATGTGTATATATATGTATATATACCTAATGTCTAATCTAGTGTATGTATAGGGTGATAATGGTGTGTGGAATGGATAGTTTAATAGCCTATGTGTATATATATATATATATATATATATATATATATATATATATATATATATATATATTTTTTTTTTTTTTCTTTTATATATATATATATATATATATATATATATATTTTTTTTTTATATAAATATATATATATATAAAATATATAAATATATATATATATATATATATATATATATATATATATATATATATATATATATATATATATATATATTATGGTTGTATATATATCTATATATTTATTATGGTTGTGTATATAAATATGAGTATGGTATATGGTGTTTAGGCCTATATGTGATATGGCCTAGTGCTTGGCTAATTGCCTATGGCCTATAACCAAGGTACATAGCCTAAGTACCCTTGAGTGGTTTGTGTGTATGAAATACACACATGTGTAATATCCTGTAGACTAGTGTATGGTGTGTTCTAGCTAGGACAGACTATTTAGGCTTGTTAGACCTAGTTTGACCAATAGTTGACCTAGGTTTGACTTCTTGGTTCACCAGGGTTGACCAAGAGTTGACTTTGGTCTAGATCGACCTAGATTCATGTAGAACTCATAGTAGTGCATCTTATTACCATTCTGGGCTTGTTGTGACTTGTGTTGCTCTAACTAGGAGTCAGGTGCCTCCTCTCGGACAGTACATTTTTACTGCTATTCAGATACCAGGCGAGTACATTCTCTGATCATTTCATATCCTGCTTAGAATTATTTCCTACATTAAATTACTTTACTTGATACTGTCACGTTGGTCACACAGATTAGTACTATATGGATCCCTTCTTGAGATGTTATCCCTTCAGGGAGCATCGGGTGCTCTATGTTCTGTACGTTTTACTTACATGGCGCATCATATGCTTCTTTGGTTCTCTGATCACTTGTGACATATACTCATATGATCACAGAGTCTTCTTTGAATCCTTATCCCATTTATTGGGTCTATCAGAATCCCCATTTTTGGGACTACTATGTATCACCTTCGGGGTCTATCACCTTCGGGGTCTATCACCTTCGGGGTCTACTACCCTTCGGGGGCTGTTACATAGAATCATAACATAACCTGTTCGGATCCTTGTATATTAGTTGGGGGTACGGGGGAGTATAAATAGCCATGTGAACAATTTCCAAAGTAGAATAGCCATGTACACCTCTTTAGTATAGCCATGTACAAATCAAGCCGTTCACATGTCGACTTTGTACTCTGAATCACTAGTCACTGTTAGCTCTCTACTTATAGTAGATATTTCTATTACAGTTCTCTCTCTGTTTATATACTGCATTTCCTTCAGTATCTATATCTTACTTTACTGCATGATTATATTTTCTAACCTGCTATGAACTGTTGAGATGTACTGTGCTCGCTCCCGTCCTGACTGGACCTGTTAAAATTTTTACAGAGGATGATGAGGAACCCTGCACCCCTTACTTGGAGCTTGCCTAGATGACACTCGCGACCTGGACCCCTGGGGAGGTTCAGGCAGCTGCTGAGGACGATACCCTGCTTAGTATAGATAACTTAGACTGTTTTCCATTTTATGTTTAGTTGTTGTTCTTGATTCAGAGTTGTATATTTTTAGAGATGATTAGACTTGTATTTCATTTCTGTTGTACCTCAGTTGAGGATTCTCTTATCTATTTTATCATTCTATATTCTATCTCTAGATTGTGATTGAGTTGTACCTCTGTGTTGGCCTCCTTATGGAGAGTATTCATATTATGTTAGTTATAGTTCATGACCTAGAACAGCATTCTACCGCCGACACTGTGGCGTAGGCTGGGCGTTGTTACGCTCTCGTACCCTCACAGTGGGTGCGGGTCGTAACACAATGTTCGACATATTAGCGATGGACATGAATATGTCGCTAAAGTTTTGTCAAATGAGTGACGGATGTGCGACTGATTTTGACACAAAAAAACTAAAAAAATTATCCATTACTTTCTGACGGTAGCCCGTCACAAGGTAGTCGCGAGACCGTCGCTATGGCCAACGTATACGATCCGTCGCTAATCTTCTGTCGCCAAATTGATGTATTTTAGTAGTGATAGTCTGCTTCTTCGACTTCCACGATATAGCAGCTCCACCCATGAAAAAAATATATCTTCCTATGGACCTTTCACTCTCTACTTCTGAGTACCAGCTTGCATCACTGAAGCCCTCCACTACTTTTGGATCTCAGCAGAAGTGCAGTGCATACTTCTGAGTCCTTTTGAGGTATCTCATGACCCTCTTCACAGCTTTCCAGTACTCCATCCCTGGATTACTCGTGAACTGACTCAGCATCCCCATGGTAAAAGCTATGTCTAGCCTTGTGGCAGTAATCACATACATCAAACTTTTGATGATGCTTGAGTACTCCAGGTGTCTGACGCTTTCCCTTGGATTTGGCTTCAGTTTCTTGTCAAACCTAACAACGTATCGATCCCTGGAAGATCCTGATACCCATAGCGTGTGAGCATCTTCTCAATGTAATAAGGCTATGACAATGTCACTGCAGTTTCTGTCCATATGATCTTTATCCCAAAGATAACATCAGCTTCCCCTAAGTCTTTCATGCTGAACTTAGATGAGAGGAACTTCTTTGTCTCAGTGACACTTGCTAGATCTGCACTCAAGATCAGTATGTCGTCTACGTACAGACAAATGACAACTCCTCTTCCATCAGCGAACTTAGTGTACACACACTTGTCTGTCTCGCTGACCCAGTAGCCGTTTGATCTTATGACATTATCAAACTTCTCATGCCACATCTTAGGAGCTTGCTTTAGACTATACAGATATTTTACCAACTTACAGACTTTGTCTTTGAGGCCCTTGAAGATGAATCCTTCTTGCTGTTGCATGTATATCTCTTCAGTCAATTCACCATTCAGGAAAGCGGTCTTAACATCCATCTGTTGAATTACCAGCTTGTGAATTGCGCTCAGAGCAATTAACATCCTGGTGGTCGTCATCCGAGCTACTGGAGCATATGTGTTAAAATAATCGATCTCCTACTTCTAAGAAAACCCCTTGGCAACTACCCTTGCCTTGAACTTGTCAACAGTTCCATCGACCTTCATCTTCTTGTTGAAGATCCATTTACATCCGATTGGTTTTGCTCCTTCAGGCAGATCAACAAACACACACGTGTTGTTGGAGGTTACCGAGTCGTACTCATCATTACTAGCCTCCTTCTAGAAGACAGCTTCTCTGGTCTTCATCGCCTCATCATAGGTAAGCGGGTCTACTTTCACATGATAGGTGACGAAATCCTCTCTGAAGTCCTTCTGTCTTCTCACTCACTTAGATACAGGTTCCTAGAGTTCCGGTTCAATATTATTTCTACAGCAATAATAGCTTCTTGGACTACCTCTTCGTAAGGAACTTGAGCCTCCTGTGCACTCACATTGTTCTCCGAAATGTCCACGAGAATAATGTTCTTATGCCTTGTGTTTGCCATTAAAATCTTTTGATTGCAATTTCAATTACAAACAAAACTGTGTTACAATGTAGGACTTAGATGTAGTCCTAGGAGTATACTTTTGTTTATCTGGGTCCCTTGTGCCGATGGTGTAAAACCCCTAAATTTCTACTTTTTTTATTTTTTATTAAATTTGGTACCGATTTAAAATTTTGTATTGTACGTCGCGTAGTCGTATTGTACGTCGCGCACGAAATTTTATTTTTCGTAATTGCTCGACGAGTGCGAATATGTGCAAGCGTACATATTTTTAGAAAATTATTTTCTTATTTTTATAGTTTTAAAATAATATATGTAATATTTAATTTAGCTATCAAAATTTCCTAAATTTATGATTTTATTTATGTAAAGACTTTTATTCAGAATAAATAGCATTCTTAGTGCATGCACATATTTCATAAATATTTTGCTAGTTTATTTTAAATAAAAATGTAATTTCAAGATTTATTAATATTAATAATTTATTATTCAAAGATATTTAAAAATATTAATATAATTTTCAAAATTATTATTATTAATAATTTTTGGAAAATATATTTCGAAATTATTGTGAAGATTTAAATTTTGATTTGATTCCATGGATACATTTAGATAGTATACTAATGTAACGCCCCAGTCCCAAAATACGTAGGACTAGGAACGTAGACATGCCAGCTGTATTCATACGAAGTATACTCCAATATATGGAAGCCTCGTATAAATACATAAGCTGTAAAATGCAGTAGAACCATAACTAATCTCATCCACACAGAATAAATAAATAAAAGATCATATAATGAGAATAAATTTGTCTTGATACAATATGTTGGGCGGAGACAAATCCATTACCAACAAAATAAGAAAAAGTACATAGAAAATGAAATGAGTGGCAAGCGAAGCGAAGATGATCCAAATTTAATCATCCTCGAAGAAATAGCGAAGATCACGGCTAGAGCTAGAACACCTGCGAAAGACAATAGCACACACCTGGCAAGACAACCAGGTCCTCAGAGGGACGTAACAAGACACATCATAGCAGGCCATGTATCACAGTTTATTTTGTATAAAGAAAATAATGAACATGCATGAAATATGAGCTAAAATAATTAAACAGCAAATGGCAAGGTGTCTTGCCTGGTAGGACGCCTGGTGTGCTGCGATAATCACGGTGGCACGAACTGCAACTTCGGTACAACAACTATGCAAGTGGACCTTTGATGGCGGCACGGACAGTTCCATTGGGTCCAGAAGGGTCAAATTAGTTAGGGTGGACATAAGGTATTACGTATTTGGCAAGGAGACATGAGTAATGGGATTAACCACGGACGAAAGGATAATTAAAGAAATTGATTGAATAGTATATATATACAATTTTAGAAAACTAAATACTTAAAGATATATTTACTAGTAAAACAATTTTAAAAATATTAATAACTTATTTAGGCCAAAAACCATATCTTTGTCAAATACATTTATATATAAATAATTCGAGAAAATATTTTAGAGTCAAAATTTACTTTTGAATTTAGCAAGAACATATTTGTAAAATTTTCTAAAATGATAAAATAATGCAAGTAATAATACTTAGCAAGACAACATAATAATAAAAATTAACAGTAGTAATAATAATAATAATTGCTAGTGTTGATGTTGTTAATAAATAATAATATAACATCCATAAATTTCTAGTACTGTGACACATGGAAAGCAATAGAATAATATGTTGTACTACTTATAACTTAAACACCAAAAATCAAAACGAAACAACAAAAAAACAAAGAAAGAAAACTGTTAATAAATAATAATAATAGTAATAATTATAATAATTATAATAATAATACTAATGATAATGATAATGATAATAATAATATTAATAGATGAAACAGTAATAAAACTCTTAATAATAATGCTAATAACAATAATAGTAATAAATATGATAATAATAATAATAATAATGATAATAATAATAATAATAATAATAATAATAATAGTAATAATAATACTAATAATTACTACTAGAAGTAGAAGAAGAAACGATAAGAAAAATTTCAATCACACAAAAAAAATTAAGGGAACCCAACCCAATGCAGCAGTCACCGACTACTGCTGTTCCTCAACTAAGACAGAGAAGGAAGCCGGAGAAAAAATTTTGGGGGCGGAGTGAGAGAGGCCCAGGGAGAGTGGGGCGCGGTGGTTCGCGCGGAGGACAGGTCGTGCCGAGGTGGAGGAAACGACGGATGGCGGTGGATCTACGCGCACGGTGTTGATGGGGCGGCGGCGCTCTCCTCCAGGCCATGCGGCGCCGGAGGCGAGGGATCCCGCGGCGGCGGCGAGGCTGACAAGGTGGAGGCGGCTATGGGCGGGGGTTCCGGCAAGGAGCGGTCGATACTGGGCGCGTATGGTGGTTGAGGCGACGGGGCGGTCCGGCGAAGGCTGGGAGCGGCTTAGCTCGCGGAGGCGGACGGCTAGGGCGGTGACGCACCGACTGAGCTCGACGAAGGCGCCGGATCGACCATCGCGGTGCGGAGGGTTTGTACGCGCGATCGTCGATGTTCCATGGCTGGGCGGCCAGCGGAGGCGGACGCGCTGGTGGCAGCGGCCAGGTGCGGCCAACACGGGCGTCGGCAAGGTGAGGGCTTCTACTTTCTATTTTTCTTTGGTTGTGGGTTATGGTCGGGTTGGGTTGGCCGGAGACGGCGCTAGCCGCGGTGGTGATGGGGTGGCTGTTGATGATAGAAAAATAGGGTGTTGGTGGTCGTGGTCGGCGTGACCATGTCTGTGGTGGAAATTGTTGCGATAAGGGTGCCGGGGAGGTGGTCCGGTGGCTACGGCGACGTGGCGCAAGGATTTGGCTGGAGTAATAGTTGCGGTGGTGGTGGACTGTCAGTGGTCGGTTGTCGGGTGGAATGGCGGGGTGGCCGTTGGCAGGTGAAGGTAGTAGTTGGTGGTGATGACGCTGAGCCGAGGTCAAGGCACATGCCGAGGAAGACGGGGAGTTTGGGTTAGGTTTAGATTAGGAAATTCATTGATGTCGGGGTGTGTCCGACACGAGAAAATTAAATGTAAATGTACAAGAATTGGAATAAGAGAGTCACCCGGGGTCGGACCCGAGGCCGTCACGGCTGACACGAGGATGGATGAAACACCGACACGAGGCACGAATATTTGTGGAAAAAAATTGTTGTGGATGAATAAGAATTAGAGGAGTACCTGCCTATTTATAGGATGTGGGAATTCTCAATTAGATAGGATCTAGGAATAGTTTAAACCCAAAATAGATAATCCGTAATTTAATTTAAATTAATTTAAACCCAAATCCAATCCAAATTCAATCCAAATCAAATTAAATCTATTTAAATTCCCTTAATTTAAAATTAAATCAATAAATCAAATTCTAATAATAGATATTAACTTAATATATTTAAATGTATCCATGGAATCAAATCAAATTTTAAATTGTCACAAATATTACAAAATTATGTTTTCCAAAAATACTATAATAATTAATTTCGAAAATTACATTATTTAAAATAAACAAACAAATAAATAATCACAAAAATATGTTTGTACAATTAATATTTACATAGATATACTTTTCCAATTTACCATTTTATAGAAAAAAAATTTATTTATTAAATAAATGAACGGCTTTTCATAAAAGTCATAAACTTGAAAATTATAGCTAGAAATAATTTTGTCTACATTAAAAATAATAAAAATAATATTTTTCAAAAATATGTACGCTCGCACATATTCGCACTCGACGAGCAAGAAAATAATTTCGTGCACGACGTACAATACGACTACGCGACGTACAATACAAAATTTTAAATCCGTACCATATTTTTAATAAATAAAAATAGTAGAAATTTAGGGGTTTTACATCCTACCCAACTTAAAAGAATTTCGTCCTCGAAATTAAGAATTAGTAGGGGAGTGAGAGGGCACAATGGTAGATAGAAGGGTTCGAAGTTTATATGATCGTAGTCTAGGTTGAGGATACGATTGAGAGACGATTGTAATCACTCTTTAAATTCAAGTGATTAGAAAGTCCAAATGGTAGAATTAGGGTCGAGGGAAAGGTCGAGTAATTCAAGTCAAAGATATAACAACGTCGAGTGATAATGGTCATAATCGATAGGAAAAACTGAAGGAAGTTCTAGTATGACGCTTTCGTCCTCCTAAAAATAGGTGAAGGCGAAAGCAATATAGAGTTCGAAGGAAGCGTTATCGAATACGAATACGTGATTCAAAGACGATCGATAAATTTCAAAGGAATTGTCAAGGCAGTCGTGGATTGGGACTCTAGAGGACAAGTTTAGCTATGTTTCCACCCACGTAGAATAATAGGCAAAAGCGAACCAAAGTGCACTTGGTTGATCAGACCATTATGCACCGGTTCTGATAGACAATATGTTAGTGGGGTACCTCCATTAACATATATGTCACGAACAAGCTTGGTAAAAGGCTAAGCTTGCAAAAACTAGGCTACATTAGCATCATTAGTCTAGATAGTAAAATATAGGCACGATAATAGATGAATAAAAACAAATATGAATGGTCTAAGAGTCATAAGGATCTAAGTCTTGTTTATTCCTATACCATCATTCTATGGTTTTATTGAATAAGGCTTGGTTAATCAAATGGGTTAACTTCCTATAGTCTATATGGTATAGATAATACCATTGGTATTCTCTTAATGGTCAAGGGTGTGTGGGGTATTCTATCCAACTTAAAGAATTAAGCTAAGGGTGTTTGGGATATCTATCTAGTAGGGTCAATCTCTAACAAGCACGAAGGGAAGATAAGGATAGGGATGGAAGGAAGCAAGCAAGATGCAATTGATGAGTCAAACGGTAGATAAAATCAAGGAAAGAGGTCAAGTATGTGGATGAGATCCTAAACTTCTAATCCTATACGCAGGCTTGCTTGGTACGGTAAAGTAACCAAACAATTTATTTTGACCTGCATGGGCCACCACAAAAATATGTAATGCTCCAGTCCCAAAATACGTAGGACTAGGAACGTAGACATGCCAGCTGTATTCATACGAAGTATACTCCAATATATGGAAGCCTCGTATAAATACATAAGATGTAAAATGCAGTAGAACCATAACTAATCTCATCCACACAGAATAAATAAATAAAAGATCATATAATGAGAATAAATTTGTCTTGATATAATATGTTGGACGGAGACAAATCCTACTACCAACAAAATAAGGAAAAGTACATAGAAAATGAAATGAGTGGCGAGCGAAGCGAAGACGATCCAAATGCAATCATCCTCGAAGAAATAGCGAAGATCACGGCTAGAGCTAGAACACCTGCGAAAGACAATAGCACACACCTGGCAAGACAACCAGGTCCTCAGAGGGACGTAACAAGACACATCATAGCATGCCATATAAACTGAATAAATATTACTCAAATAAATAAGTCAATCAAATTTATAACATAGTCCAATACGCACCTACTGAACGAGCGTACCATCCCCCCAACCAAACAAGGACAGGAGATGGTAAACTAATTCACGACGATGTATCTTTCCATGCTATGAATCTAATATGGTATCCGGACCCCAACAAGGTTCAATACCTTCTCATCGAAGTAGTAAGTCACACCTACAACCAAACAAGGACAAGATGTGACGAACTAATCCGCGATAAGTTATTGTTCCAAGCCATGGTCAGATACAAGTACCCAAACCAAAGGTACTCATACCTAACGGATAAGGGCGTCTAACCAAATCTAGGTGAATACAATTTTAAGAACAGTTCATGGTCGCATGACTACCGGGTCAAGTCAGGAAAATACCAATGCAGTACCTCAGTAGCGAGTCACAACACCATATACTATTCCTCAGTATCGAGCGAGTCTATAGCATATAGTCTACCTATCGTTCCTCAGTAGCGAGCGAGTCTATGATAGATAGGGTGGTAGTCAACTTCCAATCATGTTCTTCCCGCCCAATGCTAACTCTATAACCGCTAAGTCAAACTAGCATGTAATCTCTATTAGCGGTTATTCCTATCGTACGACTTGTACGTACTGGTGGCCAGCCAATCACGCACTTCCGTATTCTATATGCGACACACAACTTCATGGTACAACGTGTCAAGGCCAAGAATGCAACACACAAAGGTGGTCCCTTAAATCTAGGTTAAATGTGTAAAAAAATAATACATAGCAAGAAACTGAACAGTAAATTCTAACAGGTTATACCATGTATCACAGTTTATTTTGCATAAAGAAAATAATAAACATGCATGAAATATGAGCTAAAATAATTAAACAGCAAATGGCAAGGTGTCTTGCCTGGTAGGACGCCTGGTGTGCTGCGATAATCACGGTGGCACGAACTGCAACTTTGGTACAACAACTATGCAAGTGGACCTTTGATGGCGGCACGGACAGTTCCATTGGGTCCAGAAGGGTCAAATTAGTTAGGGTGGACATAAGGTATTACGTATTTGGCAAGGAGACATGAGTAATGGGATTAACCACGGACGAAAGGATAATTAAAGAAATTGATTGAATAGTATATATATACAATTTTAGAAAACTAAATACTTAAAGATATATTTACTAGTAAAACAATTTTAAAAATATTAATAACTTATTTAGGCCAAAAACCATATCTTTTTCAAATACATTTATATATAAATAATTTGAGAAAATATTTTAGAGTCAAAATTTACTTTTGAATTTAGCTAGAACATATTTGTAAAATTTTCTAAAATGATAAAATAATGCAAGTAATAATACTTAGAAAGACAACAAAATAAAAAAAATTAACAGTAGTAATAATAATAATAATTACTAGTGTTGATGTTGTTAATAAATAATAATATAACATCCATAAATTTCTAGTACTGTAACACATGGAAAGCAATAGAATAATATGTTGTACTACTTATAACTTAAACACCAAAAATCAAAACGAAACAACAAAAAAAACAAAGAAAGAAAACTGTTAATAAATAATAATAATAGTAATAATAATAATAATTATAATAATAATACTAATGATAATGATAATGATAATAATAATATTAATAGATGAAACAGTAATAAAACTCTTAATAATAATGCTAATAACAATAATAGTAATAAATATGATAATAATAATGATAATAATAATAATAATAATAATAATAATAATAATAATAATAATAATAATAATAATTACTACTAGAAGTAGAAGAAGAAACGATAAGAAAAATTTCAATCACACAAAAAAATTAAGGGAACCCAACCCAATGCAGCAGTCACCGACTACTGCTGTTCCTCAACTAAGACAGAGAAGGAAGCTGGAGAAAAAATTTTGGGGGCGGAGTGAGAGAGGCCCAGGGAGAGTGGGGCGCGGTGGTTCGCGCGGAGGAGCGGTCGTACCGAGGTGGGGGAAACGGCAGATGGCGGTGGATCTACGCGCACGGTGTTGATGGGGCGGCGACGCTCTCCTCCAGGCCATGCGGCGCCGGAGGCGAGGGATCCCGCGGCGGCGGCGAGGCTGACAAGGTGGAGGCGGCTATGGGCGGGGGTTCCGGCCAGGAGCGGTCGAGGTTGGGCGCGTATGGTGGTTGAGGCGACGGGGCGGTCCGGCGGAGGCTGGGAGCGGCTTAGCTCGCGGAGGCGGACGGCTAGGGCGGTGACGCGCCGACTGAGCTCGACGAAGGCGCCGGATCGACTGTCGCGGTACGGAGGGTTTGTATGCGCGATCGTCGACGTTTCATGGCTGGGCGGCCAGCGGAGGCGGAGGCGGACGCGCTGGTGGCAGCTGCCAGGTACGGCCAACACGGGCGTCGGCAAGGTGAGGGCTTCTACTTTCTATTTTTCTTTGGTTGTGGGTTATGGTCGGGTTGGGTTGGCCGGAGACGGCGCTAGCCGCGGTGGTAATGGGGTGGCTGTTGATGATAGAAAAATAGGGTGTTGGTGGTCGTGGTCGGCGTGACCATGTCTGTGGTCAAAATTGTTGCGATGAGGGTGCCGGGGAGGTGGTCCGGTGGCTACGGCGATGTGGCGCAAGGATTTGGCTGGAGTAATAGTTGCGGTGGTGGTGGACTGTCGGTGGTCGGTTGTCGGGTGGAATGGCGGGGTGGCCGTTGGCAGGTGAAGGTAGTAGTTGGTGGTGATGACGCTGAGCCGAGGTCAAGGCATAGGCCGAGGAAGACGGAGAGTTTGGGTTAGGTTTAGATTAGGAAATTCATTGATGTCGGGGTGTGTCCGACACGAGAAAATTAAATGTAAATGTACAAGAATTGGAATAAGAGAGTCACCCGGGGTCGGACCCGAGGCCGTCACGGCTGACACGAGGATGGATGAAACACCGACACGAGGCACGAATATTTGTGGAAAAAAATTATTATGGATGAATAAGAATTGGAGGAGTACCTGCCTATTTATAGGATGTGGGAATTCCCAATTAGATAGGATCTAGGAATAGTTTAAACCCAAAATAGATAATCCGTAATTTAATTTAAATTAATTTAAACCCAAATCCAATCCAAATTCAATCCAAATCAAATTAAATCCATTTAAATTCCCTTAATTTAAAATTAAATCAATAAATCAAATTCTAATAATAGATATTAACTTAATATATTTAAATGTATCCATAGAATCAAATCAAATTTTAAATTGTCACAAATATTACAAAATTATGTTTTCCAAAAATACTATAATAATTAATTTCGAAAATTACATTATTTAAAATAAACAAACAAATAAATAATCACAAAAATATGTTTGTACAATTAATATTTACATAGATATACTTTTCCAATTTACCATTTTATAGAAAAAAATTTATTTATTAAATAAATGAAAGGCTTTTCATAAAAGTCATAAACTTGAAAATAATAGCTAGAAATAATTTTGTCTACATTAAAAATAATAAAAATAATGTTTTTCAAAAATATGTATGCTCGTACATATTCGCACTCGACGAGCAAGAAAATAATTTCGTACACGACGTACAATACGACTACGCGACGTACAATACAAAATTTTAAATCAGTACCATATTTTTAATAAATAAAAATAGTAGAAATTTAGGGGTTTTACAACTAACATCTATATTTGAAATTGATTTGATTTTAAACTAAAAGAATTTAATTAGATTTAAATTGGATTTTGATTTGGATTTGGATTATTTAAAATTAAATTACGGGTTTAAACTAATCCTAACTTTATCTTAATAGAAATTCCCACATCCTATAAATAGGCTGGTACTCATCCATGTATTCATTATTTCTCCAAATCCCGCCATAACCAAACGTGCGTGCATTGTGTCTGTGTCCATCCAAATTCTTATTCCAATATTGTTACATATACATTTATTTTTCCGTGTCGGACACATCCCGACACAATAGGGTTCCTAAACCCTAACCCTAATCCTAATCCCCTGCCTCCACCACCACGCCCGGCATCGCGGCCACAACCGAACCCGTCTCCACCGCAGCGCACCGCTGCCGCCCAAACAACCACGGCCACCCGTATCCGGTCGACGTCTCCACCATTGCCCCATCACCTATGCCACATTAACCACCGAGCCACTGTCCACCGAGCTGCTGCCATCCTCGGCCAACAACCACCATCCTCGCCCCATCGCCATCACCGTCGCCACTGCCTTCTCCGACTCCCGTCCTCACCATAACCTCGTAACCCAACTCCAGCCATCCACTGCCAGCCTCACCACCCACGGCCATCGGCCAAAAATTCCCAATCCGCCACCGACAGCCCAAATCACCAAAATAACGACGAAGGAAAGTACCACCACCGTTACTAACCTGACCGCGCCGCCAGAGCCTTGCCGCGACCAGCGCCCCGCCTATGGAGCCTTCACCTCGAGTCCCGATCGGCGTCGACCGCCTCCGTGCTCAACCGAGCTCGCTAACTCTCGCAGCCTTTTTCCTCCGCCGGCTGCCTAGTCCCTCCGCCGCGGCAACCCAACCACCGCTCCCTTCATCCACCGGCGCAGCGCCCACCGAAACCCTTTCCCCACCGTCGACCCCTGGACCAGCCCTAACCGACGCCTCAACTTCCGCGCGGCGCCAGCCGTCCGTCGAACCCCGAACTCCGCCTCTCCCCGCTCGTCTCCGCCCCGACCGCGGTGACCGCGATGTCCCAGCTCCGCCCGTGCCAAACCCTCTCGCCGCCCCTTCGCTCTGACAGCTCCGACCCCTCCGCCAGATCTGAGTCTCTCCGATCTCCATCGCTCACTCCGCTCCCAGGCCGCCACGGTCACACCCGAGCAGCGAACGCCACACGCCGGCGGAGCCTTCCCGACCTTCTTCTCTCCTCTCCCGTTCCTCGTCACCGACCCTCATCTCCTTCTCTCGCCTCTCTCTTCTCTCTCTCCCTTGCTCTTTTCTCTCTCCTCCTCTCTCTTAAAAAAATTTGGTTCTCTCGAGGAGAACCAACGGAATAGGTTTTTTATATTTTATTTTATTTTATTATTTTATATTACTTTTTGTTAATTATTGTTATTATTATTATTATTATTATCATTATTATTAATATTCTCCTTATTATTATTATTATTAAACTTACAAATTATTTATTATTAATAATATTATTATTAGCATGATTATTATTATTATTATTATTATGCTAGTATGTTCCTTTTATGACTGTATGTAAATTTGTTAGCATTATTAAAATAGGAAATTATAAATAAATATGGGAAGCTTTAAAAACTATTTTGTGGTTATACTGTTAGTACAAAGTAGTGATACTATTTTATTAACTAAAATATGTAGTATAAAAAAAAATTCCTAAAAACTATATTTTGTAACAAATTAGTAGGGACTTATCCCCAAATATTTGGGGCTAGTTTACCTTTAGATTTTAAATATAAATTTTATGACTTGTAAATATTATCCTCAAAAAGATTTCTAAAATCTTTTTATAAATATAAATATTCCGAAGACTACTTTGACAAAATTTAGTTCTTATACTTTACTGGTTTTTTTAGATTTTTTTAAGTATTCTTTCAACAAATTATTTACAGCTATTAAAACTATTTTTAAAATAAGATATTTATTTATTTATTTCCGCAAATCTCCTCGATTATCGATTCTTGACCATGACTAATCATGTTCCTATTCCTTCCAAATCTAGACTATCTTATGTCCACCCTAACCAATTTGACCCTTCTGGACCCAATGAAACTGTTCGTGCCACCATCTGAGGTCACCATGCATAGTTGTTGTACCGAAGTCGCAGTTCATGCCACCTTGATCATTGCAGTACACTAGGCGCTCTACCAGGCAAGACACCTTGCCATTTGCTGTTTACTTATTTTAGTTCATATTTTATACATTGTTCATTACTTTCTTTATGCAAAATAAACTGTGATACATGGCTTAACCTGTTAGAACTTACTGTTCATTTTATTCTGCTATGTATTATTTTTCTTACACATTAAACCTAGATTTAAGGGACCACCTTTGTGTGTTGCATTCATGGCCTTGACACGTTGTACCACGAAGTTGTGTGTCGCATGTAGAATACGAAAGTACGTGATTGGCTGGCCACCAGTACGTACAAGCCGTACGATAGGAATAACCGCTAATAGAAATTGCATGATTAGTTTGACTTTGCGGTTATAGAGGTTTACTATTGTGGATACAACAAAGTAGGCATTGGGCGGGGAGGACAATTCCTTAGCGTATGGGCTTCGATGCACTTTTCCTTTTGTAACCCGTGAGCTCCGCTGGAGACGCGGGTCAGCTTATCCAAGATTACTGACGACCACTGACGTTCTGCAGAACGTTATGCTCTTATTGATTGGGTCTCTAGTGCCTCAAGGGGGACCATGTCGATCCTATTCAGCCAGGGCCCATGCGTAGGAAGGATTGTTTTTAACTACATTTCACTTAGGACGGTTAGGCACCTTTATCCGTTATGTACGAGTACTTTTGGTTTGGGTACTTGTATCTGACTGTGGATTGGAACAGTAACTTGTTGCGGATTAGTTCGTCACATCTTGTCCTTGTTTGGTTGTAGGTGTGACTTACTACTTCGATGAGAAGGTATTGAACCTTGTTGGGGTTCGGATACCATATTGGATTCATGGCATGGAAAGATACGTCACTCTGAATTAGTTTACCATCTCCTGTCCTTGTTTGGTTGGGGGGATGGTACGCTCGTTCAATAGGTGTGTATTGGACAATGTTATAAATTCAATTGACTTATTTATTTGAGCAATATTTATTCAGTTTAGATGGCATGATATTATATGTCTTGTTACGTCCCTCTGAGGACCTGGTTATCTTCCCAGGTGTGTGCTATTATCTTTCGCAGGTGTTCTAGCTCTAGCCGTAGTCCTCTCTATTTCTTCGAGGATGATTGCACTTGGATCGTCTTCGCTTCGCTCGCCAAAATCTTTCTTTTGTTATGTATTTCTTTTCATAGTTGGTAGTGGATTTGTCTCCGCCCAACTACATGTACCAAATGACAATTTCATAGTTGATTATATGAGATCTTCTATTCATTTATTTTGTGTGGATGAGATTAGTTATGGTTCTACTGCATTTTACAGCTTATGTATTCATACGAGGGTTCCATATATTGGAGTGTACTTTGTATGTATACAGCTGGCATGTCTATGTACCTAGTCCTACGTATTTTGGGACTGGGGCGTTACATATTTTTGTGGTGGCCCATGCAGGTCAAGATAAATTGTTTGGTTACTTTACCGTACCAAGCAAGCTTGCAAATAGGATTAGAAGTCTAGGATCTCATCCGCATACTTGACCTTTTTCCTCGATTCCATATTCGATCGACTCATCGATTGCATCTTGTTTGATTCCTTCTATCATTATTCTTATCTTCCCTTCGTGCTTGCTAGAGATTGACCCTACTAGTTAGATGTCCCAAACACCCTTAGCTTAATTATTTAAGTTGGGCAGAATACCCCACACACCCTTGACCATTAAGGGAATACAAATGGTATTACCTATACCATAGAGACTAGAGAAGTTAACCCCCTTGGTCAACCAAGCCTTGGTCAATAAAACCGTAGAATGATGGTATAGGAATAAACAAGGCTTAGATCCTTATGACTCTTAGACTATTCATATTTTTTTTTTTATTTCAATCTTAATCTCGTGCCTATATTTTTACTACCTAGACTAATGATGCTAATGAAGCCTAGTTTTTGCAAGCTCAAATCTTTATCAAGCTTGTTCATGACATATATTATTGGAAGAATTTCCACTAACCTATTGTCTAATCAGAACCGGTGCAGGATGGTCTGATCAACCGAGTGCACTTTGGTTCGCTTTATTTTATCGTTCTTCGTGGATGGGGACATAGCTAAACTTGTCCTTTAGAATCCCATCCGCGATTGCCTTGGCAATTCCTTTGAAATTTTCGGTCATCCTTGAATCACGTACTCGTATTCGATAATATAGTCTTGAAACTCCTTATTGCTTCGCCCTCACCTATTTTAGGAGGACGAAAGCGTCATACTAGAACTTTAACCTTCCCATCGGCTGTGACCATTCTCATTCGATGTTGCTATATTTTTATCCCAAACTACTCGGCCCTATCAAGACCCTCTAATCGCTTAATTAAAGCGAATCTATTTCGTTCTCTTAATCGTGACCCTCATTCATTACCCGTGACCATACCGTATTATTTTTCTACGTTCTAGATCGCGATTTCTTACGACATGATTTTGTGAAAATATTGTCATCGTTGGATCCACATTGATACCCCCTTGTGTCCTCTCAGCCCCCTAATAATTCTTAATTTCGAGGACGAAATTCTTTTAAGTTGGGTAGGATGTAAAACCCCTAAATTTCTACCTTTTTTAATTTTTTATTAAATTTGGTACCGATTTAAAATTTTGTATTGTACGTCGCGTAGTCGTATTGTACGTCGCGCACGAAATATTATTTTTCATAATTGCTCGACGAGTGCGAATATGTGCGAACGTACATATTTTTAGAAAAATATTTTTTTATTTTTATAGTTTCAAAATAATATGTAATATTTAATTTAGCTATCAAAATTTCCTAAATTTATGATTTTATTTATGTAAAGCCTTTTGTTTAGAATAAATAGTATTCTTAGTGCATGCACATATTTCATAAATATTTTTCTAGTTTATTTTAAATAAAAATGTAATTTCGAGATTTATTAATATTAATAATTTATTATTCAAAGATATTTAAAAATATTAGTGTAATTTTCAAAATTATTACTATTAATAATTTTTCCAAAATATATTTCAAAATTATTATGAAGATTTAAATTTTGATTTGATTCCATGGATACATTTAAATAGTAAACTAACATCTATATTTGAAATTTATTTGATTTTAAACTAAAAGAATTTAATTAGATTTAAATTGGATTTTGATTTGGATTTGGATTATTTTAAATTAAATTACAGGTTTAAACTAATCCTAAATTTATCTTAATGGGAATTCCCACATCCTATAAATATGCAGGTACTCATCCATGTATTCATTATTCTCCAAATCCCGCCACAACCAAACGTGCGTGCATCGTGTCTGTGTCCATCCAAATTCTTATTCCAATATTGTTACAATTACATTTATTTTTCCGTGTCGGACATATCCCGACACAATAGGGTTCCTAAACCCTAACCCTAATCCTAACCCCCTGTCTCCACCACCACGCCCGGCATTGCGGCCACAACCGAACTCGTCTCCACCGCAGCGCACCGCTGCCGCCCAAACAACCATGGCCACCCGCATCCGGTCGACGTCTCCACCATTGCCCCATCACCTATGCCACATTAACCACCGAGCCACTGTCCACCGAGTTGCTGCCATCCTCGGCCAACAACCACCATGCTCGCCCCGTCGCCATCACCGCCGCCACTGTCTTCTCCGATTCCCGTCCTCACCACAACCTCGTAACCCAACTCCAGCGGCAACCGAACCACAGCTCCCTTCATCCACCAGCGCAGCGCCTACCGAAACCCTTTCCCCGCCGTCGACCCCTGGGACCAGCCCTAACCGACGCCTCGATTTCCGCGTGGCGCCAGCCGTCCGCCGAACAACGAACTCCGCCTCTTCCCGCTGGTCTCCGCCCCGACCGCGGTGATCGCGACGTCCCAGCTCCGCTCGTGCCAAAACCTTTCGCCGCCCCTTCGCTCCGATAGCTCCGACCCCTCCGCCGGATCTGAGTCTCTCCGATCTCCATCGCTCACTCCGCGCCCAGGCCGCCACGGTCACACCCGAGCAGTGAACGCCGCACGCCGGCGGAGCCTTCCCGACCTCCTTCTCTTCTCTCCCGCTCCTCGTCACTGACCTTCATCTCCCTCTCTCGCCTCTCTCTTCTCTCTCTCCCTTGCTCTTTTCTCTCTCCTCCTCTCTCTTAAAAAAAGTTGGTTCTCTCGAGGAGAACCAACGGAATGGGTTTTTTTATATTTTATTTTATTTTATTATTTTATATTACTTTTTGTTAATTATTGTTATTATTATTATTATTATCATTATTATTAATATTCTCCTTATTATTATTATTATTAAACTTACAAATTATTTATTATTAATAATATTATTATTAGCATGATTGTTATTATTATTATTATGCTAGTATGTTCCTTTTATGACTGTATGTAAATTTTTTAGCATTATTAAAATAGGAAATTATAAATAAATATGGGAAGCTTTAAAAACTATTTTGTGGTTATACTGTTAGTACAAAGTAGTGATACTATTTTATTAACTAAAATATGTAGTATAAAAAAAATTCCTAAAAACTATATTTTGTAACAAATTAGTAGGGACTTATCCCCAAATATTTGGGGCGTTTACCTTTAGATTTTAAATATGAATTTTATGACTTGTAAATATTATTCTTAAAAAGATTTCTAAAATCTTTTTATAAATATAAATATTCCAAAGACTACTTTGACAAAATTTAGTTCTTATACTTTACTGGTTTTTTTAGATTTTTTAAAGTATTCTTTCAACAAATTATTTACAGCTATTAAAACTATTTTTAAAATAAGATATTTATTTATTTTCGCAAATCTCCTCGATTATCGATTCTTGACCATGACTAATCATGTTCCTATTCCTTCCAAATCTAGACTATCTTATGTCCATCATAACCAATTTGACCCTTTTGGACGCAATGAAACTATCTGTGCCACCATCCGAGGTCACCATGCATAGTTGTTGCACCGAAGTCGCAGTTCATGCCACCTTGATCATTGCAGTACACTAGGCGCTCTACCAGGCAAGACATCTTGTCATTTGCTGTCTTTGCGTTTGCTCTCTTAACTCTATCTTTACTTTATTTCAGTTGTGATTAATATTCTGTGATTGTGCTGCTAACTTTTTTAATTAGCATTATTCCGCTGCCAACTCTATTCACCCCCCTCTAGAGTATTACGCTTTACTATTTCGTTCCTACAATTGGTATCAGAGCAGGTGTTACAGGTAAAGCAAAGGTAACAGTGTAATTATTTATTCACTTTTAATTAACTGTTATATAGATCATAGCACAACACATGGCAACTGTGAAATTCATAAGTGAAGGCCATGCCACAAACAGACCCCCACTGTTTGATGGTACGAATTATACATATTGGAAAACACGGATGAGTTTCTTCTTGAAATCTCTTGACTTTGATTTATGGTCCATTGTTCTTGATGGCTATCAGAAGCCACCTCGTATAAATGTTGATGGAGTTTTAGTTGAAAAACCCCATAGCAGATATACAGAGGAAGAAAAGAAAAAGGCCAGTCTTGACGCACGTGCCATTAATGCTCTCTTTTGTGCTTTAGACAGAACTGAGTTTAACATGGTGTCTATCTGCACAACGGCTAATGAAGTATGGAAGCTACTTGAAGTCACACATGAAGGCACGACTCAAGTCAAGGAATCTAAAGTCAGCAGACTTACTGAAGAGTACGAGGCATTCAAGATGAAGCCCAACAAAACAGTTACACAAATGTTCGAGAGGTTCTTGGATATTGTAAATCCTTTGTCCTCCCTAGGCAAAGATTACAGTAACCATGAAAAGATTCGCAAACTCCTGCGAGCTCTCACCAAGAACTGGATTCCAAAGGCTACTGCAATCATTGAAGGGAACGACCTCACAACTATGTCCCTCGAAGTACTCATGGGTAAGCTACTCACTCATGAACTAGAGCTACAAGATTTTGAAGAGCCTGCACCAAAGGAGAAGACAATCGCTCTCAAGGCTCAGCACAAAAAAGCTGCTGAAGATGACTCAGACAGCAGTGGATCTGACGCTGAAGATCAAGCACACCTCGCAAGGAAGTTCAAAAGATTCATGAGACATGAGAAGAGAGTCAAAGAGAACAACAGCAACAACTGGTACCAAGAAGATGCTGTCTGCTATGGTTGCAAGAAGAAGGGACACATAAAGAAGGATTGTCCCACAAACTCATCATCAAGCAAGAAGAGCAACATGTATGAAAAAAGGGAACCTGAAGAGATCAACATCACGAAAATATGCCAACACCAGCATATGGCATGAAAACGAAGCCAGCGATTCAGAAGACGAACAATCAGAAGACGCTGCAAACGTATGCTTTATGGCATCCGATCAGGTACCTACTGAACCTATAGTTGATACTTATGATGACTTCACCTTTGAGCAATTAGGAGATGCCTTCAGTGAACTGATGACTGATTACAAGAAACTGCGTAGTAAGTATCAGACCGCTAAGAAGGTACTCAAAGAGTACAAAGGTGAAATAGGTAGACTTACCGACCTACTAGCTGAGGTTAGAAATAATGTTAGTGAGTCTGGTGAGCTTTTTTCAATAAAGCTCTTATTACACGAGACTACCAAGTCATTTGAAGAGAAAGACAAAATTATTGACCAACTCAAGGAAGAACTTTCTATAGAGAAGAAAAGTCTTCAATGTGCACAAATCAGAATGGAATCACTTACTTCTGATTATACTAAGTTGTATGACACTTCCAAAAGATTGGAAATTAGGTTAGGAAAACAGCCTGAGCCTGCTGCTTCCTACCCTAACACGTGTCACTTACCGAAAAATCAGAACATTCCTAGGCCAAACACTGTCAGACCTAACCCTATAAAACCTTTACCCCAAAAGGTTAAGCCCAAACAAGATTATAGGTATGCTTTCTTCTATACTAGAAAACCTAAACCTACCAACCATGCACACCACTCAGCTTTCAACACTCGACATGCACAATGTCATTATTGTGGCCTCATTGGTCATATATCATCTGCATGTAGAATGAGAAAGCTTGTTGATTTAAATGTTTATGCTTGGATACCTAAAGCTAACAATTCAGGACCCTACAAGAAATGGGTACCAAAGGTTTCATCTGCAAACTGTTTTGTAGGTGGAACACCCTTCACATGCTAGAAGCAAATGGATCCTCGACAGCGGTTGCTCACGGCATATGACCGGTGACGCTACCCTATTTGCAACACTGTCGAAGAAAAAGAAGGAAGGCTATGTCTCCTTCGGTAATAATTTGAAAGGGTATATTATTGGTATCGGTGATGTTGGTAAGTCTTCCTATCCTGTGATTAAGGATGTATGTCTGGTTTTCGAGTTGAAACATAACCTACTCAGCATAAGTCACCTAGCTGATCATGGTTATGGAATCAACTTTGGCAAAGACAAATGTACTATAGTTGATAGCTCAACTGGTAGTACTATCTTTGAAGGTATCAGGGAAGACAATATATATGTTTTCTATTTGTTAGAAGAAACTAACATTTCAGGTAGATGCTTAATGGCCAAGAGTGATGAGAGTCATCTATGGCATATGAGACTCGGTCACGCTAATATGGATACAATATCAAGATTATCCACAAAGAAGCTAGTACGCGGTTTACCGGATATTACATTCAGAAAGGATTCGGTATTCAGTCAATGTGAAAGGAACAAAGCTACCAGATCCACATTCAAATCAGTAAACGCAGTATGTACTACTAGACCTCTACAATTGCTTCATATGGACTTATTTAGTCCTAGCAGAGTTGCTAGCCTCGGAGGTAAACTTTATGCTTTCGTAATTGTAGATGATTTCTCTAGATACACGTGGGTATATTTCTTGACACGCAAGAATGATGCATTATCCGAATTTGTCGCCTTTTGCAAGAAGTACAGAATGAAAAATGTTACATGATCACTCGCATAAGAAGCGATCATGGAGGCGAATTCGAGAATGCTGATTTTAAGCAATTTTGTGACACACACGGTTTTATACACGAGTTCTCCTGCCTAGGACTCCACAACAAAATTGAGTTGTGGAACGTAAGAACAGAACTCTAACCGAAATGGCCAGAGTTATGTTAAACCAGTTTAGTCTACCCAAATATTTCTGGGCTGAAGCTGTCAATACAGCTTGCTTTGTTCTCAATAGAGTTCTAATTCGACCCAAATCGAAGAAGACTCCATTTGAGTTATGGTTTGATAGAATTCCATCTGTTTCATACTTTAGAATTTTTGGCTGTAAATGTTTTATTCTTAATACAAAAGACAATTTGGGAAAATTTGATGAAAAGGCCGATGAAGGTATGTTTTTAGGTTATGCGGCCAAGAGCAAAGGATACAGAGTGTTCAACAAACGTACCATGATCATCGAAGAGTCAATCAATGTCACTTTTGATGAATTAAATCAAATGACTATCGATGACAATGACGAAGATACATCTGTACCAAGCACAACTCCAGCTGATTCTCAACCAAGCTCGGCACTAGCTGAACCTCCTAGAGAAGATCCAGGAACCAGCTACCTTCAGAATCTACCGAAAAGGTTGAAATTCACAACTGATCATCCAAAAGATTTGGTAATTGGTGATATTACCAAAGGAGTAAGTACTCGTAGATCCAGTAGAGATATTGTTTCTAGTGTTGCTTTTATTTCATAGCTAGAACCCAAAACTATTGATGAAGCATGTAGTGATAGTTTTTGGATAGATGTTATGCAAGAGGAATTAAACCAATTTGAACGGAATCAAGTTTGGAAACTTGTTCCCAGGCCTATTGATCATCCGGTCATTGGCACCCGTTGGGTATTCCGAAACAAACTGAATGAGAATGGTTTAGTGACTCGTAATAAGGCTCGACTCGTAGCTCAAGGATACAATCAAGAAGAAGGTATCGACTACGATGAGACTTATGCCCAGTTGCGTGACTCGTAATGGTTTAGTGACTCGTAATAAGGCTCGACTCGTAGCTCAAGGATACAATCAAGTTTGGGAACTTGTTCCCAGTTGCGAGATTAGAATCCATTCGCATGTTATGTGCATTTGCATGTTTTGATGATTTCAAACTATTTCAAATGGATGTCAAGAGTACATTTTTAAATGGATTTATAAAAGAAGAAGTTTTTGTAGCACAACCTCCAGGTTTTACGGATTTCAAAAATCCAGATCATGTTTTCAAGTTGAAGAAAGCCTTATACGGTTTAAAACAAGCACCTCGTGCTTGGTATGATCGTTTAAGCTCTTTTCTACTTGACAACGGTTTTTCAAAAGGCAAGGTTGACACTACACTGTTTATTAAGTCTTTTAATGGCAAACTTCTTTTAATTCAAATCTATGTTGATGATATTATATTTGGATCTACTGATGAATCTCTGTGTCAAGAATTTTCTAAGTGTATACAGAATGAGTTTGAGATGAGCATGATGGAAGAGCTAAAATTCTTTCTCGGACTGCAAATCAAACAAACTGATAATGGGACGTTCATAAATCAAGCCAAATATACAAAAGATCTGCTAAAGAAGTTTGATCTGGACAATGTCAAACCTATTGGCACTCCAATGGCAACTTCAACATAGCTTGATTCAGATGAACAAGGCAAGCCAGTCGACACACGTAAGTATCGAGGTATGATTGGTAGTTTACTTTATTTAACTGCTAGTCGTCCAGATATAATGTTTAGTGTTTGCCTGTGTGCACGTTTTCAAGCTAACCCAAAGGAATCACATCTGTCCGCAGTTAAGCGTATCTTTCGATACCTTAAGGGTACTTCTTCTGTTGGCTTGTGGTATCCCAAAACTAAGTCCTTTGACCTTATTGGTTATTCGGATGCAGATTTTGCTGGATGCAAAGTTGATAGAAAAAGTACCAGTGGCACTTGTCATTTCTTAGGCAAGGCTTTAGTCTCATGGTTTAGTAAAAAGCAAAATTCTGTAGCCCTATCAACAACAGAGGCAGAGTACATCGCCGCAGGACGTTGTTGCGCTCAGATTTTGTGGATAAAACAAACCCTAGAAGACTATGATTTATTTTACACACATATTCCCATTTTCTGTGATAACACAAGCACTATTAATTTGACTAAGAATCCAGTATGTCACTTTCGTACTAAACATATCGAGATTCGACATCACTTTCTTAGAGATCATCATCAAAATGGAGATATAAACCTTGTGTACATAGATACTGAAAATCAACTAGCTGACATCTTCACTAAACCTCTAGCGGAAGATCGTTTCAATTATTTACGTCGAGAATTAGGAATTTTGGACGTCAATAATATTAATTAATTTTATTTTATGATTATATATTATTACGCAAAAACTGTGTTAGAGATAAGCCAATAAAGAGTCTGTCTGTCACCACAACTACGGTTGAAGCGAAGCGGTACTTAAGAGTTCTCTGGTGAACCTCCGCCAGCTGGGACAGTACTCCTACAGCTAATCTGAGACAGTTACTGTGTAACGACATTTAATTCATAAAATAATATTAATTATGTTAATTGAAGGCTAAAATAACTAATCTTTGAATTAACTATTTGAAATGAGACAATGAAAAAGAGTGGCAAAAATCAACTTTATAGAACCCTAGGCGAATTCGGCCAGAGCTCTGACCGAATTCGGCCCGAGTTCGGTTGAGGGTATCAGGCTATATATCCAGAACCCGAGAGCCTCTTTTCTTCATTGCTTCCAAATTTCTTTCAAACAGCAGCAGCAGCTGACCCGAGCACCAAAACCCTAGTTCTTCACCACCCTATTCCATCCAATCCAAGTGGTGAAATCTCTCCAAAATTTGGAATCGTGCGGAGATCGTCGTTCTCTACGACATATCTTGATTTCGTGAGGTATAACTCCATCTCTCTCCATCTTTCAATTAGTGTATTTTTATTCCAATTTGCACATATGGCACCTAAATTCAATCCATCTAGGAGGAAGAAGACGACTCCTAGTGAGGAAGGGTCATCTTCGCATCCGCATACGGATTCCCTCTTCTCTCCAGTCCAAACGAGCGACGGTGCGTTCGACGGGTTTTTCTTCCAAATCCTAGACCAAGCCCTACTATGGTATGGAGACTTCTCTATGAGATCCATATACACATGCGCTCCAGTCAAATGGACTGTATTTCCTGACCACCGCCTTTTCTTTGAGGCATTAGGGCTACATCTTTTTGTTCAAATATGCCTCCTTATAGCAACTAATGCCATTAGATTATTCTATTGCAATCTCATATTAGACACTTTCGATGTGAGCACACGTGTTGGAGGTATAGATATCAATTTCGATGATAACCTCTTAGCGGAGATCCTTGGTATCCCTAACGATGGTGAACCGCTAGTCGATATCACTGAATTTGATTTCCCCGAAGGCACGACACTCGCAAGTTTCAAAGCGGAACTCTGTGCACCTGATAGAGAACGCTCTGGAAAGTTCAAGGCTAACAACCTGAACTTGTTTAACTATGAATTGTATCGCATCATCTATTCCACTATCCCTCCAAAATCCACTTCCAAGGATGATGTGACCTCTCTTGAGCTGTCCGCCATGTACCACATTCTTAAGGGGATTCCATTTTCTGCCCCTAAGACCATGATTCAGATGATGGGTCGTTGTCGTGCAAGAGATAGAAATCTCTCTTACGCGATGATTCTCCCACGCATCTTTCAGCGCTTCGATATCGATCTGTCGACTTGTACTCAGGACCCTGAGCCCAAGTTTTTTCAGTTATCTCGTCGTAGCATGACTGCTACAGCTCCACCTACTGCTCCTCCTACTGTACCTCCTCCACCACCTCATCAGTATGCCATGACATTTGAGGGCATACATCAGCATTTATCTGCTTTGCACGTCTCGATGACGGACATGGCTCGCGAGCGTGAGTTCCGCGACGTCACCCGCTATCAGGAGCTTGCAAACTCCTTAGCTGATCTTCGTTTCGCCCAGACTGGTCATTCAACATCCTTCCTACTCCTGTTGTGGAGACTCCCATCGGTGATGAGGCAGTCTCTACTTCAGTAATGCATCGCGGGCGTAAAAACCAGGCTCCCGTTTGTAACGAGGCAGTCTTTACTTCAGTATTGCGCCCTGAGCGTAAAAACCAATCTTTCGTCGGTGACGGGGAAGATTCCCAAGTTTTATGTCCAGCACGTAAAAATGAGGTATTACGCCCAGTGCGTAAAAACCAAAATTTACGCTCTGTGCATAAGAACAAGTCTCCCGTCTGTGACGTGGTAGACTCCAATGCTTTACGCTCTGAGCATAAAAATAAGTCTCCCGTCTGTGACGCGGTAGACACACAAAATTTATGCTCCATGCGTAAAGGAACATCTCCCGTCTGTGACGTAGCAGATACTCATGTTTTGGCTCTACGCGTAAAGGTAAATCTCCTGTCTATGACAGTGTAGATAAAATTCACAATGATGTCTTTACATCTAAGGTGAATTTACCTGCACGCAACCAGCGTAAAAACATTGTTGGTAAAACTTCGGTTCTTCACCAACAGCCTTCTTACACTGCTTTACGTAAGGTACCGAACCTATAAATTATGCGTAATGCTGATGGAGTTCTTTGTGCTAAAAAATCTCAGGATTTACGCACGTAACTCCAAGCGCGTAAAAATATACAGTTTGGTTCTGCTAATGCAGCAAGTAATCTTCTTTATACACAAAGGACTAAACGACTTTCTGTCCCAAATATAATAAAGAAGACTGCTTCCTCTACTCCCTCTGATTTACGCGAGTTGTTTGTACAAAAGCGCAAAGACAGAAAATCTCCTGTGATACTCCCAAAAGAAGATCACCATTGTGAGTGTCACCAGATTATAATTAAGTGTTGCTGTTCGACGTCTAGACGGTCAGTTTTTAATCGGTTAGGCTACAATGTTCAGCAATCAATTGATGATCAAGAACAGGAGTTGTCATATGCCTCAGTTAATATGGCATCTCATACCAACAGAGGAGGACGTCCAAGACACAACTCATCACAGACTCCTGGTCAACAACATTTTAATCGACTTCTTGATAACTTCGAAGGAGTATATCAGAATACTCGATTGAGAAGTCAGAGACAGTTGCAGACTTCTGACTCAGAAGCTGGGGGTACCCAGTCCTTAGAGTCTGAAACCGATAGCATTGATTCATACTTCTACACCGATCCCTCTATATCTTCAAGGGAGGTTGAATCTTTTGCTATTGGAGACGAACCGAAGACGTCATCTACTAATACTGAACAACGTCTCTCTGCAGTTGAGCAGTCGCTGAAGGATATGCTTGCTATGATACAAAGTATGCATCAAATAATAATGACTCAGCAAGTTGTTCAACCGACAGTGGTAACTCCGGTGCAGGTAGCAGCACAAACTCAAGATAGTCAAGGGGTTGACATACCCTTGAATAATCAAAGTCAGGAGCCTGCTACTAATCAAAATTCAGCATCTCCAGATCCAATTATTCCAGAAGATATACCACCTCCGGTGGGGGTTACGGTACATCCGACAACAATTCAATCAAATGTGCTTCCTCAAACCAGTGAAGCTATTCAAGCAGTGCGAGAGCTAAAAGCACAGTTTGAAGTTCTGAAGCACAAAGATCAACTTCAGAGGTTAGGGATTAAGCAACCTTATCCTCCTCATTGGAATGATGTACCCTTTCCTCCAAAATTTAAGCCACAATCAATGATATTGTTTGATGGAAAGGCTTCTCCTAGTCACTATATCAATTACTTTGATATTATGACTGTGCATCTTTGGAAAAATGATGATCTTCTCACTCGATGTTCATCGGATGCTTGACGGGTTCAACTTACGACTGGTATCGTAGTTTACCCGACAATTGTATTTCGTCTTTTGACGAATTCAAAGCAATCTTTCTCTCCCGCTTCTATGAAGGAGGCATGGACATGAACATGTCTTCCTTAATAGAAATCAAACAAAAGGAGAAGGAAGATACTCGGACGTTCATTGAACGTTTTCGACATGCGACTTTGAAGATGCCTCCAGGCATGCCAGATTCAGCACTGATTGATACGTGCAAGATGAATCTGCGACCATCTATTGCTGTCTTTACAGGTTCCCAATTCACAGATTGGGCCTCGTTTATCATAGTAGAAGTTTCAGCCGAGGCTAATGGTAGGTTGGCTCGGGAGTACGGGATGATCTTCGCTTCAGAAGACAAAGGAAAGAAAGGCTCTTCTAGTAATAATTTCGGCAATCATAATGGGAAAGGAAAGGATACCCTTATGGTTAATCTTTCCAAAAACAAAATGACACCGAATAATCAGGAGTCTTTTAAGCCAAAAAAAGAATATTCTTTTGACGGAAGCAATATCCTAGGGATATTCCAATGTCTGGTAAAGAGTGGCAAACTCCAAATTCTGGAGCCGAAAAGGCCTAATGAGGTGAATCTGACTAACAATCCCAAATATTGTATCTATCACAGATACATCAATCATCCTACCAAGGCTTGTTATGTTCTGAAGAAGAAAATTCAGGAGCTGATAAATGCCAATGCCATCGCTTTAACTAACGATGAGCATACGGTCACAACCAATATGGTTTCTCTTCAATTTGGAGGTTTTCCTCCACAACAAGTCTCAGATGGGATTCTCCCAATTCCAAAGGCGACGATGAAAATTGTGAATATCCCACCTGCCAGAGAGCAAAATGAAGGACTTTTGCCTCTGATACTTAAAAATGGTAAAATCATGTGGGTGCACCCAGATTTAGTACCGAAAATGGATAATGAAGGTAAAATTTCGAAATCCAAGAAAGGTAAAAAAGTCAAAACCTGCAACATGATTTCTCATGTTTTTACCCAGGACCATGATGATTTGGATCATTTATGGGGTGGCATTCCTTTAGAGGATAGACTGAAGGGTTTGAATATATGCCCTCCAAGTTTGGCTCCTCCTACCAAACTCAAGCTTACTCATCGGCAATGGTTAGCGATGAATAGCATCCCCTTATACAGGGCACAACAAGTCTTCGCTGCTTTTGAGAAAGCTCCTACAGGGATCTTTCCTTCTATCCTGAGTATTCCTCCTTCTTCTTTGGCTACAGAGATTTTTATTCCTCCTTCTTCGGAAGTCTCTATGCCTTCTTTTTCTCCTGTGGTTACAGAGATCTTTGCTTCCTCTTCCTCTGTCCAACCACTTATTGAAAGTCCGCTACCTATTCACTTGTACAGTCAATAATCAGTCCATCTCATGAAAAAGATGGGTTATGACTTTCAAAAGGCAGAGGGTTTGAACTATGATAAAGGAATGCGACTTCCTTTACAGATTCAAAGTCAAAAATCTACTGTTGGATTGGGTTCTGAGCTTTCTCTTAAAAATCCTCGCAAGAAGAAGGCTAAGGAAAAGAAGACTAAATCCTGCAATATGGTACTTCATTCTCATGATTCTGAGGAAGAAAACTTTGCTGGTACGAGATCTGGGAAAGAATACCACAAAGATTACGAGGGATCTTCCAAAGAAGCAAAAGATGTTGTAGAAACGATCCCAGTTCAACCATCTCCTGTTCCTGCTAAACCATCGGTGGTTGAGAAAGGGAAACAGAAAGCAGTACGCTTTGACGTTCCCTTGAAATCTACTTCAAATCAAGGGGTAGTGATGAAGCCCTACAAATTTGATATTCTAGCCCAGTTAGCCAATACTCCGGCTAGACTCTCTATATTCGAGCTACTGCGTCTTTCTAAAGAAAGCAAAGAGACTTTGAGCGAAGCTTTGCTACAAGCAGACTCATGCTTGGCTCAACTCAAGAGTCCTGATAATACACCAGTGTCGTGTCCATAATGTCATAGTGTGATGGAGGCAATTCCTAACATTACCTTCACACAAGAAGATATGTTGTTGAAGCATAACAAGCACGACAGGACTTTGTGCTACATTGGGTATATTGAATCCACTAAAATTGACCGGATTTATATTGATCCTGGGTCTTCTATTAGCATTATTCTTCAGAGTATGCTAAGACCTTTGAGGATTCCTACTAGTGATTTGATTTACACTAGTACCACGATAGTTGGTTTCAACTCTGGCAAGAGTAAACCATTGGGGAAGATTCGTCTAAAGATTCAGATTGGTGATCTTCGAACTATGGCTACTTTCTATGTTATCAACTCAGATGTATCCTACAACATCCTTCTTGGAAGACCGTAGATACATGAGCATAATATTGTGCCTTTAACTCTTCACTAATGCTTCAAGTACGTGGATTCACAAGGGGTTGTGAAGACTGAATTTGCTGATATCAATCCCTTTAAGGGTGTTGAAGCATATTTTTCTGACTCAATGCTCTATAAACAGGAGCATGTAAAGGATATATCAGATATAGCTGAAGATCAATTATCTGCCGAAGATCAATCTGTCAATGAAGATCCTTCGGAAGAGCAACCTTTGAAGATCAAAGTCAAAGGTCGAATCCAACCCCAACCTGTCAATGATCAACCTCTGATGATCAAAGTCAAAGAAAGAACTCGGGCTTTATCTGAGGAATCAGTGAATATTCCTGCCAAGAGTCAAGTTCAACCTCTTATGATCAAAGTCAAAGGACGTACTTCTCGTATGAATGATCCAGAACCACCATTGATCATCAACCTTGGCAAGTCTACGCAGAAGACGGATGACAGTCCATTAATGATAAATCCTAAGCGTAGTACTCAACTTGTAAATGATGTAAATATTGATCATTCTGCACTTTCTGATATCAATGAAGATTTTCTTTTGGAGTATATGGCTGTCAAATTTGTAGAAAGAATATCTTTATCTTCTGATGATCAAAGTCATCAATATCAAGATGACATAAATACAGAGGAAACCTTGTACATTGATCATAAGAAAAATTCCTTTCCTCCTCATGTCGATGTTGGAACTTATGCTCAAAAGTTCCTAACATCTTTCCCCTATCTTCTTCCTGTAATCTCGCCATCACAAGCTTGTGTAACTTTTAGACGTCACGAAGAATCTTATTTCGTGATTCCGTTTGATAAGAAAAACAAACACCAAATTGTGTTTGGTCTGGCTAGAAACATCCCTGTTGTTCAGACAGATGATCTTAGAGATAAAGATAAAGGAAAAATCCGAATTGATAAATATTGTCAACAATCTCTCAAGATTATCCAGAAAATGGGATATGATTTGAAGACTATACAAGGTCTCAATCAAGGCAAAGGTAGACGATTACCATTATGTGGCGATCCGTTTTATCAAAAACTCGTCATGGGTTGGGATATGATCCATCCCACATGTTTAATGACGATATATAAGAAGAATTCTCTTCTAGTTCTTCACAATCCTCAAATTCGAAAGAAATCCATTTCATCGAATCTGATACATCCCACTCCTCATATGCTGGAGGAGACTATTACGATGAATCTGAGTGTGTATTTCAGTCAATATGGTTCAAACTGAAGGTGAATTTGAGCCATTTGAAAATGACCCTTGGGCCCAACAGATGGACACTCAGTGGGAGCTTCATTTTAAACAACGACAACCACCTACAGAGGATGAGATTGTTTAGATTGACGTTGGAGACAGAAATACGTCCAAGCCAATATTCATCAGTAAGAACCTTTTCGAAGATGAAAAGAAAGATCTAATAAAACTGATTAAAGAATATATTGATATCTTTGCATGGAGTTATGAGGATATGTCGGGTCTAGATCCTAAAGTTGCTACTCATAAACTCAATATTCTTCCTAATGCCAAGCCTGTGAAACAACAGCAACGGCATTTTCGACCAGATATGATGGATGCAATCGAAGCAGAAGTCAAAAAGCTGATTACATGTGGCTTTGTTCGTGAAGAACAACACCCAGACTGGGTTGCCAATATTGTTCATGTTATGAAGAAGAATCGAAAATTCAGAGTTTGCATAGATTTTCAAGATCTTAATGCAGCTTGCCCAAAGGACGAATTTTCACTTCTGATTACCGATGCCATGATAGACAATACATGCGATTTTGAACGCATGTCTTTCATGGACGGGTTCTCAGGATACAATCAGATTAAGATGTATCCAGAAGATGAAAATTATACTTCTTTTCGTACACCTCTTGGAGTCTATTGCTATACGGTTATGCCATTTGGACTAAAAAATGCCGGTGCTACGTATCAACGGGCCATGAGCAGTATCTTTCAAGAACATCTACGGAAAATAGTTGAATGTTATGTAGATGATATTGTTGTCAAAAGTCGATCAAAAGATGATCACGTTCAAGATTTCAAGACAGTATTTGAATTAATGCATCAGCATCAATTGAAAATAAACCATACTAAGTCTTTCTTAGTGGTTTCCAGTGGCAAGTTTTTGGGATTTGTCATCACTTCTCAGGGTATCTATGTTGATCCTGATAAAATCAAAGCAATTCTTGAAACGCGTTCTCCACGTAATCTAAAAGAACTCCGAGGCTTTCAAGGTCGCATCGCTTATATCAGGAGATTTATATCTAATCTCTCTGGGAGATGTCAACCTTTCTCCGTCTATTAAAGAAAGGTGTATCATTTATTTAGGATGAAGCATGTCAGAAAGCTTTCAATGACATCAAACAATACCTTATAAATCCACCTGTTCTGGTACCACCAGGGGTAGAAAGACCATTTTTGCTATATGTTCGAGCCTTGGATCATTCACTTGGTGCTCTTCTGGCACAGAAAAGTGATATGGGTCATGAACAAGCAATTTATTATCTTAGCCGAATGATGGTCGGAGCTGAACACAGGTATACTCCTGTAGAAAAGGAATATCTGGCTTTAGTGTTTGCTATTCAAAAGACACGACATTATGTGACAGGACAGACTATTCATGTTATTTCTAGAATAAATCCTATTCAGGTATTGATGAGAAAACCAAGCATTCTTAACTCCAGGTGAGCCTTCTGGGCGATGTTGCCCACTCCTTATGATATGTCTATGTACCTCAAAAATCAGTGAAGGGTCAAGCTTTAGCTGATTTCTTAGCAGCTCACCCTATACCTGAAACATCGAAGCTATATGAGGACATTCCAGATGAAGTTGCGGATTGCAACATGACTTTAAAAGATGACATTTGGCAATTATACTTTGATGGAGCGTCACGAGTTGAACCTAAAGGCAATATCGTCTCTGGGGTAGAATCGTCTTGGTTTCTCCTGACAAAATGGTCATATACCGTACTTATTCTCTCAATGAGCCATGCTCCAATAATGTGGCAGAATATAGTGCTCTGCTCATTGGTCTCCAAGTAGCAAAACAATTGGACATCGAGTTCCTGGAAGCTTATGGAGATTCTCAACTGATTGTTAATCAAGTTAGAGGGACATATGAAGTCAGAAATCCTGATCTCATCCCTTATCATCAAGTGGTAATCGAATTGGTCCTCTCCTTTAAAGGATTTTTTATTGAATTTGTACCACGTTCTCAGAATTTGGAGGCTGATGCTCTTGCCAGCTTAGCTGCAGATTTGGCTATTCCAATTCGAAGACAAAACACCATTACTTTGTTGGACCGAGACTTATTCTGTGTTAAGAATAATCTGCATATTGAACAGAGTTATATTACAGAATCAAGTTACTAGCAGAGGGATTGGAGAAGTCCATTTATTGATTATGCGGTTCATAGAATTTTATCTGAAGATCCAAATGAAGCTGCATCAATCAAAAGACGATCATTTCAATTTTATTATGATTCGTTTCTACATATGTTATATTGTCGTTCATATGATGGACTTTTGCTGCGCTGTCTTTCAGAAAATGAAGCTAAACAAACACTCTGCGAAGCTCATGATGGTGTTTGTGGTGCTCATCTACCAGGTCCAAAATTACAAGACCGTATTCGAAGAATGGGGTATTATTGGCCTTCAATGATAGCAGATGCTGTGGATTATGCCAGAAGGTGTAAAGCATGTCAAATGCATGCTGATTTTTTTCATCAACCATCGGAGTTCTTACATCCTATAACAGCTTCTTGGCCCTTTGAAGCTTGGGGCATGAATATTATTGGTCCGATTAATCCTTCTTCTATTAAGGGACATCGGTTTATACTGGCTATAACCGATTACTTTTCTAAATGGGCGGAAGCAGTTCCCCTTGTTGAAGTAAAGACATCCAATGTGGTTAGTTTCATCAAACACCATGTCATTTATCGTTTCGAGATTCTTCGGCAGATAATTCATGACAATGGACCACAATTTGCCAGTCAGGCATTTTATCGGTTCTGTGATAAGAATCGGATTCAAAATCTGGCTTCTACGGCTTATAATCCAGCTGCTAATGGCTTAGCCGAAGCTTTTAACAAGATGATCATCAAACTTCTCAAAAAGTTTGTTTCTTCTAATAAACATGATCGGAATGAGAAACTTGGAGAATGTTTATGGGCTTATCAAACGACAGTCCGAACTTCTACTGGTTTTATACCATTTTTACTGGTTTACGGATATGAGGCGGTTCTTCCACTGGAAATCCAGATTTTGCCTCTTCGAATAGCCATTGCTAATGAGTTAACTGCAGAGAACAATGATCGTTTACGACTACAAGAACTTGAAGGATTGGACGAGAAGCGTCTTCAAGCGCAACAGTACATTGAGCTATATCAAGTCCGCATATCTCGAACCTTCAATCGTAAAGTTAAAGAGAGAGTATTCAAAGTCGGTGAGCTACTTCTAGCTGTTCGAAGACCGATGGTGATGACTCATAAGAGTAAAGGAAATTCCAAGCAAAATGGGAAGGCCCTTATGTCATCGAGATAGTTTTCTCCAATGGTGCCTTTAGGTTGTCTAAACCTAATGGAGATTTGTTCATGATGCCAATCAATGGCAAATTTTTGAAGAAATATTATGTTTGAATTTCTTCCTTATCCCCCAGCTACCATTGTTTGGTTAAGCTTGGAGAGAAATTTTAATCTTTTATCTTACCAGTTGATTAAAAAATTGGATCTATTATTTATCATGTTCTCAGGACCTCTGAATAAATATTAAGTCTTCTTGTTTTTCCTATCTATCATGTCCATTTGGCCTCTGAATAGATATTAATCTATTTTGCTTTGAGTTGTTACAATCTATCATGTCTATATTGCCTCTGATAGTATTGTATACTCTAAACAGAAAACAAGATTTCATTTTCTATCATGTCCATATTACCTCTGGAGAGATACAATTTTTAGAAGACTTGTCACGTCCATATTACCTCTGATAAGTGTTTTCTATCTCGTACCTATTGTTTAAATTCAAAATAAATGATAAGATCAAAAATTAAATATTTTATTCATTTCTTGTGAACATTACAGAATGAATAAGATAAAAGATTACAAGAGCTCTTTTCTAAGGTGGAGCAGAGATATCCTGAAGTAATTTCTGCAGCTCTACTAGGCGTCTGTCACGAGAGCTCAATACTTTCTTGGTAGCTTCAGCACGTCGATCTTCGGGAGTGCAAATATGAAAAAGTCCAGCGAAGCTGACTATCAGCTTATCCTTGGCATCATCAAGGGTTCTGATAGTAGATTCAGCTCCTTAGGCCTGTTCTTCCAAAATTGAGCTCTGAGTAAGGTGTTGGTCCCGAGCCAAGATCATCTGCTCCCTCTCTGCCTTCAAGCGAGCCAGCTCAGCCTCAACTTCTTGAATTTTATCATTTTGTTGCTGAATCTCCATATTTGAGGTATCATAGGCTGCTCTATGGCCATCCAGTTCAGGCTTTACTCCAGCTAAAAAAGCTTTTTCTTTGGCAACTTTTATGCTATATTCATGGAGGGATTCATTGAATCTCGTCTCCCGAGCGAGGTAGTCGGCAGATAAAGCTTCATACTCTTCTTGGATGAGATTTTCAACAGTTTCACTTGACAGCTTAAGATATTCTCTGATGGTCTGTTCAAGTCCCTCCACGATATTCTCTAATGCTGCTGCTCTCGCCGCATCATTGAACATGGCGACATTTCTGATGGTAAGAGCGATCGCCGCCTTCAAGCTCTCATAATTGAGGCCCTTATTCAGGACCATTTTAATTAGGGTCTCCAAAGTCTTGTAAAAGGTTTCAGTATAAATCTCAACTAAGAGATTCATTTCTACACTTGAACTTGGCGTCGCGGCGATATCTACCAAGTCTCTTCTCTGAAGACTAGGAGCAGATGGTGATGCTTTGATAGCAGGCGGAGGTGGAGCTATTGTTGTTACTGCTACCATAGCTAACTGGTTTCTAGGAGCTTCAGGAACATGATCTTCAACAGTTGTTGCTCCAGCTGTCTCTGGAGCTGAAACTACTAGAGTTTCGGTGGCGCGGTGATAGGTGCGGATGGAATGATATTTGTGGCAACTGAATCAGATTCTGGCATTGTCTCTTCAAAAACCTGTACTAGATCAGTAGTAATAGCAGAGGCTGCTATTATACCTTCTCCAGCTTCAGTTGATGATTTGACTCTACTTTCATCACCTTCCTCAGCTATTAGCTCTGCAGGTTCTTCAAGTATCTCAGTTGTAGTAAATTCTTCTACAACTGAGTGTTTATTAAAATCTTTCTCAGCAGCCATCTCATTATCTACAGTAATTTCTACTATATCTTTGCCCTCAGCAAGAGGAAGATCTTCTGGCCGAGCCTGTACTTCTGGCTCTTGTTGTACCTCCATAGAAGGAGGATATTCTTCTTGACTCTCCTCTTTGGGTTCTCGTAACACTTCTTCTTCAGAATTTTCTTCTTCCGAAGAAGAAGCCTCCTCCTCAGATTTCTCATTTTCTTCATAAATATCTTTTTGAGGAGGAGGAGCCACAAGCTTTGGAGTAATGTTGACACCTGCAAAAAATTTAACAAAATAAGTTAATATACAAAAGTCATAGTTTTATATGGATTTTGTATAAATTATATTTACCTGGAGTATGTATAAGACGTGCCAAGTACTCATCATAATCTCCAGTCCAATCCTCATCATCAAAAGTGATAGCCGGTTCATTGGATGGAATAAACACCGAATCAACAGTTTGTACTGAGGCGACGTCTTCAACAACTTGTGTCTTTTGTGGTAAAGTTAAATGAAGCGATGAGCTGAGACGTCCCGGGGATACTACCGCCGGTGTTGCTGGTTGAGATACTGAAGATCCTTCTCAAGGATGAACTGAAGAAGATGCAATATGCTGCAGCTCATCCACTTGAGTGTCATTCTCAGGGGTAGTGGCTCTTGATCTGGAAGGTCTTTTAGTAATACCTTCTTCTTCTTTTCTGGTGACTTCTCTGGGAGACTAATATATGTACTCTGCTTTCATTTTCGGGTTTTTCTAATAACTATTGGTCCCGCTGCTATCTCTCCAGCTCCTGTAGGGATTACTGCCAGAAATTTATCTGTAACAATAGTGTTGTCGGGTATGTCAGGAGTTATTCTGATTGGTTCCTCGATGTTCCCCTCCTTAGGCCATCGAAGACTTCCTTGCATACTATAACCATGTGCGAAAGAGCGGATGGATGAGTAAAAACGAGCATACAAGTGAAGTATACGTAGCTCGATTGTACTGGTGGCAGTAGATATTTTGAATTTAGCACCAGTACATGCGGTGCTGAAGTATCTCCATGCTCTCGCGCCGTCAATCAACTTTCCGTAATGATAGAAGATGGTAGAAGGATTGCCAACGTGAAGCTGATCATATCCAAACTGGCGGGCGAACCTACTCGGTAGATAAGGCTCAAACGCACAGTTATCTTCGTTCCTGTACATCAAATGGGAGGGTCTGATGCACGTTAGCCATTGGAAAACAGGTTTTGGCAATGAAGTTGTCCTTCTCCTCTGTCTTCGAATTGCACGCCGAGGCAGTCGGTTGGAACTGGCGGCCTTGTGCAGAAGAAATTCCAGCCATGAGAGTAATTCAACGCTACTCGGGTGTCTTCCACTGTCGTGGAAGTCCATGTGGCCTTGCTGAATTTTTGGAAGAAGATATTTGCTTCATCTTCAGGGCCTGGTGGCAGCAAATTGCAATTGTGGTGTAATAACCATCCCATCAGATTGGTATACGGCCGCTCCACCCTTGAAAAATTATCTCGGTGAGGAGCATTATTAATCAACTCTTCACCAAAAGTCTGTAGTCCTGCATTTATTCGGCACACCATTGCCGACAGCAAGTTGATTCTGTTTTTGAACACCAAACGTACTGCTGGCCACAATATGTTTCGGTGGATCCTGTCTATGGTACTAATCCCCGGCACGATCCATCTTCATAGCCATAGGGATAGGAAGCCTGCCAGCAAGGCTTTCCTTGACATCTTCTGACTACCATGTCTCAGGTAGCTTAAAGTCTCAGTCCCCGCAGGGATATCTCCAGTCCTGGTGGATAGATATGGTCTCGAGATTTCTGTGAGACCATCAATTCCTGGATTACATCTGCTAGAATTATAGAGCAAGGGTTGATGGCTTGAGTCTTGCTTTCTCGGAACCTACCCTTCTCAGTCTTGGATACCCTATTTTCATGGTAAAATAAATAGGTAGTCCATTTAGTTACATATGCCAAATGTGACCCAGTTTCATACAAACTGGTGCAAATCAGATAATGGCACATGAGTTCTTCATAGACCTGCACCAATTCAGGGTTCTTCTCTCTTATTTCTGCTAATTTCCGATTGGAGGGAACATATTCTTTATAAGGGACTTCGCCCATTGGCAGCTTCGAGATAAATTGCATCTCATATAGAGTAAGACCCATTTCACCGTGTGGAGTTACAAAAGTTCCTGTTGAACTCATATACAATTCCAATAAAGCCAAGAACAAATTACTGTTCGGTGGTATGCCGTAACTTGTAGAGGCTACTGCTTCATATAGGCCGATAGCTTCTAGGTCTGTTTTAAAGTGCTTCATGATCCAAGCACTGTTTGAATCCAGTTATTACTATAAGGAGTCAGCCACCCTGTCAGCCTAGGGTTGGTCTGAGGATATAATACAGCAGCTTTCATGAACTTATTAATAAACATGGGAGTCTGTACTGGCTGGATCAGAGATGAGTCTTCACTTAATGTGAACCAGGGTAATAGACCCGAGAACGGGATGACACCACCACTGGGAGTACTAATGTGGTATCACATGTCACTAGCTCTCTCTCTCTCAAAAATAATCTTGCCCGGCCTGCCGTAGCTACTGGGAGTCAAATTCTATAGCATCTGACGAGGGTGAGTAGCATGGACAAAAGCAGATAGAGGGTAATCCCTATCCATGTCAGGGAGATACATCGCCCTTTCTCCAAATTTAAACACCCAGGCCTCTTTCTTAGGGTGAGTTTGCGATTTAAAGTCTATCGCATCCCCGAATAGAAAAGCTGGCTTCAAGAATTATTGGTCTTCTAGTGATACTAACACTTCTCCATTTATCATGGATAGCAGCATCCTGTCTCCTTGAGCAGCTATCAGTTGAGCTCTCCCTTCAGGGTATTCAGGGTTGGATTGAGGAAACTTTACATGTGATAAGTTTTCCAGATAGTTTGAGCCCACCATACCAGCTGGCGAGCCAAATATTTCTACAAGAGGGTGAATTTGCAAGTCCACTACCAAAAGAAAAAAAAAAAAAAATCAAGTTAGTGAAAATCTAATTTGAAGTCTTTTTACGCAGATGATTTGGTTTGACTTTTACGCATAAAGACTCTAATTATGCAAATTTTACGCTTATTAAAGTTGATAAAAAACTTTTTTAAGTGTAAAAATATTCTTTTTACGCAAAAGACTGTTACTAGTGAAATTTTACGCTAGTACAAATAGAAGTGAGTGTATTTCCAATTTTACGCCAGCACACATTAAATGTGAGCGTATTTTGAATTTTTACGCTGACATATGTAGATGTGGGCGTATTTCAAGTTTTACGCTGACACATGTAAATGTGGGCATATTTCAAGTTTTACGCTAACACATGTAGATGTGGGCGTATTTACAAGTTTTACGCTGACACGATAAACATGGGCGTATTTTAGTCTTTTTACGCTAGCACGAACAACGTGGGCGTAGATTTTCAATTTTCGTTGGTTCTTCTTCTCCGACGAACTTATGACCGAAGTTCAACGTTTTACCCCTCATTGCCGGAGCCACGGCGGGATTGCTTTGCTGAGATGCTGTTGATGACCGGACGAGATTTTGCGCATGGTCAACCGACGAAGAATCGTCGGCAAGCTTCTTGCCCTTGCTGCCAGCAACAGACGACTTCTTGGGGGCCATCGGATTGAAGTAAGAGTAGAAGGAAGGAGGAAAAGTGAGGAGAGATTGAGATTTCGAAAGACAAAGTAAAGTCTTATCTCTCTTCGAAAAACCCTATTTATAGAGAATTTCGAATCGGTTCAAATTCCCTATTTTTATGCCGACTATTGGATATCCCAATTTTTACGCAGATGACCGTTGCGTATCCCGAACACTACGCTGACTGGTGAAATCTCAATTTTACGCTTCTGTTCAAAGTATTTCAAATTTTAAAAATATTTCAAAAACTTTGAAGGGGGTCTTGTAGGAGCGTAAAAAATGCTTTATGGAAAGAAATTGAGGACTCTATGCAAACAAATCTCTATATGAGCTATTTTACGCTAGGGCTATTTTATTGAATTTTACGCCAGGGCTATTTGCATTGAACTTTACGCAAGCTACTTTACGCCAAAGCAATTCATTGAATTTTACGCCTGAGGACAGGCTGTCAGGCCGCATTTAATGCAGAAGATTTGATTTGACAGAATGAGTTTTCTGACAGCAAGCAGCACAGAAGTCAAGAAGATTAGATTTTCACCAAACCCCGATATTCGTCGTATGGTGTGCAGAGAAGGCTATTTTACGCTCAATAAAATTACTTCTTTTTACGACTATAGTTATTCGAGCTTTTACGCTCAAAACTATTGTGGGCGTAAAGTTTATTTGGGCTAAATTTTACGCTCAAGGATATTTTAGCCACTTTACGCTGAGAAGTTTATTTTGGACTGTTTTTACGCCAATTTGCCACTTTACGCTTGAGGCATATTTAAGGTCATTTTTACGCCCGATCCTTCCTGACTACTTTAAAACGTGGTTTGTCTACGTGGCTATCATGCCACACTTATTGAGAAACGTGTGTACGTGCTCCCTATTTTTGTTGAAATAATGGGACACGTGTCAACGTGCACAGAGGATGACTTCTATCGTGGGTGACAGTTACCACCGTAAAGACAGGATTTTGTTGCTTTTTTACGCACAAAGGGTCAAGTCTATGAATAGACTTATTTTTTATGAGAAGGGACGGAGGAGAATACATAGAGATCAGAGCTTAGAGACTTTGATTTTCCAGAGCATTTTTCTTCAACTTTTCTTCTAGAGCAGAGTGAAGCAAAGCAGGAAAGCATTCGACCTCGCCATCAGTGCCCAAGTGCGTCGATACCCTTCTGGTGACTTAGTTCTTCCGACTGTTCATCTTCCAGCAGTATTCTTCATCATCATCGTATGGTCTAAGGAACAAAGTGATCGCCTTCAGATCAGACTTCCATAGAAATGCTTCCCAGAAAATTTGTACTTTTTGTACTTTTCTAGTTTTCTATCAAAAGCTAGGTATTTTGTTAAGTGAAACAGCTGGCTGCTCATGCGCGCATATGTAGGATGTGCCGATTTGTGGAGAGGCGCATGGACGATGCGCTTTGATTGAGGAGTTGAACCCTTCCTGTTGCCTTTGTGGGCTGTGGTCGAGCTGACACATAGCAATGGAGAGGATCTTTCAGTTGCTGAGATCTTGGGTGATTAGCATCCCTTCATAGGCTGAATCAAGTCAAAGGACACGTGTCGTAGGTCCATGGCTCGAAGATCTCGGATTTGGTGGAGAGTGATCTGATAGGATGCGTCTGGGATTGGGCGCATGAGTAGACTTTGGCTTGTAACCTTTAGGAGTCACGAACCAGTCGGGATGCACGACTTTTGAGGCGCATGCGGGGCTTCAGTAGTGACTTTAACTTTTGTCTTTAGGGATCAGAGAAAAGTCTGAGGCGCACGACTTTTGAGGCATATACAGAGATTTGGGCGCATGGCTGCGGGGGCGCATACGAAATAGTTGGGCGGCCTGTGGCTTGTAACATCGGAGGAAAGCAATGATGATGCTGACGTCGGTAACGCTTCGTTTTCTGAAAAAGCTGTCAACTGTTCAGTCCTCGGGGGACTTGCTGCCAACTCTGTCACTTGAGCATTAAATGTTTGATGGGTGATGAGCCAAAATGGGCACATGGGTCCATGTTGATTAAGACGCATGGATCTGTGCTTTGTTGGGCGCATCCATGCGGGGCGCTTGGTGCTGATGGACGCATCTGTTGCATGGCGCATCTTCATTTTTACGTCTGTTGAGTTCAAGTTCATTGCACTGACTTCAGAAGGTTGTCACTGTGCATGGGTTTGATTTGCCCTGGCCTATGAATAGCAACAGTTTTAGAGAGTTTTGTTGTCTCTCCCTTGACTTCTCAAAGAAGAAGGATTCGACTGATCCTCCTCCTTGGCAAGATGTTGTATTGTGGACGATGGTTCTCCTTATTCGAAGAAGCTTTTGACGGTGAACTCCTTCAGAAGACTGAGATTCGCCGAGTTGGACATGAGCCGCTTGCTGGTACGACATCGAGTGCCAAGTTGAATGCATGGTTTTGGTTTGATGATGGAATAGCCCTAGGCTGGCAGATGCGCCTGTGCGTTGACGATGAGTAATACGCCGGGCTGAGACGACGCGGCTAGCTGAGAGGACACGGCTAGCTGAGACATCTGAGTGATGGGCCTAGTTGAGAGTAGGCTGTTACAAAGTCTTCAATTGGCATCATGTTTCTGAGACAATGTCGGACAGGTACAGCATGTTGCAACTGCTGGAACACCGACTGCCTTGGTGGTGGAGCCACTGTCTTACGGCAGCAGTAGTTGATGGCGACCATAGCACAAGTATGTCCCGTGAGGGGTGAATTGTGCATGATGGTCGTCTCTCCCGATCTACGTCTGTGAGTGATCACATTACATAAATCATGTGAGGAGATGTTGATACTCGTACCCTCTTCAGGCGCTTGGCAAAGCCAAGCGTCAGGGTGAGTGTAGGAATGACAGTCGTACCCTAATCAGGCACATGACAAAGCCAAGCGTCAGGGTGAGTGTATGAATGACACTCGTACCCTAATCAGGCGCATGGAAAAGCCAAGCGTCAGGGTGAGTGTATGAGTGATGCGCCACCTTTACACCTCCATCAGGCGCATGGCAAGGCGAAGCGTCGAGGTGATCAAGTGAATGTTGTGCCACTTTGTACAGCTTACTATAAGCAGTGCGCATGATGAGCACATGCTTCTGGTTTGCCGTTGGCATAGCACGTTTGAGACGTATGGCCCGTGCCGCCTTGGAGTTCTTCGTACTAGCCCGCGAAGGTGCATAGTACTCAGAATCCAATTTTTTCTTGCCTTGACAGCGAGTGAAGAACTTGCAGCCAACCCAGAAGAAGAGAAGAACTACTGCAACTTTTTGTGGCTAGAACGGGCTCCCTGGATGACGGGCTCCCTTTTCTTTATTTATTTTGGTGCCCTTTTCAAAGGAGGCAAGAGGGCTCTATATATATAGAGTGGAATGAGACATTTCTTCTTCTCCTTTCCGATGTGGGATTAAAAGTAATATCCCTCTTTTTTTATGCTTCTACAAGATCCCCTTTAAAGTTTTTAAAACTTTTGGACAAGTTTTGAAATACTTTAACAAGAAGCATGGATAGTATAGCTGTTTAGGTGTGACAATCCTATCAGAGGTAGTATGGACGTGATAGGTTTGAGTACTTCTACTGGGGAATTTATGTGGACTTATCATCCTTGGTGCACCTTGGTTTTAGGTACAGATAATAAGTTGAGAGAGAGAGAGAGAACCAACATATTTACTCAGAGGTAGTATGGACATGGTAAATATGGGATTGATGGTAGAGCTTTCCTACTCAGAGGTGATATGGACGTGGTAGGAATGACTCTGGAGGGAGATACGCTGAACTACTCAGAGGTAATATGGACATGGAAGTTCTGTTGGGGATGTAATTCTTTACTTTTAAAAAAAGAATGAAGAGTTTTATGGTGTGTTCATTCTCGTTGTCATGAACTTGATGATTTGTGTGGACCTATTATCTTTTACTCACCTTGGTTTTTAGGTACAGATAATAAGTTTGGGAGAACCGACATGTTTGCTCAGAGGTAATGTGGACGTGGCAAATATGGAATTCAAATGATGGAATCTTCCTACTTAGAGGTGCTATGGACGTGGTAGGAATGACTCTGAAGGGATACGCGGAACTACTCAGAGGTAATATGGACATGGAAGTTCTGTGATCAATGTACGACAACGCAGAGGTTGTCTGTACGGGATGTTTACTCAGAGGTAATGTGGACGTGGTAAACATGATGGGTAGCATAGTCTTACGGAACATAGGATTTCGTTTTGTAGGGCGTAGAGGAGCAACTTAGAGGTAATGTGGACGTGATTGTCCTTCTAGTGGAGGATAGAACGCCACGGAACAGCTGGGTTCCGGAAGCATAAGATTTTGTGGAAGAAAATCGTATGTGAGCCCCGATGATTGGGTCCACAGACTCCCTTGTTGGGTGGAGATAGAAGTACATGTCTGAAGGATGTCAAGAGTAGTACTTCTTTAGGAACTTGCCGTTGATGGGCATCATGAACAAGTCCCCATTGGGTTTGGCGAGGCGGTAAGCACCGTTTGAGTATACCGTCTCTATGATGAAAGGTCCCTCCCACTTGGGCTTGAACTTTCCTAGTGTCTTGTCAGTAAACACCATCGGCCTCCTGACTGCCAGAACCAGATCGTCTACTTGGAAGGTCCTCTGCTTGACCTTCTTGTTGAAAGCCTGTGATATACGAGCTTGATAGAGTTCGATGCGCTGTTGAGCTAGGAGACATTTTTCGTCAAGTACCTCCAATTTTTGCAGACAACGACGTTGATTGTCTTCTTCTGTGAGTTGATTTGTGATCGCTACACGGAGTGAGGGTATCTGGATCTCGAGAGGCAGTACTGCTTTGCTTCCGTAGACCAAGGAGAATGGTGTGTTGCCCGTCGGGGTCCGTACCGTTGTGCGGTAGGCCCAAAGGCATTCACCGAGCTTTTCATCCCAGTCGCGTTTGTTGGATGACACGACCTTTTTTAGTAGCCTAACGATAGTTTTGTTAAACGCCTCGGCCAATCCGTTTGCTGCCGGTTGTAGGCGGTCGATGCCACATTCTGAATGCGATTCTTATCACAAAATCTGCTAAAAATATGGCTGATGAATTGTGGACCGTTATCGTGGATAATCCTTTGAGGTACCTCGAAATGGTAGATGACATGGTGCTTGATGAAGCTGATCACCCTAGAGCTCTTCACTTCTGTCAGCAGAATTGCTTCTGTCCATTTAGAGAAGTAGTCGGTGATGGCTAGGATAAAGCGGTGCCTACTTGATGAAGGAGGGGTGATCGGTCCTATAATGTCCATGCCCCAAGCTTCGAAGGGCCAAGAGGCGACCGTAAGATGTAGTGGTTCCGATGGTGTATGGATGAAGTCGGCATGGAGTTGGCAAGCATGGCACTTCTTAGCATAGTCGACAGCGTCGGCTGCCATGGTTGGCCAATAGTAGCCCATGCGTCGCAGTCGATCCTGCAACTTAGGGCCAGGTTGATGAGCCCCGTAAGTTCCGTCATGAGCTTCTCGAAGGGCTTCGGCTGCTTCTTCGTTGGACAGGCATCGAAGGAGAAGTCCATCTTAGGAACGTCGGTACAGCATTTTAGTGGCTGTATCATAATAGAATCGAAGGGAACGCCTCCTGATTGAGATGGCTTCCTTCGGGTCCTCTGGGAGAATTTTGTAGACAGCAAAGTCGATGAACGGGACCTCCAGTCTCGGTCATTAACACTAGCGCTTGTTGATATGGCATGGGCCGTTTGTGAGCATAGGTTATTTTTAGGACAGACCAAGTCTCGACCAACTACAGTAACGTAGAGTTAAGTCCCGAGGGGTGCTACCAATGAGGCTGCAAGGCCAGCCAGAGTGTTAGCCTCCAGGTTTTATAACCGAGGTACGTATTCTATGAAGAACTTGGTGAAGGTTACAATAATGTTCAATGCAACCTCATGGTAAGAAACCAGATCTTCATGGCGAACTTCGTACTGCCCTCTGATCTGGTTAACGATGAGTTTTGAGTCGCATTAGGCTTCCAGATAATCCACCCCAGCTGTTGCGCCAGCTAAAGTCCCATGATGAGAGCGTTGTACTCGGCAACATTGTTGGAGCACGGCTTTGAAAGGAAGTAACCACGCTGGATGACTAGTTGATTGGGGAAGACTAAGACTACCCCCACTCCAGCGATGATTTGGTCTTTGGAGCCTGTTCTTGAAGTGCCATCAAAAAACATCCGCCAAACGGAGCTTTCTTCGGTGACATTTGATTCTTGGACCTCATCCGGGATGTCTTCATAGAGTCTGGAGGATTCCGGAATGGGGTGCGCGACTAAAAAGTCGGCAAGAGCTTGACCCTTGACGGCTTTTTGTGGAACGAACACCATGTTGTATGGCGTCAACAGGATCGCCCAAGTAGCTAGCCGGGAGTTCAATGATCCTGGCTTCGTCATAAGAACCCTGAGTGGATTGACTCGGAAGATGACATAAATTGTCTGGCCCGAGACATAATGGCGAGTCTTCTGGATGGCGAACACCAAAGCCAGATACTCCTTTTCAACGGGGTTGTACCAGTGTTCGGCCCCGATCAGTGTCCTACTGAGGTAGTAGATAGCTTGCTCATAGCCTGCATCGTTGTTCTGAGCCAGCAGAGCACCGAGGGAATGTTCCATGGCCCGGACGTAGAGAAGAAATGGTTTGCCTAAGACGGGTGCCACCAGGACTGGCGGGCTTGTCAGGTAAGCTTTGATGTCATCGAAAGCTTTCTGGCATTCTCCTGTCCAGACGTAAGAGACTGTCTTCTTCATAAGCTGAGTAAAGGGTTGGCATTTTCTAGAAAGGTTTGCTATAAACATTTGAATGTATGCCAGACGCCCCTACAGGCCTCGAAGTTCTCGGAGATTCTTCGGAGGATCCATGTCGAGGATGGCCTTGGTCTTCTCGGGATCGACATGAATGCCTTTCGCCGTGATGATGAAAGCCAAGAACTTTTCGCTAGAAATCCCGAGGAAGGATTTAGCAGGGTTCATCTTGAGTTGATGTGCTCACATGAGATCGAAGACTATCTTCAGGTCTTGTAGGTGATCTCCTTTGAGACGGCTCTTGTATGCGATGTCATCAACATAGCACTCAACTGTCTTGCGAAGATGTTGACAGTAGATGGTACTCATAGCTCGTTGGTATGTAGCACCAGCGTTCTTTGTAGCACCCAGTTTTCCAAATGAGGATAATTTTGAAATTTCGTGTTTATAATTATTTTAATAATAATATTTAATTCATGACATGATTTTTGGTGATTTTAAATTATTTTAAAATTATTTAAATCAATGACTTATGGTTTTGACGTTTTGCTAGTGAAACCCTAGAGACTGTTTGACCTAGAGCCTAACCATGTGATTATGATATTTTAATATCATTTTTGGCCTAAGGATATTTTTGTATTTGACCTCTTTGAATTATTTTGATATTATTTTATTATTTATGATATTGTTTTGGGATTATTTGAGTCGGGTTCGAATTTCACTCAATCCGACTTGAAACGGGGACCCGGGGGTAGTTGACTCTAGTGGGACCCACACACTAGTTAGGCATGGCCCACATGATATTAATTTTAGTCCACATGATAGAAATATTTTAGTTAGAGGTTAGATTAATTATTATGGATAAGGTTAGTGTGATTAGAGACTTTAGAATGACTAATTTAGCCCCAACCAATTAGCCCTTTCCTAATACTCATAGAATAGGTTAGTGGAGGCATTTTGGACCTTACATAATAGGACAAATAGCCCATATGGCCAGCCACTTTGGGAGAGGATAGGCTCAAGTTCATTCATTATTCTCATCCACACTCTCTCTCTTGTTCTTCCCCAAATTTCTAGAGAGCAATCCCTAGCAATTTCTCCGCCAAATCCTTCCATTTTACCACCAAATCTTTTTCTTTTCTTCTCCATTCTAGCCAAGGAGGAAGCTACCCAAGTTTGGGAGGATTCGGAGCTCATTCGTGTCCTTTTGGAATCTCTACGTGTCGGTGTCGCTCCGGGAAGGCTTTTCTTCGATTCGATCTACCGGGAGGTATAAATCCCTTCTCCTTTTCATTTCCTCATGCATATAGGTCTATTTTAAACCCATAGGAATGATCCCCATGGTTGTATCTCTATTTGTGTCCATTTTGTGTCCATTTGAAGGTCATAGGAGTGTCCTTTGTGTTGTGGATGTGTTCATGTTACATATATAGATTTATATATATATATATATATATATATTGTAATGAGAGTGTATCTATATTTATATATGTAATAAATGGTTCATGATGATTATATAATCAAGTTTGTGAGTGTGGTTCCTCATATTATTATTGCTATTATTATTGTGGATAATTAGGATATATATTGTGTATTCTTTTGGCTCAAACTATCTAAATCCGTCATGATTTTTATCCACGTTTTTAATTTCAGCCCTAACTTAGAAATGTCATAACTTCTAGCTCAAAGCTCGGTTTAATCTCCCATTTTTTTAAAAGAAGCGTATTGAAGTTAGCTTTCCAAAAACATGTATTAATAGGCTTAATTCTTTCTGTAACTTTCTGGAGAATTATTTGAGTGTCAGCTGTACGAAAGACAAACGTGTTCTCGGTATTTTTGTGATTCCGGGAGTTTCCGAAAACGAAAATGCGATCCGTTTAAAGTTTCGGAAAGCTAACACATAGATCTATAACATACTTTAATCCTAGAATTTAATTCATGCTGAGTTGGTACAGTATTGATTATTAGTATGAGTTACTATTCGGCATATACATTTTGTGCACCCTTGTATGTAATATAATGTTCTATTTGATTTTAACCCATGTTAATGTATATAAATTATGTAACTAAATAGAGAATGCAAGCATGAGTAAATGGTTAAATAAATGATATATGAGGTGTAAGTATCCTATCTAATGTAAGCATGTATAAGTATGGCTTGTAATGAATATGTAGGTTCCATAGTATGTAATGTATGGTGCATATAGTAGTGCAAGAGAATAAATAAATGATGAATGAATGCAAGCATGAATGTAATGTAATAATAGATGTAATGTATGCAATATACAAGTTAATGAGATGTAATGTTCTATGTTAACACAAATCCTATATTACCTCATGTACCCCCCTTACACTATGTTGACACTATCACACTTGAAACATTGTTCACTTCCACTTTGACACTCTTTGATATGTATACACTATGTATGCCCATTTAACCCTCATCTGACCCTTTGCCATGTTCACATACACACACATAGCCTCTTAAATAAGTATTTATGAATATAGTTTACTTAGCTATGTATGTATATTATATATATGTTAGCATATTGTGTTGTAATATATAAGTTTATATAACCATTTGAAATGCCATGATTATAGACCTAATGTTGAATACCAATATATGTATGTGTATATATGTGTAGACATATATAGCTTAAAGTAATAGATTACCTAGTGTATATCCAATGTGAATTCGTGCCTATTTGAGTATTGAATAATTGCATGCTATATAGAGTTGGGTGTATGTTGGCTTGTATAGCCTTGTATTGATGTGTGCTTGCTAGGATAGTCTTGGTTAGGCCTAGTAAGACTTGCTGGGTTAGGACATGACCTAGTTTGACTAGTGCAGTTGACCAGAGTTGACCAAGGATTGACTTTGGCCTAGTTTGACCTAGATTCATGTATAATGCATCGTAGTGCTTTATATTACCCTTCTGGACATGTTGTGACTTGTGCTGTTCTAATTAGGAGCCAGACACCTCTCCTCGAACAGTATCTTTACCTTGGACATTCAGATATCAGGCGAGTACATTCTCTGATCATTTCATATCATGTTTAGGATTATATTTCCTGCTTTAGACTATCTTACTTGATGCTGACACGTTGGTAACACGGATTGGTACTATATGGATCCCTTCATGAGATTTTATCCCTCTCGGAAGCAACGGATACTTTTGTCTCGTGTGTTTCACTTACATCATGTATCTCATGCTTCTATTATCATGAATCTTCAGGAATCAGCTAATGACTCATGTACCCTCATGATCACCGAGCCTTCACGAATCAATTTATGAATCACCCTTTATGGGCAACGTAGTATAATCATGAATCTTAACGTAACTTGATTGGATCCTTGTGTATTGATTGGGGATGGGGGAGTATAAATGAACATGTGAATAATTCCAAGTAGTGTAATCATGAATCAATTCCAAGTAGTGTAATCATAAATCAGTCCCATGCCATTCATATGTTTATCCTGTACTCTGAATCACTAGCACTGTCTCTCTCTATATATCATAGATATTTACTTACAGTCTCTCTTTTATATTATGCAATTTCTTCAGATCCTGTATTTTATTCTCTAGCATGATTACATTTCCTTTCCTGTTATGACTTGTTGAGATGTAGTGTGCTCGCTCCTGTCCTGACTGGACCTGTTGATAAATTTTATAGATAGCCTGGAGGTTGCCTGCTAGCCTAGAGGAGACAGTAGGGGTTGCATAGATAGATAGGGTTTTTGTTTATAGTTTATTTTCAGTCATCTTGAGTTGTATTTATGGATTACTGTATTTGGGTTTTGAGATGTATTTTGAGTTTGTATCTTAGACACTTAGACTTCTATATGTTGTATCTCTTTTCGATTTTATGTTTTATCTATCTTTCTTTATGCTCTACCTTAGATGTGATTGAGTCTGTATCTGCTATGTTACCCCCATTCGGGGAGTATAAACTGCTTGGCATTATAATGTTAGATGTTGTGACCTAGGACAGCGTTCTACTGCCGATACTGCGGCGTAGGCTGGGCGTTGTTACGTTCTCGTACCCAAACAGTGGATGCGGGTCGTGACACGTTTTTAGTGGTGGCCCATACAGGTCGAGTTTATGTAGTGGTATTCGAACTTGAGTACCACTACAGCCTGCAGTAGGATTAGGATATATTTTTGAAGGTACTCAATCACAGTTAGGATCCCTTGAGAGATTCCTGGGACGACCCTTGAGAATCTTATTTTAACTTCGATTTGAAAACTCTTCTTCCCTTGATTTAATTATCTTTAATTTCTGTAGTTAAACTTGATTTTTATAGATTATTGTTGAATTCGAGTTGTATTTATTGATTTTGATGGATGATTGTCGAATTTGAATTTTGATGATAGCTATTGCATCCGAGTTTGTATTTTGATGGATTTTTGTTCATTTTTGAATTTTGGTGTTCGTTGATAAATTGATTTGATTTTGGGTATTCATTGTTGATTTAATTTAATTTTTGGTAAGATGAAATTATATGGGCTAGGTCATCTATGTTATGGAATCTAGTCTTTTATAGTCACATTAGCCAGCATGGTGAGGACATATAGTCTGACTCTGGATATATTTCTCGGGTGTGGGAATTTAAGATTTTCGCAGCCAAGCTAGCGGCACCGCGAAAATGTTAAATACCATGATTCTGGAGATATGTGCATAAGTCAAGGGCTCTGTGATTATCGTAGCCTTGCTTACTAGTATGACGAGGATTTAGAGTACCATGATTTTGGATAGACGCCTATGATTATCAGATTGCACCTTAAATATTTTTGAACATGTTTTCTCTACTTTTGTTCATTCATTCAAAAAAAAGAGAATTATTATTTGTTTGTTTGTCTAATTTTCTATTATTTAACTCAGGGGTAAGTTTAGTTGGTTTTATAAACCTTGTGTAATTTCTTGCTATGAGTTTTTCATAATACAATGAATCGATGATTTTGTTAGACTTTATCTTGAATTTGATATTTTAACTCTGGATTTTAAAATGGTTCCTTCTTTAAACAGATAAGCAGAACTGATTTTATCGTTATTTCTTTCTTGCTATTATTCTTGTATTAAATAATAATGATAATAAAACTGTATTGATTTCGTTAATTACCTGCTTGCAATTTTGGTAGGAATTCAAATGTTAGTCTTAACGTAGAATTAATTTTTTTTATATTGGGACATGAGAATATATATATGAATACATATAGCAGACACTTTGCTTAACACGTATGCATGCTACACTTGATTTTCCACCTACCTGAATACCTATTAATATGTTGTTGATGTTAAATTTTTAAAACCCCAATATTTCTGATTCTCTGCTTTTCCTAGCTTAACCCGTAATTTAAATATAAAATTTCATAATAATAGTTTTATTTATACCACTGCACATTATGTTATACATAGGGTGTCAATTCAAAAAAATTTGGTTGTATTTTGTGTTAAATTTAAAAAATCTGAGACTGTGTGCATATTAACCCTTAATACTGAATTCCAAATGTTTAGTTTAAATTACTGTTTTATTTTCTTTAATATAATATTTAAAGCTGTGTACATTGTTGTATGTAGGGATATTTAAAGCTGAATTTACATGTTAGTTTGTGATAAACATTGAGTTGGTTTTAATGTTCAAATTTCTCCAAAATCTTGAAAACTAGTTACATGTTAACATTTTTACATTGATTTCCATGTTTAGTTAAATTTCAGATTTAACATGTAATATCGAACTGTATGCATAGATAAATGTATTGGTAATATGTTAGGGTTTCATTTCTATCATGTTAGGATGTATTGGGAGCATTGAGATTAGTCGTGATGTTTCAACCCCTAAATTTTGAAATTGCATTATGTTAATATTGCACTGGTTTAAATGTTAGCTTGTTTTCAGATTTTATATTTAAACGTTGAACTAAAACTGGGTTTAACCTTTCAATACTAAGTTATAACCCTGTACAAGGACACACACACACACTCTAACATAGTATATACTGTCTTTTAACATAACCTTTCCCCTCTATGTTATGATTATATATCTATAAGGATATATATAGAGTTTATGCATATATTATAACGTATATAGATACATAACTAAATCTCTACCTTTTTATATATATGGTTAGCCATGCAAGTTATGATTAAATAGGTTGTATATTGTAGATTGTTTAACCAAAATGTCATGATTAGTGTAACTTGATAGCTGTTGTTTTGGAACCCAATTTCTCATATACAATTTTATATGTATTCACGTACACACACGCCTACTATCTAACCATATGAACATGTCCCTATACACATAATGCTAGTTTTTCCCTCTCTAACGCTCTGTATATATTGTGATTGGATTTCCATGCAATTGACTTTTATTCCTTAACTAGTGATTTTGATTTTTCCTTGAATTGTACCCTTTTTCAGATAATTGGTAGTTACCTTCATTTTATTTTTTGATGAGTACCAGTTTTCATATAGGATGGTAGACTGCCTTACAGTTTTGATGGTTTGTTGTCTCTGTAACTTTTTTGTTTCGCACCCTGGATTGCTTGTGTGTTTTGATACCCTATAACCGTTTTGGTTAGCATGACTAGTATACCTAGATGAGACTTACTACTACCGTATGTCATGACCCTGTATGCCGTCCTTTTGATGGTATGATTTGTTTAAGTTCTGGGACTTTGATTGTGGGGGTTTGACCTAGAGGGAGTATGGACGTTTTAATTTCGAGGACGAAATTTTTCTAAGGTGGGTAGAGTTGTAGCACCCAGTTTTCCAAATGAGGATAATTTTGAAATTTCGTGTTTATAATTATTTTAATAATAATATTTAATTCATGATATAATTTTTGGTGATTTTAAATTATTTTAAAATTATTTAAATCAATGACTTATGGTTTTGACGTTTTGCTAGTGAAACCCTAGAGACTGTTTGACCTAGAGCCTAACCATGTGATTATGATATTTTAATGTCATTTTTGGCCTAAGGATATTTTTGTATTTGATCTCTTTGAATTATTTTGATATTATTTTATTATTTATGATATTGTTTTGGGGTTATTTGAGTCGGGTTCGAATTTCACTCAATCCGACTTGAAACGGGGACCCGGGGGTAGTTGACTCTAGTGGGACCCACACACTAGTTAGGCATGGCCCACATGATATTAATTTTAGTCCACATGATAGAAATATTTTAGTTAGAGGTTAGATTAATTATTATGGATAAGGTTAGTGTGATTAGAGACTTTAGAATGACTAATTTAGCTCCAACTAATTAGCCCTTTCCTAATACTCATAGAATAGGTTAGTGGGGGCATTTTGGACCTTACATAATAGGACAAATAGCCCATATGGCCAGCCACTTTGGGAGAGGATAGGCTCAAGTTCATTCATTATTCTCATCCACACTCTCTCTCTTGTTCTTCCCCAAATTCCTAGAGAGCAATCCCTAGCAATTTCTCCACCAAATCCTTCCATTTTACCACCAAATCTTTTTCTTTTCTTCTCCATTCTGGCCAAGGAGGAAGCTACCCAAGTTTGGGAGGATTCGGAGCTCGTTCGTGTCCTTTTGGAATCTCTACGTGTCGGTGTCGCTCCGGGAAGGCTTTTCTTCGATTCGATCTACCGGGAGGTATAAATCCCTTCTCCTTTTCATTTCCTCATGCATATAGGTCTATTTTAAACCCATAGGAATGATCCCCATGGTTGTATCTCCATTTGTGCCCATTTTGTGTCTATTTGGAGGTCATAGGAGTGTCCTTTGTGTTGTGGATGTGTTCATGTTACATATATAGATTTATATATATATATATATATATATATATATATATATATATATATATATATATATATATATATATTGTAATGAGAGTGTATCTATATTTATATATGTAATAAATGGTTCATGATGATTATATAATCAAGTTTGTGAGTGTGGTTCCTCATATTATTATTGCTATTATTATTGTGGATAATTAGGATATATATTGTGTATTCTTTTGGCTCAAACTATCTAAATCCGTCATAATTTTTATCCACGTTTTTAATTTCAGCCCTAACTTAGAAATGTCATAACTTCTAGCTCAAAGCTCGGTTTAATCTCCCGTTTTTTTTCAAAAGAAGCGTATTGAAGTTAGCTTTCCAAAAACATGTTTTAATAGGCTTAATTCTTTCTGTAACTTTCTGGAGAATTATTTGAGTGTCAGCTGTACGAAAGACAAACGCGTTCTCGGTGTTTTTGCGATTCCGGGAGTTTCCGGAAACGAAAATGCGATCCGTTTAAAGTTTCGGAAAGCTAACACATAGATCTATAACATACTTTAATCCTAGAATTTAATTCATACTGAGTTGGTACAGTATTGATTATTAGTAGGAGTTACTATTCGGCATATACATTTTGTGCACCCTTGTGTGTAATATAATGTTCTATTTGATTTTAACCCATGTTAATGTATATACATTATTTAACTAAATAGAGAATGCAAGCATGAGTAAATGGTAAAATAAATGATATATGAGGTGTAAGTATCCTATCTAATATAAGCATGTATAAGTATGGCTTGTAATGAATATGTAGGTTCCATAGTATGTAATGTATGGTGCATATAGTAGTGCAAGAGAATAAATAAATGATGAATGAATGCAAGCATGAATGTAATGTAATATTAGATGTAATGTATGCAATATACAAGTTAATGAGATGTAATGTTCTATGTTAACACAAATCCTATATTACCTCATGTACCCCCCTTACACTATGTTGACACTATCACACTTGAAACATTGTTCACTTCCACTTTGACACTCTTTGATATGTATACACTATGTATGCCCATTTAACCCTCACCTGACCCTTTGCCATGTTCACATACACACACATAGCCTTTTAAATAAGTATTTATGAATATAGTTAACTTAGCTATGTATGTATATTATATATATGTTAGCATATTGTGTTGTAATATATATGTTTATATAACCATTTGAAATGCCATGATTATAGACCTAATGTTGAATACCAATATATGTATGTGTATATATGTGTAGACATATATAGCTTAAAGTAATAGATTACCTAGTGTATATCCAATATGAATTCTTGCCTATTTGAGTATTGAATAATTGCATGCTATATAGAGTTGGGTGTATGTTGGCTTGTATAGCCTTGTATTGATGTGTGCTTGCTAGGATAGTCTTGGTTAGGCCTAGTAAGACTTGCTGGGTTAGGACATGACCTAGTTTGACTAGTACAGTTGACTAGAGTTGACCAAGGGTTGACTTTGGCCTAGTTTGACCTAGATTCATGTAGAATGCATCGTAGTGCTTTATATTACCCTTCTGGACATGTTATGACTTGTGCTGTTCTAATTAGGAGCCAGACACCTCTCCTCGAACAGTATCTTTATCTTGGACATTCAGATATCAGGCGAGTACATTCTCTGATCATTTCATATCATGTTTAGGATTATATTTCCTGCTTTAGACTATCTTACTTGATGCTGACACGTTGGTAACACGGATTGGTACTATATGGATCCCTTCATGAGATGTTATCCCTCTCGGGAGCATCGGATACTTTTGTCTCGTGTGTTTCACTTACATCATGTATCTCATGCTTCTATTATCATGAATCTTCAGGAATCAGCTAGTGACTCATATACCCTCATGATCACCGAGCCTTTACGAATCAATTCATGAATCACCCTTTATGGACAACGTAGTATAATCATGAATCTTAACGTAACTTGATTGGATCCTTGTGTATTGATTGGGGATGGGGGAGTATAAATGAACATGTGAATAATTCCAAGTAGTGTAATCATGAATCAATTCCAAGTAGTGTAATCATGAATCAGTCCCATGCCATTCACATGTTTATCCTGTACTCTGAATCACTAGCACTGTCTCTCTCTATATATCATAGATATTTACTTACAGTCTCTCTTTTATATTATGCTATTTCTTCAGATCCTGTATTTTATTCTCTAGCATGATTATATTTCCTTTCCTGTTATGACTTGTTGAGATGTAGTGTGCTCGCTCCTGTCCTGACTGGACCTGTTGATAAATTTTACAGATAGCCTGGAGGTTGCCTGCTAGCCTAGAGGAGACAGTAGGGGTTGCATAGATAGCTAGGGTTTTTGTTTATAGTTTATTTTCAGTCATCTTGAGTTATATTTATGGATTACTGTATTTGGGTTTTGAGATGTATTTTGAGTTTTTATCTTAGACACTTAGACTTCTATATGTTGTATCTCTTTTCGATTTCATGTTTTATCTATCTTCCTTTATGCTCTACCTTAGATGTGATTGAGTCTGTATCTGCTATGTCACCCCCATTCGGGGAGTATAAACTGCTTGGCATTATAATGTTAGATGTTGTGACCTAGGACAGCGTTCTACCGCCGACACTGCGGCATAGGCTGGGCGTTGTTACGTTCTCGTACCCAAACAGTGGGTGCGGGTCGTGACATTCTTCAAGCCAAAGGGCATCACTGTATAACAGAAAACCCCCTTCGGCGTCCTAAATGACGTATGTTTTACATCATCGGGGAACATCTTGATCTGATTATAGCCCGAATATCTGTCCATGAAAGACATGCGTTCGAAGCCACATGTATTATCGATCATCACGTCAGTGTTTGGAAGCGAGAATTCGTCCTTCAGGCAAGCAGCGTTGAGGTCCCTGAAGTCAATACAGACTCGTATCTTCCCGTTCTTCTTGGTGACAGGGACGACGTTGGCCGCCCAATCCGGGTGTTGCTCTTCACGGATAAATCCGCTGGTCAGGAGTTTGTCCACCTCTTGATCGATAGTGTTCATGATGTCAGGACAAAAACATCGCTGTTGTTGCTTTATAGGCTTGGCATCGGGTAAGATGTTAAGCCTATGCATCGCGATCTGAGGATCAAGTCTCGGCATATCTTCGTAGCTCCAGGCAAAGACGTCGATATATTATTTAGCTAATTGGACCAAAGATTCTCGGTCTTCTCCTTTGATGCTAATCGGGAGAACTTCCGGCTGCTTGACCTGACTGATGAAGGACTCAGCATCCTTCAGAGTTTTACAGAGAGCTTTACGAGTGTCCTTAGAAAGACGAAGAAGCTCAAACAGAGATTGACGGGCGGGAGTATTGGCAAGTTGTGCCAGTATGTCAAAGTTGTGGGGCTTGGCTAGCCCCGAAGCATTCTCCTTTCGCAAAGGCTTGTCGAATCGAGCCTCTGCATGCTTCTATTTATTGGCTGCTGGAGGCTTGGATGGGCCCTCTTCCTGGGCAGCAGAGACGGTGCAAGGAGGCACCACCTCGACGACAGCTTCGTCAGGTTGGGCGTTCTGATGCGAACGCGTCTGTACAGGAAGTGTCTCTTCCACAGAGGAAGAGACCATGCAGCAAGGCTTGATCTTTCTGACTTTGGTTTTGGAGGCAAAGCGTACCTCCGGTTGAGTAACCTCGGAGACGAGATCGGGGTGAACCCATAAGATCTCTCCCCGAGATGTGGTGAGTGGGATGAGTCCACTCACGTTGTCACGGGTAGGTGGTAAGTTAACCACCTCTATTGTCGCCTTAGGGATGAGGACGACGCCATCTTGCATTGTGGTTGGCGGCAAGGTGCCAAATTTGAGTGACACCAGGTTGGACGAGACCGTTTTCTCCTCGTCGTCGACGGAGATAATATCCGAATTGATCATGCGCTGGATGTAGTTCTTGAGGACGTAGCAGTCCTTAGTTGGATGTCCGACAAACCGATGGTAGTGATAGTACCTCGGATGGTCCACTTTCCTAACCTCGTCGGAATACTTCGGGTCCGGCAACTTGACCTTGTCACCCTGCTTCAATATCTCGAAGAGTTGCAGGGTGTCTTCATCGTTGAAAGAATAAATCTCCTTTGGCCTTGGTGTAAGTGGAGGCTTCTGAGTGGGTGCTGATGCACCTTTGGAGGCATTGACAGTCAATGCCTGTTTCCCCTTCGTCTCTTGTCCGAGGTTGTTGGCTGCAGGCCATTTTCCCTTGTCCTCAAAGACAGAGAAATTGACTCCCAGAAGACGCGCATTGGACGCCTTCTTTTCAGCTGCTTCGGCCTCGATGATCAAGGAACTCTAGTCGGGAGGAGGAGTGGAGTTGAGCCAGAGTTTGATCGCAGGCAGCATGTTCATGCTGCAGGAGGAGAGGAGTTCATGTTTTGGTATGCCCGGGGGCAGTCTGAAACAGGCTTGTCGGAAATGTTCGATGAATGCTCGAACCGTCTCCTTCTCCTTCTGACGCACCTCTATGAGGGATGCTATTGTCATGTCCTTCCCTCCGTCGTAGAAACGATCGAGGAAGAGACGCGTCAAGTCGTCGAAGGAAGATATAGAGTTATCGGGGAGACTGCAGTACCAGTCGTAAGCCACTCCTTTCAGTGCCCCGACAAATATGCTGGTGAGTAGTGCATCCTCTTTTGGAAGATGTCCCATTTGGGACTGGAAGTACGTCAGATAACGGCATGAAGAGTCCTTCCCGTCATATGGCGTCAGTGTTTGTGGTTTATATTTGGGAGGATAAACCACTTTGTTCCTTTCGAGGGGATACGGTTGGGGGATCCCCATCTTCTGGTGCTCCTCTTGTCTATTCTTTGACTCGAAGCGCTCACGTAAGTCCCTGATCATCTCAACCACGTCTTCCGTGGAACTGGGATTCGGGGATGGCGGTACAGCCTGGAGTTGAGCAATTGATGGCTCCGACGTCCGAGGTGTTTCGCGGCGATCTGTATCCAAGGATACCCGTTGAAGGGGTACACTTGATTCTCCATTGGCCCCTGGATCAGGACCAGTAGACGGTGCCCTGGCCAAAGCTGACCGTGTCTCAAATACTGCTTGAGTCAGTGTTTGTATGGAGGCGGAGAGGGTTTTGAGTCCTCCCTCCAAGGTATCCATGCGCTGGACGAGGTCTGCTGGCGGCGCATCTGGCTCGGCATCACCCCCAGTCATGTATACTGTCATGGACCGGCTGGAAGTGGATGGATCGGTTGAGGCTTCACTTTCGGCCTCACTCTCCTGTAGGGAAGAAACATCCCCCGGAGCTTCGTCTTGGCTACCCCCAGCTACGTTCTGAAGGACACCCTTGTCTTTGGGAGAAGTATTAGCAAGGACCTGACTACCCCCGAGTTCTGTCTTGGAGGACTTCTTCATCTTTGAGGCACGGATTCACAGGGGTTAGACTACCCCCAGCTACGTCCGGGAAGCTGACTTCGTCTCTAGGATGAAGATCCACCCCAGCTGTGCTCTGGAGGACATCTTCATCTTCAGAATGAGGATCAACAAGGGCTTGACTACCCAACTTCCTCCAGGATCTTCTTTCTCCTCCGAGTGCCTTCAAACACTCCAGAGGACGGGACAGTTGTCTTGGTTTTCCTCGGCTAGATCTTGGACGAGGACGAGGAGATGCTAGTCGTCTTTCAAATGGACGAGGAGTTAGAGATTACGTTGCATGAAGCAACCTTTAGTTCTGGCTCCTCTTCAATTGACACCTTCTTTCTGAGGCGACGTCGGAAGGGTGTGGATGATTACAGCCGCTGGAACACCGACTGCCTTGGTGGTGGGACTGCTGTTTTGTAATAACAGTTGAATGTGACTACAGCATAGGTGTGCCCTATGAGGGGCACATTGTGCTTGTCAGTCGACTCTCCTGATCGGCGCTTGTGAGTGATCACATTACGCAAATCATTGGAGGAGAGTGCCACGTTCGCACTCCCATCAGGCGCATGGCAAGGCCAAGCGCCGGGGTGGTCAAATGAATGCTGTGCCCCCTGATCCAACGCAAAACATGCGCTCAGATCAGTAGTGGGAGAACAACATTTACAGTAACTTGAACGAACCTCAGACGCACAACCAGTGGAGGCGCGGGGGTTCAAGACCACAGGGTTTGCCTAGCTCGACTTGGTTGCGAACGCAATAGATGCGCCCAAGTGAGACATGGACTTTGAAGGTTAACTCATTTCCGGTACAGAAGTACCCAAGTCGACATTATACAACTTACGATCAGCAGCGCGCATGATTGTGAGCGCATGCTTCTGGTTTGCTGCCGGCATAGTATGTTTGAAGCGCATGGCCCGTGCTGTCTTGGACTTCTTCGTACCATCCCGCTGGGGTGCATAGTACTCAGAGTCTAAATTCTCCTCGCCACGACAGCGAGTGAGTCTGTCAAAGACAGAGACTTTCTGTGGTGCATCAGAGGTGATGCACAGGGCATTAGCTGCGCCCCTGCTCTGTCGACGCATCTTCCTCGTCTGAGAGGGAGATGGCTGAAGAATCCGTACGTTTCCCCGAGAGATGCGCTACACCGGTGGGCGCATCTTGGCTACTGAGGACGTCAGCAGGAAGGGTAGGCTGCATCGACACATCCCCTTCGGTGGTGGTGCCAGAGGCGTCGACCTTGCGCACCCAGACATGGTGAGTCTTCATCGACTTCGGTAGCCGCTTCGACGGACTCGCACTGCCTTCAGAGATGAACTCTTCATACGCTTGTTGATTGAGGTGTACGACCAGCATCTTACGGGAGGAGCCCACATTTACGTCGTCGAATTACGACACAACTTTCTCGGTGGAGGAGAAAGATGTCCCCAGCAGAGTCGTCATCTTGTTTGCCATTAAAATCTTTTGATTGCAATTTTAAGTACAAACAGAACAGTGTTACAATATAGGACTTAGATGTAGTCCTAGGAGTACACTTTTGTTTATCTGGGTCCCTTGTGTCGATGGAGCGAGTGGTAATACGTTGACTCTGTTGACGATCTAACGACGGTTATCGGTTCTCTGAAGGAATGAGTTGCTCTGGGTGCTGGAGCTTGCGGAGAGGAAGGAGACATTAAGTGTCTGTATCTGCCTCTCTGTGTGTATATGTAGGTTCGTAACTGTCTGTGTGTATAGAAGAAGGAAATAATTCCTCTATTTATAGCTTTGCAGGCTGGCTGCTCATGCGCGCATATGTAGGATGCACCGATTTATGGGGACGCCACGTGGTGATTGTTGATGGAGGCGCAAGGACGATGCGCTCTGATTGAGGAGTTGAACCCTTTCTGTTGCCTTTGTGGGCTGCGGCCGAGCTGACACGTAGCAATGGAGAGGATCTTTCAGTTACTGAGATCTTGGGTGATTAGCACCCCTTTATAGGCTGAATCAAGTCAAAGGACACATGTCGTAGGTCCATGGCTCGAAGATCTCGATTTTGGTAGAGAGTGATCTGATAGGATGCGCTTGGAATTGGGCGCATGAGGAGACTTTGGCTTGTAACCTTTAGGAGTCACGAACCAGTCGGGGCGCACGGCTTTTGAGGCGCATGCGGGACTTCAGTAGCGACTTTAACTCCTGTCTTTAGGGATCAGAGAAAAGTCTGAGGAGCACGGCTTTTGAGGCGCACGACTTTTGAGGCGCATGCAGAGATTTGGGCGCATGGCTACGGGGGTGCATGCGAAATAGTTGGGCGCCATATGGCTTGTAATCGCCGGAGGAAAGCAATGATGATGCTGACGTCGGCGACGCTTCGTCTTCTGAAAAAGCTGTCAACTGTTCAGTCCTCGGAGGACGTGTTGCCAACTCTGTCACTTGAGCATTAATTGCTTGATAGGTGACGAGCCGAAATGGGCGCATGGGTCCATGTTGATTAGGACGCATGGATCTGTGCTTTGTTAGGCGCATCCATGCGGGGCGCTTGGTGCTGATGGGCACATCTGTTGCGTGGCGCATCTTCATTTGTACGTTTGTTGAGTTCAAGTTCATTGTACTGACTTCGGGAAGGTTTCCACTTGGCGCATGGGTTTGATTTGCCCTGGCCTATGAATAACAACAGTTTGAGAGAGTTTTGTTGTCTCTCCCTTGACTTCTCGAAGAAGATGGATTCGACTGATCCTCCTCCTTGGTAAGACGTTGTACTGTGGATGATGGTTCTCCTTGTTCGAAGAAGCTTTTGACGGTGAACTCCTTCAGAAGACTGAGATTCGCCAATTTGGATATGAGCCGTTTTCTGGTATGACATCGAGTGCCAAGTTGAATGCATGGTTTGGGTTTGAGGATGGAAGAGCCCCAGGCTGTCAGATGTGCCTGTGCATTGACGAGGAGTAATACGCCGGGCTGAGACGACGCGGCTAGCTGAGACGACATGGCTAGCTGAGACATCTGAGTGATGGGCCTAGTTGTGGTTTGGGTTTGATGATGGAAGAGCCCCAGGCTGTCAGATGTGCCTGTGCGTTGACGAGGAGTAATACGTCGGGCTGAGACGACGCGGCTAGCTGAGACGACATGCCTAGCTGAGACATCTGAGTGATGGGCCTAGTTGAGAGTAGGCTGTTACAAAGTTTTCCATTGGCATCATGTTTCTGAGACGATGTCAGACAGGCACAGCATGTTGCAACTGCTGGAATACCGACTGCCTTGGTGGTGGAGCCACTGTCTTGCGGCAGCAGCAGTTGATGGCGACCATAGCACAAGTATGTCCCGTGAGGGGCGAATTGGGCATGATGGTCGTCTCTCCCGATCTACGTCTGTGAGTGATCACATTACGTAAATCATATGAGATGTTGACACTCGTACCCTCTTCAGGCGCATGGCAAAGCCAAGCGTCAGGGTGAGTGTAGGAATAACACTCATACCCTAATTAGGCGTATGGCAAAGCCAAGCGTCAGGGTGAGTGTATGAATGACACTCGTACCCTAATCAGGCACATGGCAAAGCCAAGCGCCTGATTAGGGTACGAGTGTCATTCATACACTCACCCTGACGCTTGGCGTTGACGAGGAGTAATACATCGAGTGCCAAGTTGAATGCATGGTTTGGGTTTGATGATGGAAGAGCCCCAGGCTGTCAGATGTGCCTGTACGTTGACGAGGAGTAATACGTCGGGCTGAGACAACGCGGCTAGCTGAGACGACATGGCTAGCTGAGACATCTGAGTGATGGGCCTAGTTGAGAGTAGGCTGTTACAAATTTTTCAATCGGCATCATGTTTCTGAGACAATGTCAGACAGGCACAGCATGTTGCAACTGCTGGAATACCGACTGCCTTGGTGGTGGAGCCACTATCTTGCGACAGCAGCAGTTGATGGCGACCATAGCACAAGTATGTTCCGTGAGGGGCGAATTGGGCATAATGGTCGTCTCTCCCGATCTACGTCTGTGAGTGATCACATTACGTAAATCATGTGAGGAGATGTTGACACTCGTACCCTCTTCAGGCGCATGGCAAAGCCAAACGTCAGGGTGAGTGTAGGAATGACACTCATACCCTAATTAGGCGTATGGCAAAGCCAAGCGTCAGGGTGAGTGTATGAATGACACTCGTACCCTAATCAGGCGCATGGCAAAGCCAAGCGCTTGATTAGGGTACGAGTGTCATTCATACACTCACCCTGACGCTTGGCGTTGACGAGGAGTAATACATCGAGTGCCAAGTTGAATGCATGGTTTGGGTTTGATGATGGAAGAGCTCCAGGCTGTCAGATGTGCCTGTGCGTTGACGAGGAGTAATACGTCGGGCTGAGATGACGCGGCTAGCTGAGACGACATGGCTAGCTGAGACATCTGAGTGATGGGCCTAGTTGAGAATAGGCTGTTACAAAGTTTTCAATTGGCATCATGTTTCTGAGACGATGTCAGACAGGCACAGCATGTTGCAACTGCTGGAATACCGACTGCCTTGGTGGTGGAGCCACTGTCTTACGGCAGCAGCAGTTGATGGCGACCATAGCACAAGTATGTCTCATGAGGGACGAATTGGGCATGATGGTCGTCTCTTCCGATCTACGTCTGTGAGTGATCACATTACGTAAATCATTTGAGGGGATGTTGACACTCGTACCCTCTTCAGGCGCATGGCAAAGCCAAGCGTCAGGGTGAGTGTAGGAATGACACTCATACCCTAATCAGGCGTATGACAAAGCCAAGCGTCAGGGTGAGTGTATGAATGACACTCGTACCCTAATCAGGTGCATGGCAAAGCCAAGCGTCAGGGTAAGTGTATAAGTGCCGGGGTGATCAAGTAAATGTTGCGCCACTTTGTACAGCTTACCATAAGCATCGCGCATGATGAGCGCATGCTTCTTGTTTGCCGTTGGCATAGCACGTTTGAGACGCATGGCCCGTGCCGCCTTGGAGTTCTTCGTACTAGCCCGCGAAGGCTCATAGTACTCAGAATCCAACTTTTTCTCGCCTTGACAACGAGTGAAGAACTTATAGCCAACCCAGAAGAAGAGAAGAACTACTTCAACTTTTTGTGGCTCGAACGGGCTTCCTGGATGACGGACTCCCTTTTCTTTATTTATTTTGGTGCCCTTTTCAAAGGAGGCAAGAGGGCTCTATATATATAGAGTGGAATGAGACCTCTCTTCTTCTCCTTTCCGATGTGGGATTAAAAGTAATATCCCTCTTTTTTATGCTTCTACACCTTGCAAATTTATCTTCAAAAAATTCTGCATCGTGAGATTTAATGATATGATTTGACTCAATATCAAGGAACCTCCAAGCATCACTCTTATTAGCATAACCCAGGAATATAGTCTTCGTAGTCCTTGTTTCCAATTTCAGAATATTCAAATCCGGAAGCTTCACATATGTCAGACACCCCCACACTGGAATGACATTCAAATTGGGTCTTGGGTCCAACCTTGAACCAGAGTTCTTAAGGAGTGACTTCCGAACTTGCATGTGGCACTCTGTTCAATATGAACGTAGCCGTAAGCACTACTTCACCCAAGAAGCAATTTGGAAGACCCGCAGTCAACAGCATTGAGTTTACCATCTCCGTTAACGTTCTGTTCTTTCTTTCTGCAACATCATTTGATTTAGAGGAGTACGGAGTTTGTCTCGTTGATAATTCCATGTTCTCTACAGAACGATACGAAGTCATAAGACCGATACTCGCCACCTCGATCACTTCTGAGTCTCTTGAGTTATTGTCCGGTTTTAACGCTCGGCTAGCCTTGAAGTCCTTAAACTTCTCAAACGCTTTATCTTTAGACTTGAGTAGATAAATGAACGCGTACTTTGAGAAGTCGTCGATGAAAGTAATGAAATACTTCATCCCAGCCTCTGTGGAGAAATGTTTGAAGTCACAAATATCTGAGTGTACCAACTCCAAAATAATTGTGCTTCGGTTTACCCGCTTGAACGGTTTCCTTGTGATCTTTGTCTGCGCACAGACCTCACACTTTTCCAACTCCTTACCCCCCACATTTGGAGATAAGTCCTAGACTAGACATCTTGTTTATTTTTTTACAATGAACATGTCCTAGTCTATTATGCCACAACTTAAGAGAATAACAAGAAGAAGAAACTGCATTCACTATCTCCATAGGAGTTACAAGTTGAAGTTTGAACATCCCTTCGGTACAAAATGTCTTTTCGAAGTATGTTCCCTTATAAGACATAACGACTTGACCAGGGTTAATATCTATCCTCAAGCCTGCATTGCATAGCAGGCTTCCAAAGACCAGGTTCTTGGCTATAGCAGGTACGTGCTTCACATTCTGAAGCATCAACGACTTTTTTGAAGTCAATTGCAATACCACCGTCCCGATTCCGAGTACTTCAGCTTGTGTCTGGTTAGCCACCATAACTTTCTCAGAAACAGGATGGTACATGGTGAACCACTAATTCTTTGAGCAAACATGACACAAGGCTCCAGTGTCTATCCACCAGTTCGTGTCAATTCCAGTTGAGTCAACCTGCGCAATCATAGGAACAAAGTTAGCCTCACCTTGCTCCTTTTGTTTTGGTTTTTCTTTGCAGTCCCTCTTCCAGTGGTCTTACTTGCCACAGTTAAAATAAGTCCCAGGTTCTTTGGACTTGGGCTTGAACTGAGCCGACTTCACCTTCAAATGGTGAACGTCTTTCTTCTTTTGGTAGGAAGCCTTCTGCTTTCCTTTAGAATTTTGTACTTACAGCATGTTTGTCTTAGCCATCTGTATGGACAAGGCGTCCACTTTGAGTTGAGCCCTCAACTCGTCTTCAACATGTATCCAGTACAAGAGGCGTTCCAGATCCACTTTCATTTTCTTTCGGTACATGTCCGCGATGAAGTTGCTCCACCCAGGTGGGAGCTTGGTGACAATACCCCCGATGATAAAAGCATCGACCAAGGGCATGCCATCATCCGCCAGCTTCTGACGTAACTTGAGGAACTCCTTGACTTGAGGCAACATGGTTTTGTCGTCCTCAAACCGCATCCACCAGACCTTTTCGGTCACGTGGATCTTATTTCTATTCTCATCTGCCTAGTAGAGATTCTCTACAGACTCCCAGATGTCCTTTGCATTGACCGTATGACTCCGCCAGAGAGTCCTCCATCGAGTTCTGGATCAACAACTTGCAAAGGTTGTTATCCCGTCTTCACTTCGACTGCAAAGCCGTGGCTTCAGCAACCCTTCGAGCATTTTTATCCTCTGGAATCAAAGGCTCAGGATCTGTCAACACATAGTCAATGCTCATGAGTTCAAGATTGAGGTTGACCTTTCTCTTCCATACGTTAAAGTGCTCCCTATCAAACTTCTCAAGTTTAAAACTTGTATCGAGAAGTTGTGCACGGTTATTCTCCATCAGATCTAATCTCGCTTTGAGATTGTTATTCTCGAAATAGATCGTTAGATGGAAATCTCGATCTCTTACTTCCAGAGAGATGAAAATTTTGTTCTCCTAAGAGAGAGATGAAAACTCGTTCTCAACCGAAGTTGATGCAACGAAGATGAATATTCGTTCTCAACCGAAGTTGATGCGACGAAGATGAATATTCGTTCTCAACCGGAGTTGATGCAACGACTTTGCTAGGGTGATAAAGATCATCGTTGCTCAAATCAATATTCGTCCTATTGCGATATGCTCCCAGGAACCAGCAAGTTCGAAAGAACTTCTGGAACGCTCGTTGTCACCTCCTTTCATGAACTCAAATAACTCCAAAGGCAACGGCGGTACAACTCTCTTCATCTTTTTTTTTTGGCATAAGTCCTCAATGAAGGCACGAAGAGAGCATTTATAGAGAAGGGCCGAAACCCTAAATCTATTCCTGGCCGTAACTGATTGCGAAAAGATAGGAGCGAATAATAGAAAGATTTGAATGAATTAAATTCAAATCCTATAAAAGATGGATCTGATTAATTGACTCAATCTTTTTATAACCGTTCAAATCTTCTAATCGGCCACATCAACAGCCCCCTGCTATAGCACAGACGCGCGGAAGCTCAGCGCGCAGCAGCAGCTCCTATGCGTGCACCTGCGCGGCCCCTGCGCATGCACCTGCGTGCAGCGCGCAGGAGCACCGCGGAGCGCCACTTTGCGCCCTTGAGACCGAGTGCTAAGCCCCTTCGGGGTTTATCTTCATAAGGGAATTATCCCATGAGCATGACAAAAAGCATTAATGCTTCTTTGTTGGTTTAGCGTTCTTTCCCCTAGAAAAATGCCCCCACATGGCACCCATGTGTCTCTCGACACTTAATGTGATCTCTCAACACAAGCTTTATATAGAGGTACCATCTATTTGGTTTTTCCAATGTGGGACTATCTTTCTAGTTTCTAAAGCAAAATACCAACAACAACAAGCAAAAACACCAACATTTTGTAATAGTTTAGCAGTCAACTTACTCTATGTACTAACTTTATTTTTCATCTACATAATGAAATCTGGCTGGAATCTCCTTGATAGCATTCCGTTTGAAAGTATTTCACATCTTACATCTCTCAGCAAGTAAAGAAAGTGAAGTATTTCTGAAAGCATCCAACACGTACATTAAACAACAACAGGAATCTATATCTTCCAGTTAAGCTAAATTAAGGATCATATAAGTGCTACTCAGTATAATAATAAGTTAATGCCAAATTCATGCTGCAAATTGATCAAAGAAATTATTTTTTCAAATATTGGTCATTCGCGATTTCAACGCTCAATGTTGAGTGATAATCGGCAACTATGTAAAACTGTAAAAGTTGGTCATCATTTATTGGATTATGCATTGAACTGTACATGATTTTCATGAGACAACTGCATTAAACTTGATGGCTCTAGTTGTATTGCAATTAAAATGAACCTACTGAGGGGAAGCTTGTAACCTGCAATAAGTGACACTTATTAAGGTATCACAGCATTCAATAGCTGATAAATTGAGTTGGATCATCGAGCATTGTCTAGTATAACCATGAGCAACTAAGCTAGCGCGACGACATCATACATCAAGAAGATGATTTTATTCTGAAACACAAGAACAAGAAATTAGAAAGACAACTCTGAAATTTCTTGGGATTTTTTTTTTACCCTTGGGAACCAATTAGGTTATCTAATGGACATAGTAACAACTAAATATCTAAATGTACAACCATTTCACAAAGGAGCACTCGGAAATATTTCGCACTCTTGTTAGAGGACTAACAAATCAAGTAATTTCTTCAACAATCAACACTATGCAGGGCCAGATCCAGCTATATGCAAAAAAAAAAAAAAAAAAAAAAATTTCACGTAAGTTATTTTATTTTATTTTTTATATATGGATTAGTCCACCATAATCCACTGTAGCTTCATGGTAGTACACTCATTCAACCGAAATCATTTGCAGAAATAACAACTGAAATTAAGGCAATGTCTCGAAAAAATATAGCATGGAAAAAGGAGTTGCTTAAGATCCAGTCATCATATCCTAATGATAAATCAGAACACAATAAAATATAAACTTTGGAACAGTAAACTGGTTGTGGCTCATGTAAAAAGGTGGGAGTTGCTCAATAATAATGTCTATCCAGTTCAAAACAAATTATGCTTTCATTAAAATCCACATTGCTAAGAGCCAATCTTATACCTATATGAACCATGAAAACCATACAAGTGGATGATAATGTTATGTCTCTCATCAAAGTAACCATCCAAAGAAATCTTCTCCTAATCTTGTAGAACCTCTTGATGACCCAATTAATTAGGAGCATAAAGCAATGAGAGAGAATAAAATGGTAAGACTGAGAGAAAGGAATTGACAAGGATCAATCTATGTCTTCCATCCAACTAATCAAGATTCTATTTTATCAATAAGAGATCTCCAATCATCTTTAATATTGAGTACACCCAATCTCAAAGGAACTCCAACATATGTCAAAGGTAAATAACATTTCTTACAGTTAAAACATTTATTTGTCAGCAAATATCATGAAGATCATCCTCCTCTCCAACCATCAGTAATTCAGTTTTTTCTCCAAAATTAACCTTCATTACAGAAGTAAACTCAAACATGAACATAATGAATTTGAGGACTGCAATTTGATTCATAGACGACTGACAAAAAAATGAGATTAGCATCTGCATAGGAAGTTAAGAGAACTTTTTCTGAAGAGCCTCCTAAGCTATTGATGATATTTTCAGTTTTAGGGTCTGCTTGGATTGAGGATTGAGAGAGTTATATAAGTGAGGGAAAGTTAAGTGACGGAAAATAAAAAAAAAAAAAAATTCTTGGTTTGACGGTTTGTTTAATCCTCTTTTGTCTATTTATTCAACCCTTCCAGATCGGAGGATTAACATGGGGGATTGAGTTGTTTTGGTTAAAAAGTCATAAAGGGTAATACCCTTTATTTGTACTATAAAATATTATGACTTTTTTTTAACGTTTTTTCTTGCTTTCAACGTGCTGCTCCGTAACTTTCACATTCGTGAAGATATTTTGACAAGTTCTAATTAAAATTTCACTCAAATTTAATTTTATGACATATGTAATAAGGTATTTTGGTAGCTCTTATTTTTTTATTAATCCTCCTCTCACTTAAAACCTTCAATCCAAGCCAGAGTTATTAAACATAACTCACTTAACTCTCCCTCCAACCCAAGTAAGGTTATATGTATTGACTTTACTCCCCCTTACTTAAGAGAAATTATTGGGTGGTCTGGGCTCACCACGTGTGACGTGGCAATGGTGAATGGTGAGCCCAGCCACTAATTTTTTGATACTTGGCATAATCCATTATATCCACTAGCGGATCCAGGATTATAATTCACTAGGGGCACAATTATAAAGGGGTTCGAAGATAACGTCCTCAAAAAAATTTCTAGAGTATAATAATATATTTTAAAAAAAGTTCAGTGGGGCCCCGCCCCCCTTGCCTACACTATGGATCCGCCACTAATTATATCGCTACATTTCTCTTCTTCTAGGTCAGTTTTTTTAAAATGTTTTTGAAAGAAAAAATCTATTTTTTTTCTTAATTATATGCCAAGTGAATGTCTTTATATTTTATATTTTATTTTACATTTTTTTGATTTTTTTTTTGCCAAATATTATTATTATGCCAAGTGTCAAAAAATTAGTGGCCGGACTCACCATTTACCATTGCCACGTGATGAGGCTGGACCACCCAATAATTTTTTCTCACTTAACCCCACTTAGCTCTGTTTATTTTTCCCTCAATCCAAGCAGACCTTAGCTTTGGCTGAAATAACCAAACTGTTCATCCCTATATAATGACAAGAGAGAGAGAGAGTGTCATATACTTTTCACCAGGAGCCAGAGCATGCATTTGAGCTCTCACTGGACTGACTGCAGAGAATGTTGGATCTGTCGAGAGAATATCAATGTCTCTGCTAGCTGTATTTACTCGAGGCTAAAGTGAAAGAGTTTGTACAGTTAGATCTCTGGTTATTATGCCTTCATCACAATAAGGAGACGAGAATTAAATGGCCTCAAAAGTAAGCTGGAGCACTCCATCTTAGAAAATATGAACCTAGAGGAGAGGTTGGGCTGCTGCGTGCTTCCTACATTGATGGAGAGAAGAGGAGCCAACAGTTGAGCACTATATATGGTAGTCTTGACACTCTTTCAAAGGATATATATAGAGAAATTTTGAGTTGTCTCTTACTTGTTTTACCATAATTCAAAATGTACCTCCACCAAATTATCATAATGCATGAAACCTTTCACTTTTAACGGATACCTCCAATGACTAACAGTCAACTCCTTTGACCTTCCATTTATGTGGGATGCATATTGAATTATGACCAAAATATTCTCAAATAAATGTGGTGCACCTTAAATCATTGTAAAATAAGTGGAGTGCAACTCATTTTTTTTATGTAAGTCAAAGGAGTTGATTGTTAGTCATTGACAGTTTCTGTTAAAAGTAAAAAAAAATTATGCATTATGGTAATTAGGTGGAATACACCTTGAATTATGTTAAAATAAGTAGAGGACAACTCAATATATATATATATATATATATATATATATATATATATATATATATATATATATATATATATAAAATTTGCACAAAGCTCACATTCTCAAGTTGTTGGTGTTAATTAAACTAAGCAACTGTTTTTTCAGCTACTTCACTTAAAACATCAACTACCACCACCCCTTGCTCTTTCTCTCATCTACACAAAGCCATTCATAAATATAGGAGGGAAGGTTTCAGCTACTTGGACTTAAAAACACCAAACCCCACCACCATTCCTTCTTGTTTCCATCTCATCTACAAATTGAGCCTTCCATAAATATCAATATAGGAGGGGTAGCTTGTCTAACCTAATGGTTAACAAGAATCGACATCACTCCCGTCTTTCTCTCGCCACCAAATTAGGCATCGCTTCAAACTTTGACACCGGACACCATCGAACAAACTGGATAAAGGTCCAATGTACAAGTGAAAAATATGGCTGCAGGCCTTAGGAAGGTGCTTCATCAATTGCATGTATCTATCTACATGAATCGACAAAGGAAAGAGCTCAATTAGCAGAATGTCAAGATGAGAAGACCAACAGCTGATCCACCTTGTGAATCAGTAAACTGGATGTGGTTCTTTTAGATGAAGCTGTGATATACTTAAGTTGCACGAATTAACTTGAGATAACTAAAAAAAAAGGTCTGGATATCTTTATGATTGTTGGAGTTTGGTCTTTTTCTAAGTAAATTTTAGTCCCACATCAGCTAGACCAAAGGAGTTGTATCTCTATATAATAGCTTTCCTATTTTAGAGATGCACATGTGGTGTGGAGGTGCACATGGGAGTGCCATGTGGGGTTATTTTTCTAATGGGAAAAGGGCTAAATCAACAATAAAAGCATTCATGCTTTTTGCTCTTGGAAAATTCATTTCCATGGGAGCTAAGCCCCGTAATGTGGCGTTTTGTTGGCGCATGGGCTCATGAGGCGTAATGTGGCGTTTTGTTGACGCACTTTGTGTAATGCCCCGCTCCGCACGGTGCATTATGCTGAGTCGTTGACTCGAAGAGTTGCGTTGACCCGATTATGTATCGATGCGAATCGATACGAGAGTTACGTTGTCCCGAGCAACGCATCGAACTAAGTCGATGCGAAGAGTTGCCTTGTCCCGAAAAGAATGCATCGAGTGAATCGATGCGAAGCGCCGCGTTGCCCCGAAGGATGAGTGCGTTGAATCGGCTCGAAGATTCTAAGAAATCGAATCGACCAAGGCGCAAGTCCGAATCGATGCAAGTATTGATTTTAGTTGGTTTCGTGTGCAGGTTATACTTTGACACGAAAATATTAGAGGTCGATCTTCGGCAATATTTAGTAAGGGGTCCGCGGAACCAAATCGATGCCTTGCGACGGACGGAAGCGTTGGCACGCTAAGGCAAATCGGACGTACAAACTCAATAAGCACGAAGTGCTCGAATGGCTAAGTCAGGAGAGTGGCCGTGCAACAAAGTTATGAAATCGAGCCACATCGGCTCGGCGAAACGAGAAAGGCGTATCGACTCAAGGTGGGAGGATTGACTTCTTTTTACTCCTTCATTCGATAAGTCAAATATATCATTGTATGCTAAAAGTTAACCTATCGACGCCACGAGCGTGGTCCGATCGGAAGTAAATCATAACGTGTGTCGAACACTAAGTTAGTACAATTGAAATGAAACGTGCATCAAATGCACAAGTCGCTACGGAACATTAGATATCGCTAAGGCGAGCGCCTCGGTGCGCAAGCCACAATAACATGGGATGACTGTACTCGGCGAGTGCCTTAGTGCACGAACCATACCGTGCCTTCGCGCACGAGTTAGAACGGCTAGAACATTGAAAGACAATAGGCGAGCGCCATATCGCGCAAGCCCCGAACATTGAATGCTAAGTTATAGAACATTTGGAATACGGTCGGAACGTGCCTACGTGCACGGGATAATAAAAGATGGCTTCGTTGCGAAAGAATACAGTTGTGGCATGAATGTGGCGGGACTGTCGGATATGACATAATGCCTCGAAAGGTGTTCGAGACCTTCGGGTCGTTCGGTTGACGAGCATTGAGTTGAGGCATGATGCCATGGAAACATTGAAACGAAGAATGAAACGTAAGAACATAGAATTGATAACGGAGAAATGCGAGATGATAATGCGGCATGGTGCCCTTCGAAACGTTTGCAGCCTTCGGGCGTTCGTTGAGAACATTGGGCGTTGTGCCAATTGAAATAGAGATAAGCGAACTTGCTTGGTTGTATGAAATATAAGATTCGTTGCATGGTCAAATGGACTTAAAGACTATTGCCCGTGCACGGGTGTTTCTTCCCTCGAACGTGATCACCAGGGCGCTGGGACCGTTCGGCCTAGGAGGGACTGCGATAATCGGTATTGTTGGTGCACTTCGACTAGATGGGTAGCGACTGGCTAGTGAATGTGATAAGCCACTTACACGAGTACTTCGGGGGTCCTCTGATTGTGGTTAGCAACCACAACTGAGTGATTGTCGTCTTACATATTCGATTCGATAAATATAAGTCCATTCTAGCCCGAAAAGCTAGTGACCTTCATATAGATAAGGGCGATGGGTTTGGAAGTGCAAGGTATGCGTATATCCTGCATGGACGGATTCTGAATAGAGGACACTAATAACATGACAGGGATGGATTACGACGTATTCACCTTGCGACGACGCAAGGGCGAGTGCGTCGACTTGGTAAGTCGCGCCACGAATCAAACACGAGATTGCTTGTTTGTTGCCTATTCAATTCGATAACATGTTGCTATGATAAATGCTTTACGCTTTCGAAGATGCCATGAAATTGACCCTAAGGAGAACATAGCAAGATCATAAGCTAAGTTGCATGAATCAACATAAAGATTAAAATGTCGGTTTGGAAAGATGATTCTTTGCTTCAGTACATGCGAGGACGAACGTACTGATCCCCCACCAGCTTCATGCAGGGTGCAGGAAATGGATTGCTCGTGGCGAAGCGTTGCTTGAACGTGTTAAGGCTTGGAATGCCGAAGCGCATTGAAGCGTGCTATCGCATTGACGCTCGGACTACGCAGCTGGATTGATGCGGCCGAGATATAGAAGGCATGATGTATGGAACGGTGAAATCCTTTGTGGGCAAGAGAGAACCTGAGTATTGTAGCCAATCTGGCATATATTGTTAGGCTATCGAAAGCCATTGTAACCTCAGTTTCGGATATCAATAAAGAGAATTATTTTGTATACTCTGTTTCCTTTCGTTGTTAATATCGAATCAAAAGATAACCATTTGAGAACTTGTCATCTTGCCTTGTACGAGCGCAACTCCAGGCTCGTGCGGCATCACGCCCCCTGCGAGGACGATGATTCGGGTGATTCCGGGTTGGGGCGTGACAAATTGGTATCAGAGCTCCAGGCTCAATTTCCTCTGGACGCACGCTTCATCACAATTCGAAAAGTTGCCCACCATCACTTGATATCACTCTTGACTCTACTCGATGCCGCACTGGATGTTCCATACAATAAGTCTAATACAAATCATGAAATTTTACCGCATGTGTTTTGGAAATTTCATGATGTTTGTTAAGAAAGTCGCGAAGGGTATATTGCATTGAATGCAAACGAGCCGTAAAAATGTTAGTTGCTGCAAGCGCAACGAATTATGAAATACGATTTGAGATATTGTGGCAATGTAACATGTTGAATGAGAAATAAAATGATGCACGATGTGCAGCGAGTTAATGTGAATATGCGTTAAAATGAAAGTGAGAAGTGATAGCCAATACCGAATGTGTTAAACGGATTGCGCATTGACTTGGAAAGTCGAGAGTAAATCGTTGCACGAGGTGCAGAAAATGTTGGAAATAATCGTTGCACAATGTGCAACGCGTATTGAAAGTAAAATTATTGCACGTGGTGCAACGCATATCAAATTAATCGTTGCACGAAGTGCAAAGGAAATTGGAGATAAATCGTTGTACAAAGTGAAATGAAAGTGTCGGAAATAAAATCGTAGCACGATGTGCAACGCCTATTGGAAGTAAAATTTGTTGCACGGAGTGCAACGCGTATCTAAATAAATTGTTGCACGAGATGCAACGTAAGGAAAGAATTGAAATCGTAAATTGATAGAACGAATCGTTCGGTTGCACACCAAACTTATGTTGGCAAACGAGAACATTGACCGAGTTGCGTCGGATTTGATAGAATCAAAGTTACGGTTGTGATCAAGCACGATCACTGTGGAAATCGTAAGTCGGAAGAGAACGTTGGCCTATACTAAGTATCGCGAGGGAAATGGCTTGAATTCCGAGTGGTATATGCCGTACCACGTAGGCGATGAATGACTCGATTCCGAGTGGTATATGGTATAGCACTTGTGCGATAAAATTCATCGACGCTTTGTGAGAATTGCAAAAAGTTTGTCCGCAACGGACGGGGGAGTACCGAGACTCGATTGAAAATTTGTATGACGGCATGTTGATGCAAGTGTTCTTCGAAATTCGGTTGGGATGATAAGGCGAGACTCGTATCGATGAACGATATGTCGGACAGAAGTTATAAGTTGGTCGGACGACCGAGACTAGCGAAACGATTATGCCTTGACGCAATAATCGGATCGACGGGAAAGGAATACTCGAGCTTACAAATGAGTCGCACGACTTGCGATCTCGGTTGAAATGTTGGGCGAGACGAATCGAATCGTACGACTTGCGATCTCGATAGAAATGTTAGGCGATGCGTATTGTAATCGAATCGCACGATGTGCGACTTTGGTAAGAAAGTTTGTTGACGCGGGTAATCGTGCCTAAGAAATAGTTGGTTACATTGCGGCGAAACTCATTCGAGTACGACTGAAAACATGCAAAACTTAGAGGACGAGATCATATGACTTGAGGGTTCGATGTTGGATAATCGGTAACTCAGTTATGCGATCAAAGTATAGCGGGATGCGGCAAATCGGAGAACGAGTCGATGCGTATGAAAAAGTTCGTTACGAACTTGGATGTATGCGATGCGAGTTAAGTTGACGTTGAAACGAATTCAAAGTGGACCCTTACGTTATCGAAATGGATACGGCGTATCGAGATCGATACGTAAGGAAACGTAAGCGATGTGAGAATACAAGATAGAGTGTGCCTCGCGCTACGAAATTTTGTAAGTAACGATGCGAGAATGAACGAACTTGGTTGATCGTAAATTTTGTGATTGATCAGGGCGAGACTATAAGTCATCGACGATTGCTCGATGCGTATAGTATCTCATGTGTCGACCCGTGAATAAGATAGACTCGAACTCGATGCGAGTAGATGTTTCGTAAATTGCGGAATCATCGACGGTAGTGCATGAATTTACTCAGAGGATAGTTGCGCCGATAGAAATGGTTTTATCCGAAATTGGGTAGTCACATAGAATCGTCGGAACGTGATTTGGCTCCGAAATAAGATATAGCATGGTTCGTAGTAAACTGTCCTTCGATGATGATCCACAATTATCGAGCGTAGCTTCGGGGCAGCTGACCCTAGAAGACTTGACCACTAAATCAAAATTGAATGCTGCAGACCGTAAGATGACCCATGCGATATCGCATAAAGGATTGCATCGATAACAAATTTATGCGATGCATATTGACGATAAGTCTAGGCGATCGAGAATTGTTGGAACAACTTTCGATTGAGAATGATATAAATAGATTTTGAGTATTCGTCGGATGGATACTTGAATGGTTATGTTGGTCGACGATAGAACTTGAAATTCACCCGCAAACTTGGTGATTCGGATATGCGATGGCGAGAATCGTGCTATGCACGAGAGGGAACGGTAAGGAAATAACTTACGAGTCATGTCGTTAGATTCGGATTTACCTTACAATTGAGCTTGCGTAGATCGAAACTTACATTCGATGTTGCGAGACGGATAAGTTGGAAATTTGGCTAGTGAATTCCTATTCGCTAGGAATCGAACGTAAGGCGTATCGTAAAGACTTTCGTATTAAGGCGATCGTTGTCTTGAGCACCGTCGCCTTGATGTAAACTTTGTGTCGGATAGATTGTGGCCTTTGTGCAATGTCAATTTAAACTTGTATTGGAAGGATTTGAGCACGGTGTCTAGGTAAGTCACCTAGCGGACGTAGTCCGAATGTTGATGCTTTTGCAAGTCAACAAAAGAAAACCATGTCGAGATTGGATACGAAGTAAAACATCAGAAATCGTTGGATAGTGATGCCGAGCGCACGGCGTTGCGGAGACTCGTTGTGATCGGATGCGCGACGGCTTTACGCGACGCGTAGAATTGATAGTCCCGATGAAACATACAAAGTAAGAAATACGATTTTTAAATCGCATCATGTGCCTTGATTTTTGTTGGGCGATCACGCATGTATCAATATACATGTGCGCTAGAATTGCGAGAACAAGTAATAGAGCCAAGTCTGATTGAGAATACGAGATGGTAAGTGATTGAGAATGAGAAGTTACATGTTAGCGTTGTTCCGATATCTTACAACTGAGCTTGGCTGAAATGCATATATTGGTGGGACACCTAAAATATGTGTATGATTCCAAACTAAGTTGTACGATCCAAACGATGGTGAGACGAGATCGTGGAACGATCTAATGAAACCCTTAGAAATTTAGTATTGGTTTCGGTTCGGGACGAACCTTGTTTTGAGTGGTATATTCTGTAATACCCCGCTCCGCACGGTACATTATGCTGAGTCGTTGACTCGAAGAGTTGCGTTGACCCGATTATGTATCGATGTGAATCGATACGAGAGTTACGTTGTCCCGAGCAACGCATCGAACTAAGTCGATGCGAAGAGTTGCCTTGTCCCGAAAAGAATGCATCGAGTGAATCGATACGAAGTGCCGCGTTGCCCCGAAGGATGAGTGCGTTGAATCGGCTCGAAGATTCTAAGAAATCGAATCGACCAATGCGCAAGTCCGAATCGATGCAAGTATTGATTTTAGTTGGTTTCGTGTGCAGGTTATACTTTGACACAAAAATATTAGAGGTCGATCTTCGGCAATATTTAGTAAGGGGTCCGCGGAACCAAATCGATGCCTTGCGACGGACGGAAGTGTTGGCACGCTAAGGCAAATCGGACGTACAAACTCAATAAGCACGAAGTGCTCGAATGGCTAAGTCAGGAGAGTGGCCGTGCAACAAAGTTATGAAATCGAGCCACATCGGCTCGGCGAAACGAGAAAGGCGTATCGACTCAAGGTGGGAGGATTGACTTCTTTTTACTCCTTCATTCGATAAGTCAAATATATCATTGTATGCTAAAAGTTAACCTATCGACGCCACGGGCGTGGTCCGATCGAAAGTAAATCATAACGTGTGTCGAACACTAAGTTAGTACAATTGAAATAAAACGTGCATCAAATGCACAAGTCGCTACGGAACATTGGATATCGCTAAGGCGAGCGCCTCGGTGCGCAAGCCGCAATAACATGGGATAACTGTCCTCGGCGAGTGCCTTAGTGCACGAACCATACCGTGCCTTCGCGCACGAGTTAGAACGGCTAGAACATTGAAAGACAATAGGCGAGCGCCATATCGCACAAGCCCCGAACATTGAATGCTAAGTTATAGAACATTTGGAATACGGTCGGAACGTGCCTACGTGCACGGGATAATAAAAGATGGCTTCGTTGCGAAAGAATACAGTTGTGGCATGAATGTGGCGGGACTGTCGGATATGACATAATGCCTCGAAAGGTGTTCGAGACCTTCGGGTCGTTCGGTTGACGAGCATTGAGTTGAGGCATGATGCCATGGAAACATTGAAACGAAGAATGAAACGTAAGAACATAGAATTGATAACAGAGAAATGCGAGATGATAATGCGGCATGGTGCCCTTCGAAACGTTTGCAGCCTTCGGGCGTTCGTTGAGAACATTGGGGCGTTGTGCCAATTGAAATAGAGATAAGCGAACTTGCTTGGTTGTATGAAATATAAGATTCGTTGCATGGTCAAATGGACTTAAAGACTATTGCCCGTGCACGGGTGTTTCTTCCCTCGAACGTGATCACCAGGGCGCTGGGACCGTTCGGCCTAGGAGGGACTGCGATAATCGGTATTGTTGGTGCACTTCGACTAGACGGGTAGCGACTGGCTAGTGAATGTGATAAGCCACTTACACGAGTACTTCGGGGGTCCTCTGATTGTGGTTAGCAACCACAACTGAGTGATTGTCGTCTTACATATTCGATTCGATAAATATAAGTCCATTCTAGCCCAAAAAGCTAGTGACCTTCATATAGATAAGGGCGATGGGTTTGGAAGTGCAAGGTATGCGTATATCCTGCATGGACGGATTCTGAATAGAGTACACTAATAACATGACAGGGATGGATTACGGCGTATTCATCTTGCGACGACGCAAGGGCGAGTGCGTCGACTTGGTAAGTCGTGCCACGAATCAAACACGAGATTGCTTGTTTGTTGCCTATTCAATTTGATAACATATTGCTATGATAAATGCTTTACGCTTTCGAAGATGCCATGAAATTAACCCTAAGGAGAACGTAGCAAGATCATAAGCTAAGTTGCATGAATCAACATAAAGATTAAAATATCGGTTTGGAAAGATGATTCTTTGCTTCAGTACATGCGAGGACGAACGTACTGATCCTCCACCAGCTTCATGCAGGGTGCAGGGAATGGATTGCTCGTGGCGAAGCGTTGCTTGAACATGTTAAGGCTTGGAATGCCGAAGCGCATTGAAGCGTGCTATCGCATTGACGCTCGGACTACGCAGCTGGATTGATGCGGCCGAGATATAGAAGGCATGATGTATGGAACGGTGAAATCCTTTGTGGACAAGAGAGAACCTGAGTATTGTAGCCAATCTGGCATATATTGTTAGGCTATCGAAAGCCGTTGTAACCTCAGTTTCGGATATCAATAAAGAGAATTGGTTTGTATACTCTGTTTTCTTTCGTTGTTAATATCGAATCAAAAGATAACCATTTGAGAACTTGTCATCTTGCCTTGCACGAGCGCAACTCCAGGCTCGTGCGGCATCACGCCCCCTGCGAGGACGATGATTCGGGTGATTCCGGGTCGGGGCGTGACACTTTGCACTTAGCACGTCAGCATCGTCGCTAGGCGCATAGTGTGCTTTAGTTGCGTGAGCCACTTGCGCTGCCATGTTACGCAAGCCCAGTTGTGCTGCTCAGGTTGCGCTGAGTTGCGCTGGTTGCGCCGTGTACGCCGTGCGTACAGTACGCGCAGTATGCGCAGTTCAGTGCGCGCTCTGTCGCGCAGAGTGCAAGGAGCACGTGGTATACGCAGTTGGCGCAAGTTGCAGCAGAACGTGCATTTGCACGTTTTGGACGGTTGCTACATGTTCGGGGTGGTTTTTACCACGTCCCTAACTTTGTGGCAACCGAACAGTTGCTGCAGGACCTATATAAGGCATCCTCTCTCTCTCAAGGCTAATTACAGAATAGAAAGAGAAGCCACCACAGAAAGTTTACAAAGTGTTTTTTAACACAAGTAAACAGAGAATTCAGAAGTGTTCTTTAACACAGTTCTGATCTTCTAGTAGCCTTCAAGAGAGAGAGAGAGAGAAAAGGCGCCGCACCAGCGTTGCTTTTGCACGAGTGTGTACAAAAAGTGCTTCAAAGAAAGAGTCATCCCATTCATAAGTGATCGGTTTTTACACCAAGCAGAGCGGGTAATCTCTTTTACGCCCAAATCTAGGCTAATCAATTTACGCCTAAGTAGGCTGATCTTTTACGCTTGGGTCTACACCTATGATTTTACGCCAAGGACAGAGCAGCCTCTTTTACGCTGGACAAAGCTGTCAAATCTCGTATTTAATGCAAACTCTGACATGAAGATATTAATGATGGCATTTACCACAGAATTCAATGGAATTTGTCTTATACGAAGACCATTGTTGTCGTTTATGGGGATCGAGCTACTTTACGCTCACTGTATGGTTTCTTTTACGTACGGAGTTTTTCATGAGTTCTTACGCTCATAAAACAATGTGTACGTAAAGTCTATTTGAGCCATTTTACGCTCAAGGTTATTCAATAACCACTTTACGCGGAAAACCTATGACAGAGCTATTTTACGCTCATCTTACTGCTTTACGCCCAGAGGATGTTGGAGCTATTTTTATGCCCTATTCTTTCTGGCCAGTTTGGAACGTGGTTTGCCTACATGGCCTTCATGCCACATATTTCGAAGAACGTGTGTACATGTATCCTATTCTTACTGAAATGATGGGACGTGTGTCAACGTATGCAAAGGATGACTCTGATTATAGGTGGCAGTTGTTAGCGTAAAGACAGACTTTGATGCTTTTTTATGCACAGAAGCCCCACTCTATAAATAGACTCATTTTTCTCAAAGACACGGGGGGAAGAAAACAGGAGAGAATACAGAGATCAGAACTTCGAGATTTTTGATTCTCCGGAGCAGTCTTCTTCAACTTTTCTTTCAGAACAGAGTGAAGCAAAGCAGGAAAGCATTCGGCCTCGCCATCAGTGCCCAAGTGCGTCGATACCTTTCTGGTGACTTAGTTCTTCCAAGTTGTTCTACTTCAAGCAGTGATCTTCATCATCATTATATGGTCCAAGGAACAAAGTGATCATTTACAGATCAGACTTCCATAGCAATACTTTCCCAGAATCAAATTTGTACTTCTTGTACTTTTTCTCGTTTTATTTTTCAAAATCCAACTTTTGTTTGGCAATTTTGTTAAGTGAAACAAAATGGCAAATCTGCTGGGGAATACCTTCTCCTCTGACGAGGAGGTGATTGCTCAATATGATGATGTTTCGGTCGGTTCGACCAAGAAGACTCTGGTTGTGCACTTCGACCAGACTGCCTATGAAGAAATGCTCCGAACTGGGGGTGGTTCTCGCCACTCCAATGTTCAAAAGTCTCGCAAAGCACGAAAAGTTTGGATTCCCAAATCCAAAGTGGTTTCTGATCTCTCTGTGACTTCTGGTGAGAAGGGAATTCTTCCCACTCCTGTCGTAGGGGCTCCCGTTCGTAACGAGGCGGTCCTTACTTCAGAGTTGCACTCAAAGTGTGATGGTTTATCTCCCGTTTGTAACGGTGAAGATAATCAGGTTTCACGCCCACTGCGTAAGAATCAAGTTTTACGCTCAGTGGGTAAAAACCAAGTTTTACGCTCAAGGCATAAGAATGAGTCTCCCATTTGTAATGTGGCAGATTCTAATGCTTCTGAGTGTAAAAATAAGTCTTCCGTCTGTGACGTGGTAGACACACACAAATTACGCTCCTCGCGTAAAGCAAAATCTTCCGTCTGTGATGTGGTAGATAATCAATTTTCACGCTCCACGCGTAAAGGTAAGTCTCCTGTCTTTGACAGTGTAGATAAAAATCATAACGATGTTTGCACATCTAATATGAATGTACCTAAACGTGTGCAGCGTAAAAATGTCGTTGGTAAAACTTCTGTCCTACACCAACAACCTTCTTATACTGCTTTACGCAAAGTACCAAACTTGCAAATCACGCGCCATGAAAATGGAGTCCTTCGTGCTAGATCTCAAGATTTACGCACACAACTCCAAACGCGTAAAAATGTACAGTTTGGTTCTGCGAATGAAGCCAGTAATCTTCTTTATACACAAGGGACTAAACATTTTTCTACCCCAAATGTAATAAAGAAGAATACTCCATCTGTTCCTTCTGATTTACGTGACTTGCTAATACAAAAGCGTAAGAATTCACAATCTCCGGTGACGCTCCCCCAAGAAAAACATCATTGTGAATATCACCAGGTTGTGATCAACTGTTGTTGTTCGGCTTCAAGACGGTCAGTTTTTGATCGTTTAAGTTTTAACTCGCTTCAACATCAAGCTGAAAACCAAGAAAATGAGCTGTCATATGCATCAGTCAACATGGCATCTCATACTAACAGAGGACGACGACCGAGACGGAACATGTCCCAAACTCCAGGTCAACAACAGTTCAACAGACTTTTTGATTCCTTTGAAGGAGTATATCAGAATACTCGATCAAGAAGACAGGTAATTGCATACTTCTGATTCAGAAGCTGGTGGTACTCAATCTTTTGAGTCTGATACCGATAGTGTGGATTCATACTTCTATACTAATCCCTCTATATCTTCAAGAGAGGTTGAATCCTACGCTGTTGGAGATGAACCAGAGACGTCATCTGCTAATACGGAACAACGTCTCACTGCCGTGGAGCAATCATTGAAAGACATGCTCAACATGGTGCAAAGCATGCATCAGATAATTTTGAATCAGCAAACTGCTCAACCTACAGTAATAACTCCGGTACCAGTAGCATCACAAACTCAAGATAGTCAAGGGGCTGATAAACCTTCAAATATTCAAGAGCCTGCTGTTAATCAAAATTCTGCATCTCTAGATCCCATCATTCCAGAAGATGTACCACCTCCAGTGGGGGTTACGGTACATCCAACGACTATTCAATCAAATGTGCTTCCTCAAACCAGTGAAGCCATTCAAGCAGTGCGTGAACTCAGAGCACAGTTTGAAGTTTTGAGGCACAAAGATCAGCTCCAGAGGTTAGGGATTAAGCAACCTTATCCTCTTTATTGGAATGATGTACCCTTTCCACCGAAGTTCAAGCCACAATCCATGGTTTTATTCGATGGAAAAGCATCTCCCAGTCAATATATCAATTACTTTGATATTATGACTGTACACTTGCAGAAAAATGATGCTCTTCTCACTCGAATGTTTATCGGGTGTCTGACGGGTTCAGCTTATGATTGGTATCATAGCTTACCCGATAACTCTATTTCGTCTTTTGACGAATTCAAGGCAATATTTCTCTCCCGCTTCTATGAAGGAGGTATGGATATGAACATGTCCTCCTTGATAGAAATCAAACAAAAAGAGAAATAAGATACTCGGACGTTCATTGAACGTTTTCGACAGGCTACTCTAAAGATGCCTCCTGGTATGCCAGATTCAGCGTTGATTGATACATGCAAGATGAATCTGCGACCATCCATTGTTGTCTTCACAGGTTCCCAATACACAGATTGGGCTTCGTTTATCATAGCAGCAGTTTCTGCCGAGACCAATGGTAGGTTGGCTCGGGAACACGGGATGATTTTCGCTTCAGAAGATTAAAGAAAAAAAAGTAATCCTGGTAATAATCCTGGCAATCGTAATGTGAAAGGAAAAGATACTCTTATGGTCAATCTCTCCAAGAACAAAACGACGCCAAATAATCAAGAATCTTCCAGGACAAAGGAAGAATACTCTTTTGACGAAAGTGATATCCCAGGGATATTTTAGTGTCTGGTGAAAAGTGGCAAACTTCATATTCCAGAGCCAAAAAGGCCTAATGAGGTAAATCTGACTGACAATCCCAAATATTATATCTATCATAGATACATTAATCATCCTACCAATGCTTGCTATGTCTTGAAAAAGAAGATCCAAGACCTGATAAATGGTGGCGCTATCGCTTTAACCAATGATGACCATACGGTTACAACCAACATGGTCTCTCTTCAGTTTGGAGATTTTCCTCCACAGCAAGTCCCAGATGGAATTATCCCAATTTCGAAAGCGGCTATGAAGATTGTGAATATCTCGCCCACCAGGAAAGAAAATACAGGATTACTGCCACTCACATTGAAGAATGGTGAAATCATGTGGGTACATCTTGACTTAATACCTGAGTTGAAAAATGAAGGTAAAACTTTAAAATCCAAGAAAGGTAAGAAAGTCAAAACCTGTAACATGATTTCTCATGTTATTACAAATCCTGATGACTTGGATCATCTATGGGATGGCCTTCCTCTAGAAGATAGACTGAAAGGACTAAACATCTGTCCTCCAAGTCTAGCTCCTCCTACCAAGCTCAAGCTTACTCATCAGCAGTGGCTAGCCATGAATAGTGTTCCTTTATACCGGGCACAACAAGTCTTTGCTGCTTATGAAAAAGCTCCAACAGGGATTTCTTCTCGTATCCCGAATCCTTCTCCTCCCTTAACTACAGAGACGTCTATGCTTCATTCTCCTGTAGTTGCAGAGGTTTCTTCCTCTTCCTGTGCTGAAACACCTATCCAAAGCTCACTGCCTATCCACTTGTATAGTCAGCAATCTGTCCTTCTCATGAGGAAGATGGGTTACAACTTTCAAAAGGCAGAAGGTTTGAATTATGATAAAGGAATACGTCTTCCTTTACAAATTCAAAATCAGAATTCCATTGCTGGATTGGGTTCTGAAATGCCTCGTAACAACCCTCACAAGAAGAAGGCTAAGGGAAGAAAGACTAAATTCTGTAATATGGTACTTCCTTCTCCTGAGTTTGAAGAAGAAACTTTTGCTGGTACAAGATCTGGGAAAGAGTACCACAAAGATTATGAGGGATCCTCCAAAGAAGCAGAAGATGTAGTGGAGACTCTACCAGTTAAACCTTCTCATGTTCATGTTAAACCGTCTGTGGTTGAAAAGGAAAAACATAAGGCAGTACGCTTTGATATCCCATTGAAGCCTGCTTCCAATCAGGGGGTGGTGATGAAGCCTTACAAGTTTGACATTCTAGCTCAGTTAGCCAACACTCCGGCTAGACTTTCTATATTTGAATTGCTTCGCCTTTCCAGAAAAAGCAGAGAGACTTTGAGCGAAGCTTTACTTCAAGCAGATTCATGCTGGGCACAACTCAAGACTCTTGATAATATACCAGTGTCATGTCCGTAATGCCATAGTGTGATGGAAGCAATTTCCAACATCACCTTTACACAAGAGGATATGCTATTGAAACACAACAAGCATGATAGGCCTCTGTGTTACACTGGATATATCGGATCTACTGAAATTGACAGGATTTACATTGATCCTGGGTCTTCAATTAGTATAATTCTTCAGAATATGCTAAGACCTCTGAAAATTCCTACTAGTGAGCTGACTTACACTAGTACTACGATAGTCGATTTTAACTCTGGCAAGAGCAAACCACTGGGGAAGATTCGTCTGCAGATTCAGATTGGTGATCTTCGAACTATGGTAACTTTCTATGTTATCAACTCGGATGTATCCTACAATATTCTTCTTGGAAGACCGTGGATTCATGAACACAATATTGTGCCTTCAATTCTTCACCAATGTTTCAAATATGTGGACTCCCAAGGAGTTGTGAAAACTGAGTTTGCTGATATTAATCCGTTCAAAGGTGTCGAAGCCTACTTCTCTGATTCAAGGCTTTATAAAGAAGAGCATGTGAAAGATATATCAGACATGGCTGAAGATCAATCATCATCTGAGGATCAGTCTATTAATGAAGATCCGCCAGAGGAGCAACCTTTGAATATCATAGTCAAGGGACGAATTCAATCCCAACCTGTCAATGATCAACCTTTGATGATCAAGGTTAAAGGAAGAACTCAAACTTCATCTGAGGAATCAATAAATATTCCTACTAAGAGCCAAGTTCAACCTTTTATGATCAAGGTCAAAGGACGTACTTCTTGTACGAATGATCCAGAACTACCACTGATTGTCAATCTTGGCAAATCTACGCAGAAGACGGATGATGATCTACTGTTGATTAATCCGAGGCGTAGCAATCAGACTATAAATGATGTAAATATTGATCATTCTGTACTTTTTGATATCAATGAAGATTTCCTGTTCGAGTATATGGCTGTCAAGTTTATTGAGAGAATGACTTTATATTCTGACAATCAAAGTCGTCAATATAAAGACAACATAGAACCGGAAGAAACTTTATACATTGATCATAAGGAGAATTCTTTCCCTCCTTATATAGATGTTGGACCGTATGCTCAAAGGTTCCTAATATCTTCTCCTTATCTTCTACCTGTGGCCGCTTCATCACAAGCTTGCGTAACTTTTAGACGTCATGAAGAATCTTATTTCGTGGTTCCGTCTGATAAGAAAAATAAGCGCCAAATTGTGTTTGGCCTGGCTAGAAATATTCCTGTTGCTCAGGCAGATGAGATGAAGGATAAAGACAAGGGAAGAATCCGAATTGACAAGTATAGTCAACAATCTATCATGATTATCCAGAACATGGAATATAATTTGAAGACTATGCAAGGTCTCAATCAAGGCAAGGGTAGACGACTACCATTATGTGGTGATCCGTTTTACCAAAAGACTCGTCATGGGTTGGGATATGACCCGTCCCACATGTTTTATGATGATATACAAGAAGAATTCTCTCAGTCAATATGGTTCAAGCCGATGATGAATCAGAACTATTTGAGAATGATCCTTGGGCTCAACAGATGGATACTCAATAGGAACTTCGTTTTGAACAACGACAGCCACCTACAGAAGATAAGGTTATCCAGATTGATGTTGGAGATGGAATTAAGTCCAAACCAATATTCATCAGTATGAATCTTTCTGAAGATGAAAAGGAAGAGCTGATAAAACTTATAAAAGATTGCATTTACATCTTTGCATGGAGTTATGAGGATATGCCATGGCTAGATCCTAAAGTTGCTACTCATAAACTCAACATTTTGCCTAATGTCAAGCCTGTAAAACAACAGCAACGACGCTTTAGACCAGATATGATGGATGCAATTGAAGCAGAAGTCAAAAAGCTAATTACATGTGGCTTTGTTCGTGAAGAACAACACCCAGATTGGGTGGCCAATATTGTTCCTGTTATGAAGAAGAACGAAAAAGTTCGAGTTTGTATAGATTATCGAGATCTTAATACGGCTTGTCCAAAGGAAGAATATCCACTTCCAATTACTGATATCATGATAGACAATACATGTGGTTTTGAATGCATGTCTTTCATGGACGGATTCTCAAGATACAATCAGATCAAGATGCATCCAGAAGATAAGAAGCACACCGCTTTTCGTACACCTCTTGGGGTCTATTGCTATACAGTTATGTCGTTTGGTCTTAAAAACGCCGGTGCCACGTATCAACAGGCTATGAGCAACATCTTTCAAGAACATCTACGGAAGATAGTTGAATGCTATGTAGATGACATCGCTGTTAAAAGTCGATCAAAGGATAATCACATTCAGGACTTGAGAACAGTATTTGAATTAATGCGCCAGCATCAATTGAAAATGAACCCTACTAAGTCTTTCTTTGGGGTTTCCAGTGGCAAGTTTCTAGGATTTGTCATTACCTCTCAGGGTATCCATGTTGATCCTGATAAGGTTAAAACAATTCTTGAAATGCGTCCTCCTCGTAACCTGAAAGAACTCCGTGGCTTTCAGGGCCGTATTGCTTATATCAGAAGATTTATATCTAATCTTTCTGGGAGATGTCAACCTTTCTCCCGTCTATTAAAGAAAGGGGTATCTTTTATCTGGGATGAAGCGTGTCAAAAAGCCTTCAATGATATTAAGCAATATCTTACAAACCCACCTGTTCTGGTACCTCCGGTGGTAGAAAGACCATTTTTGCTATATGTTCGAGCCTTAGATCATTCACTTGGCGCTCTTCTGGCACAAAAAAGTGATATGGGTCATGAACAAGCAATATATTATCTGAGCAGGATGATGGTCGGAGCTGAACACAGATATACTCCTGTAGAAAAGGAATGTCTAGCGTTAGTTTTTGTCGTCCAAAAGACAAGGCATTATGTCACTGGACAGACTATTCATGTCATCTCCAGAATAAATCCCATTCGGGTATTGATGAGAAAACCGAGCATTCTTAATTCCAGGTTAGCTACCTGGGCGATGTTGCTCACTCCTTATGACATGATTTATGTGCCTCAAAAATTAGTGAAGGGCCAAGCGTTAGCTGATTTCTTAGCTGCTCATCCTATACCTGAAACTTCGAAGTTATATGAAGACATTCCAGACGAAGTAGTGGATTGTAACATGACTTTGAAGAATGATATATGGCAATTATATTTTGATGGAGCATCACGAGTGGGACCTAAAGGCAATATTGTCTCTGGGGTAGGAATTGTCTTGGTTTCCCCTGACAAAATGGTCATATACCGTGCCTATTCTCTTAAAGAGCCATGCTCTAACAATGTAGCAGAATATAATGCTCTATTGATTGGTCTCCAAGTAGCAAAACAATTGGATATTGAATTCTTAGAGGCTTATGGAGATTCTCAATTGATCGTTAATCAAGTTAGAGGGACTTATGAAGTCAGAAATTCTGATCTCATCCCCTATCATCAGGTGGTAGTCGAGTTGGTCCTATCATTCAAAGGATTCTTCATCGAATTTGTACCACGTTCTCAGAATGTGGAGGCTGATGCTCTTGCCAGCTTAGTTACAGACTTGGCTGTCCCAATCCGAAGGCAAAATACAATTACTTTGTTGGACCGAGACTTGTTCTGTGTGAAGAGTAATCTGTAGATTGAACAAAGTTATACTACAGAGTCAAGTTCCCAGCAGAAAGATTGGAGAACTCCATTCATTAATTATGCAGTTCATGGAATTTTGCCTGAAGATCCTAAAGAAGCTGCATCAATTAAGAGACGATCATTTCGATTCTATTATGATTCGTCTTTACATATGCTATATCGTCGTTCATATGACGGACTCTTACTGCGTTGTCTCTCAGAAAGTGAAGCCAAACAAACACTGTGTGAGGCTCATGATGGTGTCTGTGGTGCTCATCAACCGGGTCCGAAGTTGCAAGACCGCATTCGGAGAATGGGGTATTATTGGCCTTCTATGATAGCAGATGCTGTAGACTATGCCAGAAGATGTAAAGCATGTCAGATTCATGCTGATTTTATTCATCAACCATCTGAATTTCTATATCCTACAGCAGCCTCTTGGCCCTTCGAAGCTTGGGGTATGGATGTTATTGGTCCTATTAACCCTCCTTTTGTTAAGGGACATCGGTTCATACTAGCTATAACCGATTACTTTTCGAAGTGGGCAGAAGCAGTCCCCCTTGTGGAAGTGAAAACATCTAATGTGATCAGTTTTATCAAGCACCATGTCATTTATCGTTTCGAGATTCCTCGAAGGATAATTCATGACAATGGTCCACAATTTGTCAGTCAAGCATTTTATCGATTCTGTGACAAGAATCGAATTCAGAATTTGGCTTCTACGGCTTATAATCCAGCTGCTAATGGTTTAGCTGAAGCTTTCAATAAGACGATCATCAAACTTCTCAAAAAATTTATCTCTTCTAATAAACGTGATTGGAATGAGAAACTTGGAGAATGTTTATGGGCTTATCGAAAAACAGTCCGGACTCCTACTGGTTTTACACCATTCTCATTGGTTTACGGATGCGAAGCTGTTCTCCCATTGGAAATCCAGATCCCTTCTCTACGAATAGCCATTGCTAATGAGCTAACTACGGAGAATAACGATCACTTACGACTCCAAGAACTTGAAGGATTGGATGAGAAGCGTTTTCAAGCACAACAACACATTGAACTGTATCAAGCCCGCATATCTCGAACTTTTAATCGTAAAGTTAAGGAGATGGTATTCAAAGTTGGTGAGCTTGTATTAGCTGTTCGGAGACCGATGGTAATGACTCATAAAAGTAAAGGGAAATTCCAAGCAAAATGGGAAGGCCCTTATGTAATTGAGTCCGTATTTTCCAATGGCGCCTATCGATTGTCAAAACCCAATGGAGATCTACTCATGCTGCCGATCAATGGCAAATTTCTTAAGAAATACTATGTATAAAAAGAGAAGACAGAACAAAAATAAAACTTCTTTTATTATTATTTTTGTTCAAAATAAAAGACTAAGGACGAGGGCCACTCCCTTCGTTATTGAATACATAGTCGGCCAATGCATAGAAGGCGTCGTTTCCTGAACTCATGAAAAGTTTGCAGACAGCCATCCTCGACGCTTCTTCTTCAGGAGTTTTCCCTGGCTCTACTAAAAAAGCAAGAATGTCTTCGGGTGGCTTGGGCGCAGAAGAGCTTCCACATATTTCGGTCGAGCCTGATGAGTCTGATACAGGGGGTTCAACGGGGAACGTATCAATGATGCCCTCGATTTTCCTGGGGACTTCATTCTTTTGATGTATATCTTTGGAAGACATTTCCAATAGAGGAGCAGAAATAAGAATGGAATGATTACAGAGAATTCTCACCCATTTATAGAAGAGGATTACTAATGAACTATTCTCTGAAATTAAAAACGACTTTTCACTTCCGAAAAGGCTCGTCCATTCATGTTACCAGGTTCATCCATTTAATTATAGAATTGAATCGTCCTTTCTGTTCCCAAGAAATACGCTGATTCATCCACCGTCTTGACATATACGCTTGCAATATTTGTCTTCTTAATCCCCAGCTACCAAGGTTTGGTTAAGCTGACTTCTTATTTTCGGAAAAAGGAATTTTATATCTTCTATTTTTATCAATTGATTAGAAAGTGGGATTTGCTATTTATCATGTTTTCATGACCTCTGAATAAATATTAAATCTACTTTCTTTTCCTATCTATCACTTCTATTTGACCTCTGCATAGATATTAATCTAATTTTCTTTTGAGTTCATATATGCTATTATGTTCATATTACCTCTGATAGTATCATATACTCTAAAACAGAAAATAAGATTTCATTTATCTATCATGTCCATATTACATCCAGATAGATACAAATCATTGATCATAGAAGAATCATTATTTTTATTCCCATATCATCAAAAAGTCTATTACATTTCTTAGACTTTCTTACAAGTTATAATGGAAATCTCTTACATTCTTGGATTTTCATTCTATACACCAACGATAACCTAATAGAGATCTATTTCTTTTTTGATCCTCTTTGACGGGTTCGTTGTTGGTGGCAGTTCCTGACTGTCTGAGCTCCAGTGGCAACCAGAACAGCAGGAATCAAACTCTGGTCCTCTCTCAGACGAGAGGAGAACCCCAGAGTATGGCAGCCCGAAGGCGTGTTGCTGCCAATATAATTGGTAGATTAGTGGCGGCACCTCAAAGGAGATAGGAATGTATCCAGCATTGGGATACGATTCCTAGTTCTGCCGTGAAAGGAACTCTACTACCCGATTTCTCGGGGTAGAGTTGACTCCACCATCCAACTCTCCGTGTATAAAGGCTCTTCATACCAACAGAGGAAGACCCTTCTATCTCACGAAGAGTTCTGAGTTGTCTGATTTGCGTGTCAAAAGCGCATGAGCTCCCTGATGTTGATGTCAGAAGAACGCTCCTCACAACGTCAAAATCGCCAATGCCGGTTCTGGAAAAGCTGCTCAGCCAAACTTCTGCAGAAAACAACAAAGAAGAAGTATTTTAAAAACAGAAGTATTATCAGATGCGTATTAAATGCTAATTAAAAACAGATCACAAGATTTTTTTTTACGCCAGTGCTCCAGCAAGGCATTTTACGCCAGTGATTCAGCAAAGCTTTTACGCCAGTGATTCAGCAAGGCTTTTACGCCAGTGATTCAGCAAGGCTTTTACGCCAGTAATCAGCAAGGCATTTTACGCCAATGCTTCAGCAAGGCATTTTACGCCAATGCTTCAACAAGGCTTTTACGCCAGTACTTCAACAAGGCTTTTACGTCGGTGCTTTAACAAGGCTTTTACGCCAGTGCTTCAGCAAGTTTTTATGCTCGTCAAGAATTTACGTTCATGAATAGATGTTTTCAACAAAAAAATTTGAAAGACAGATATTTGCTTACGATCGGACTTACCATTTGAGTCGAATGGTTTGGCTCTAATGGTGGTTGAATCTGCGTCTAATGACTGGGCATACAAAAGAACACCGTGGGAAAACTTTGCCATCCTCATTTGTTGGAGAACAACATCACGGAAATTTATCTTCAGTAGAATGAGTACGAGAATATATGAAACATTCTCGGCTATTTATAAAGACTGAAGAACTGTTGGAAAGAGTCTATTTCAGGGGAAGATCCTATTTTAAGGCTCTCGTAACCACAAGACAGACGCCACGTGTCAAGTTTGTTTCTTGGGAATGAACAATCATAGAAGCAGTTAAAATAAATGTTGAACAGTTGAGATTAACATCAGACTTTATTTATAAAAAAGGGGGGGAGTGGACCCCTACATATAAGAGAGTCGCAATACATAGAATTTTATTTTCCCTCTCCTTCGTTGGACTGACGAAGAGAGGCACCTAACTCTAGCATGTTGTGAATCCCGGAGCGACGCATCAGATTTAAAAATGCTTCTGCATCTCCTGAGCCCTCATATGCAGTCGGGGGACCACCATCGATGCGGCTGAAGACTGCTGGAGTTAATCCGAAGCACGCTACAAAGTTGCTTGCTCGCTCAAAGTCAATCCTTGAGCCTGAAGCCTCTTCATTGTTAATCTCCTTCTTGGGCGCCATGTCACTATGAAGATGAATGACAAGAGTGAAGAATTTAGCCTTATTTATACGGTTAAATCAGCTCTCCATATCCCTCATTGGAAACTGTTCATTATAAATACAAACTCGGGGAAGCGGAAAGGCATTCGAAAGTTTCGAAAGAGAAATTCATTGTGACAACTAAGTGTTGACCGACACTGTTGGAAATTACACCGACTGTTGGACATCCCCGCTTTTACGCGGATGGCTGTTGCGTATCCCAAATTTTACGCTGGCAGATCAAATCTCAACTTTTACACTTCTGTTCAAAGTATTTCAAATTTTGGAGATATTTGAAAGCTTTGAAGGGGGTCTTGTAGGAGCGTAAAAAGTGCTTCAAAGAAAGAGTCATCCCATTCATAAGTGATCAGTTTTTACACCAAGCAGAGCGGGTAATCTCTTTTACGCCCAAATCTAGGCTAATCAATTTACGCCTAAGCAGGCTGATCTTTTACGCTTGGGTCTACACCTATGATTTTACGCCAAGGACAGAGCAGCCTCTTTTACGCTGGACAAAGCTGTCAAATCTCGCATTTAATGCAAACTCTGACATGAAGATATTAATGATGGCATTTACCACAGAATTCAATGGAATTTGTCTTATACAAAGACCATTGTTGTCTTTTATGGGGATCGAGCTACTTTACGCTCACTGTATTGTTTCTTTTACGCACGGAGTTTTTCATGAGTTCTTACGCTCATAAAACAATGTGTGCGTAAAGTCTATTTGAGCCATTTTACGCTCAAGGTTATTCAATAACCACTTTACGCGGGAAACCTATGACAGAGCTATTTTATGCTCATCTTACTGCTTTATGCCCAGAGGATGTTGGAGCTATTTTTATGCCCTATTCTTTCTGGCCAGTTTGGAACGTGGTTTGTCTACATGGCCTTCATGCCATATATTTCGAAGAACGTGTGTACATGTATCCTATTCTTACTGAAATGATGGGACGCGTGTCAACGTATGCAAAAGATGACTCTGATCATGAGTGGTTGTTGTTAGCGTAAAGACAGACTTTAATGCTTTTTTACGCACAGAAGCCCCAGTCTACAAATAGACTCATTTTTCTCAAAGACACAGGGGGGAGAAAACAGAAAAGAATACAGAGATCAGAACTTCGAGATTTTTGATTCTCCGGAGCAGTCTTCTTCAACTTTTCTTTCAGAACAGAGTGAAGCAAAGCAGGAAAGCATTCGGCCTCGCCATCAGTACCCAAGTGCGTCGATACCTTTCTGGTGACTTAGTTCTTCCAAGTTGTTCTACTTCAAGCAGTGATCTTCATCATCATCATATGGTCCAAGGAATAAAGTGATCATTTACATATCAGACTTCTATAGTAATACTTTCCCAGAATCAAATTTGTACTTCTTGTACTTTTTCTCGTTTTATTTTTCAAAATCCAACTTTTGTTTGGCAATTTTGTTAAGTGAAACAGAGTGTTCGTGTCCATCCGAGGAGTCAGAAGAGCAGGAGTGTTCCAAGTTCTCCGACGAACTTACTGGTTCCTGGAAGCTGTTCGTGTAGGACGAATATAAAGCTTTGAGAAACGGTGATTATTCACCCCAGCAGGAGTTCTTCCATCTTTCGCCAGTCACCTTCTTCGTTGCTGCCAGTAATTCTGATTGTATCTTCTTTTTAGAAGTACTACGATCTGATTGCTGTTGATTACGAAATCTTTTTAGATTCTCGTAATTCAGAATCACCTTTCTTGAAGTGTTGATTTGAAACATTATTTTTACAATTGTTTTATTTTCTCAGTTTTTTATCGAAAAATTGTGCCCCGATAATAACAATCTCAAAGCTTTATTGCTACGATAGAAAACGTTAATGTTTCACTCTTCAATTCTGACTTTTGTAAGTTAGAAAAGTTTGATGGAGAACACTACCAAGTCTGGAAGAGGAAGGTATATCTCACCCTTCAACTCAAAAACGTAGATCTCGTGCTTTTGGAGGAAGAACCTACTGTTCTAGATGTTGGGTCTGCTGCCGTAATCACCGAGGCTACTAAACTTCAAGCAAAATGGAGAAGGGAAAATAGTATTTGCAGGCTGCTTATCCTGAATGCTATGGAAGATTCCCTTGCAGAATCCTATTCTAAGAAGACTATCGCTAGAGACATATGGGAGTCTCTAGAAAAGCTCTACGAAGAAGACAAGAATCGCAGTAAAATCTTTGTGGTTGAAAAATATCACAAGTGGTTCTTTGAGGACGAAAAGTCTATGCTGCCGCAGGAGAAGGAGTTCCTGAAACTGCGACAGAAGCTGGAAGACGAGGCGATGCCCCTCCCCGACAAGTTTATTGTTGGAGGGATTGTCTCAAAGCTCCCCACTGGGTGGAGCAAGTTCTATGCAAACATGCATAGGAAGAAGCTGGAGATCACCCTTGAAGATATCCTGCAGGAAATCTATGTTGAGGACCAGATGCGGGCTCAACTGAAGTGTTGACACAAAGTCACAGTCAACCAAATATTGACTACATTGACTAAATAATATCTGTATAAATTCAATACGACACACGACGTCTGCTTTCAGCTCGGGACAAACGACAGCTCAGTTTCCGACTCTCAGTATATTTTCGAGTCTGTACTTTTACATTTCATTGAGTCTAGAAGTATGTACTCTGAGTTATGCTGAGCTCTTGGAACTTGGTCTACAAGCCTACCCAAAATCCCAAGCTCCACCAAAACAAAATTGCCCACAAGTCCCACTTAGAATCACTCTGTGCTCTGGAGACAGAGTTCGGGCCGAACTCTGCCTCCACACAGAGTTCGGGCCGAACTCTGTCCCCTAGAAATCAGGAACCCTAATTTTAGGGTTAGCTGGTTGCTAGCTGTCCAACGGCCAAATTTTTGAATTCTCATACCCGAATTCTGGCCGAATTCTGCCTCAAAAATCAGTATAAATAGGGCATGAATTCTCTCATTTTGAATCACTCAATCTTCTCTTCTCTTCTCTCCTACAAGCTCTATAAGCCATACCCTTCCCATCTACTAGCCACAAGCCTCCTAAGTCTCGAGTGCTCAGCATCTCTCAGTTAGGATTCTTGTGCAAGAGTGAAGAAATCGCTTGGACAATTCCAAGCAATTGCCACTGCGATTCTCTGTAAGAAGTTGACGTGCTCTTCTGAAGTAAAGGCACGGGTTGTAAGCTACTATTTCACAAATAGTGGATTTAATCCTGAGCTAGAGTTCTCAGGCCTGGACTAGTCCTCCACGAGGGAAACCAGGTTAAAATTGCTGTGTTTGCATATGCTCTCTTATCTTTCATTTACATTCCGCATTTTACTCTGATTATTCATTGTTTGTGAAAGAGTAATTTTTTAATTGGTCATTATATATATACTCTATTCACCCCCCCCTCTAGAGTTGCCAAACTGTTCTTCAATTGGTATCAGAGCTCTGTTCTCTTTACAAGGACTAACATCCTAAGAGCTGATCCATGGCAACCACACAATCCTTAATTTCCAATCATGGTGAAGGTCAGTCCACTCATAGGCCTCCCCTATTTGATGGGACTAACTACACATATTGGAAAACAAGGATGAGCTTCTATCTTAAGTCTCTAGACTTTGACCTGTGGACTGTCGTCACTGACGGTTACAAAAAGCCCGCCAGGATAGTTGTCGATGGTGACCTCATTGAGAAACCACACGACAAATATTCTGTCGAGGAGAAGAAACAGGCAAGTCTAGATGCTAGGGCTATTAATGCTTTATTCTGTACTATAGACAGGAACGAGTTTAACAGGGTCTCTACATGCACCACTGCTCATGAAGTATGGAGACTTCTGGAAGTGACGCATGAAGGAACCACTCAAGTCAAGGAATCTAAGATAAGCCGTCTCACTCAAGAGTACGAAGCCTTCAAGATGAAGCCAAATGAGACGATCACTCAAATGTTTACAAGATTCATCGACATCATCAACCCGTTATCCTCGCTTGGTAAGCAGTACTCAAACCATGAGAAGATCCGCAAGCTACTCAGAGGGCTACCAAAGATTTGGAACCCTAAGGTGACAGCCATCATAGAAGGAAATGATCTCACAAGTATGTCTATGGAGACTTTGATGGGCAAGCTCATGACTCACGAGCTTGACCTCAAGGACTTCGAAGAGCCTGCTCCGAAGACCAGGGAGATCGCACTCAAAGTTCATCGACGAAAGATTGATCACGATGAGACTGAAGACGATATCTCAGATGATGAAGACCAAGCTCTCATGGTACGTAACTTCAAGAAATTCCTTCGCTTCAATCAAAGAAAGAAGGAACCACAAGAAGACGATAAAGAAGAACCAATCTGCTATGGTTGCAAAAAGACTGGACACGTCAGAAGAGACTGTCCGCTCTTAAAGAAAAGCAACCGGTATAAAAAGCCCTACAAGAAGAACTCATCAAAAAGGTATGCCAACACAAGCATTTGGCATGAAAGCGAAGCAAGTGACTCCGAGGAAGAAAAGAACTCTCCTCAAGACAAAGCAAATGTGTGCCTCATGGCAAATTCCACCAAGGTATCAAACGAAACTTTAGATGACTTCTCTTTTGATGAACTTGGCGATGCTTTCACCGATTTACTTGATGATCACAAAAAGGTTATCGGTAAATATAAACATGCCAAGGACAAAATCAAAAGTCTAGAAGATGAGATACAAAGAATTTCTTTACTTCTTGATAATGTTAGAAACACATCACCCACTAATGACACTGATGAAGTATCCAAGCTTAAATTAAGCTTACATGATGCTGAAGCACGTATTGAGCAACAAACTCAAGAAATCACTACTCTCAACACATTGCTTGCTGAAGAAAAGAGTAGACACAAGATTTCCATGACTAAGATTTATGGCTTAAATATTAAGGTTGATGAACTGCAAGCTGTTTCTAAAAGATTAGAAACCAAATTGGGTAAACAGGTTGTTCAACCTCAAACCCAATCACATGGGCACAACACCACTCATGCTAGTCAACCACGTCAATCTCATGCAGCACATAACCATGCATTTATATACACAAACTTTCACAAACCACGTGCACGTAAGAACAATTCTCACTCAGTACACACTCATCATGCACAAAGACACAATCAACATCACTCCACACATAAAAAGCACCATGCCATGCCATATAGACAAAATCATCATGCAATGCCATATAGACAAGATCCTCATATACCATATAGACAAAATCATCATGCCATGCCATCTAGACAATATCAGCATGTCACACATCATAGACAATACCATCATTCTATGCCTCATAGACACCATCAACATGCCACTTATTCCATGCATAATCATCTTCACCATGCTAACTCTTCACATCATGTCCATCCTCATCCTGCTGCTTATAGATATTATTCTCATGCTCCTAGTATAAATAAGAATGCTATCTGTACTTATTGTGGATTACATGGACACATCTCACCACAGTGCAGAGTTAGAAGACTTGTAGATAAAAGGATATATGCTTGGTTCCCAAAGACTAACTTTTCAGGACCCTCAAGAATTCGGGTACCAAAGGTCACATCTACTCTTGATGTAGGTGGACCTTCTCTCCTCAACTGAAAGTAAGTGGATTCTCGATAGTGGATGCTCGCGACATATGACGGGAGACGTAAATCTTTTTGCATCACTATCGATGAAGAGAGAAGGATACGTATCCTTCGGTAACAATCTCAAAGGGCACATTATAGGTAACGGTATCATTGGTCATCCTCCTTCTCCTGTTATAAAGGATGTCTGCCTAGTGACCGAGTTAAAGCATAACCTGCTCAGCATTAGCCATCTTGCTGATCATGGATATGATATTAACTTTGGACAAAACTGTTGCTATATCTATGATAGGTCAACAGGAGACATTGCTTTTGAAGGGAAAAGAGAGGACAATATCTATATTTTCTATCTCTCTATAAATACTAACCATGCAGATAGATGTTTATATGCCCACAAAGACGAACGACTACTTTGGCACCAGCGTCTCGGTCATGCCAACATGGATGCTATATCCAGGCTTTCTACCAAGAAGCTAGTGAGAGGATTGCCTGACATCACATTCAAAAAGGTCACGGTATGTGCCGAATGTGAACTAAACAAGGCAACTAAATCCTCATTTCATTCCATCAACTCTGTAAGTACTACTAGACCCTTGCAATTACTTCATATAGATTTATTTGGTCCTAGTAGAATAGCTAGCCTTGGTGGCAAACTTTATGCTTTTGTTATTGTTGATGATTTTTCGAGATTTACTTGGGTTTTCTTTCTCGCTAATAAGAGCGACGCTATCTCTGTTTTCAAAGTTTTTATAAATAAAGTTCAAAACGAAAAAGGCTACATGATTACTCGAATCCGAAGTGATCATGGAGGCGAATTCGTAAATTCAGATTTTGAAAGTTTTTGTAATGCAAATGGTTTTGATCATGAATTTTCTTGTCCTAGAACTCCTCAACAAAATGGTGTTGTAGAGCGGAAGAATAGGACTCTTGGCGATATGGCTAGAGTCATGTTGAATAAATTTTCTCTTCCGAAATATTTTTGGGCAGAGGCTGTAAGTACAGCATGCCACATTTTGAATAGGGTGTTTATTCGTCCCATTTCGAAGAAAACACCCTATGAGCTTTGGTTTGGGAGAACCCCAAATGTTTCTTATTTTAGAGTTTTTGGCTGCAGATGTTTTATCCTTAACACCAAAGACAACTTAGGCAAATTTGATGCCAAAGCTGACGATGGTATCTTTCTTGGTTATGCCGCCAAGAGTAAGGGATATAGAGTTTTCAATAAACGCTCACTTATTGTGGAAGAGTCAACAAATGTGACTTTTGATGAAGACAACAGTGCAGCAAGTACTCTTGATGATGACGTTGAGCCATCAACTTCTACTCCAATGAATACTTCAACCGAAACTAATTCTCTGGAGGGTTTGCCTAAGAAATTCTCTTTCAAACCTTCTCATCCAGAAAATTTAGTTATAGGAGAAGTTTCACGTGGAGTAACTACTAGATCATCACTAAGAGACTCCGTTGCTAGCACTGCCTTCATTTCACAAGTAGAGCCTAAAAACATTTCTGAAGCTTTTAATGATGAATTTTGGATTTCTGCTATGCAAGAAGAACTCAACCAATTCGAGAGAAGCCAAGTATGGGAACTCGTTCCTAGACCGGTTAATCACTCTATAATTGGTACTAAATGGGTTTTTAGAAACAAAGTAAATAAAGATGGTTCAGTCACACGTAACAAAGCTCGTCTAGTAGCTCAAGGATACAACCAAGAGGAAGGTATCGACTACGATGAGACGTATGCTCCTGTTGCTAGACTAGAATCCATTCGGATGCTTTGTGCTTTTGCTAATTTTCAAAACTTTAAATTATTTCAAATGGATGTTAAAAGTGCTTTCTTGAATGGCTTTATTAAGGAGGAAGTTTATGTCAAACAACCCCCTGGCTTTGAAAATCACAAATTTCCCGACCACGTGTTCAAGCTAAAGAAAGCGCTTTATGGCCTTAAACAAGCCCCCAGAGCTTGGTATGAAAGGCTAAGCAGCTTCTTGCTTGAGAAAGGTTTTTCTAAAGGGAAAATTGACACTACACTGTTTATCAAATCCTTCAAAGACACCATTCTATTAATTCAGATTTATGTTGATGATATTATTTTTGGGTCTACTGATGAAACTCTTTGTCAAGAATTTGCCAAGTGTATGCAGACGGAATTTGAGATGAGCATGATGGGAGAGCTCAACTACTTTCTTGGTCTACAAGTAAAATAACTGGCTAATGGAACTTTCATCTGCCAATCAAAGTACACCAAGGACATGCTGAAAAAGTTCGATCTTGACAACATCAAACCAATCAGCACGCCAATGGCCACTTCAACCAAACTCGAACCAGATGAGAGCGGCAAACCTGTTGATCAACGTAAGTATCGAGGTATGATAGGCAGCTTACTCTATTTAACTGCTAGTCGTCCCGATATCATGTTCAGTGTTTGCCTATGTGCTAGATATCAAGCTAATCCTAAGGAATCACACATGACCGCAGTTAAGCGTATCTTTAGATACCTTAAGGGTACGGTTACAGTAGGCCTATGGTATCCCAAGTCAACATCATTTGATCTTATTGGTTACTCTGATGCTGACTTCGCTGGATGCAAGGTCGATCGTAAAAGTACGAGCGGCACGTGTCATTTATTAGGAAAAGCTTTAGTCTCCTGGTTTAGCAAGAAACAGAACTCTGTTGCACTATCCACAACAGAAGCTGAATACATAGCAGCTGGGCGTTGTTGTGCACAAATTCTGTGGATGAAGCAAACCCTGGAAGACTATAAGTTATCTTTCATGCATATTCCTATATTCTGTGACAATACTAGTGCCATCAATTTGACTAAGAACCCTGTATGCCACTCACGCACTAAACACATTGAGATCAGACACCACTTTTTGCGTGATCATCAGCAAAATGGTACGATTAACTTAGAATTTATTGACACTGATCATCAGCTGGCAGATTTCTTTACTAAGCCACTATCCGAAGAGCGTTTCAATTTTCTTTGTCGTGAACTTGGAATCTTAGATGAAGCAGTCATAAATTGAAACTCACCTGCGTAAATATCGAGTATATTGTGATTCTTTTACGAAGAATTTGGTATGGGTACAAGCCGAAAGGGTCCTTCTGACAACAAGGCGTAAAAGCCTAAGCGACACGGTGCACTAGTCCTCAGGACTACCGCTAGCTGGGATCCGGCCCCTGCAGCTAACCCATGGCAAATTTGGACTATTGAACCACAATATATATCCTTATTTATTATATGGCTCGTTTCGATTTAATATTGCCTAATTGATATTTTCTAAAAAGTTCATTCTGTTTTCTGTGTACATCTCCCTCTCTATCTATTCTATTCTCTTTGGTGTCCTCAACTTTCTTTTGTTTAACTCTTAAATCTTTTTCTTTGTTATCATTTCTTGTTATTCTTCAACTTTTGTTTTCATTTTAGCCTTTGTTCTGTTCTGGACCAATGATCCAGAACTCGGGCCGAACTCTGCTCCTATCCGAGTTCGGGCCGAGTTCGGTCCCTTGGTTCCAGGGTCGGGATCTGGCTCTGCCGTTGGATCTATTCTAATCCAATGGTCAATATTTCACCCGACCAAAGACCAAGCCCTACTTTATTTCGGGATTCCCTCTCTTTCCTCCCATAATTCCTTCTTCTCCATCTATTCCATCCTCTTCCTTCAAAACCCTAACCCTAGTTCTTGAGATAGAGGGCTCTATTTCTTCTCAAACTCAAGGGAAAGGGGTTTTTCAACGTTCTCTTCAACTATTTGACATTATCTTCAGGTATAACTCTCATTTTCTCTCCTTTTCAAGTTATCAAATTTCTTGCAAATGGCTCCACGCTTGCCCAATCGTGGGAAGAGGATCCGAACCGAGGGTGCTTCCTCTTCGAATCCTCCTCCTCCGATTGAACAAGTAGATGAACAACATCCCCTCAATCCGTTGTTCAATCCACCATGTCCCGATGACCCTAACACTTATGACGACCGTCTTTTTGTGTCGCTAGAAGCCTCAAATGAATGGTTTAGCGATTTTAGAACTCGTCCGGTGTTTGGGGGTCATCCCATAAACTTTACCATATTTTCTCAATATGAGTCTTTATTCCGTGATCTTTGTTTGGATGCTTTAGTTGCTTCAAATTTTGTCATCTATCGTAGTGCAATCCAAATGTTTTATTGCAATTTAACTTTTGATGCAACCCACATCTATTCTCGGGTTGCCGGTATTGACATCGCCTTCAATGATTCAGAGTTGGGGGAGTTTCTTGAACTTATTAATCTTGATGCTTGGGATAAACTTGTGGAAGCACGCCAATTCCAATTTGTTGGCGATACTTCTCTTGAAGGATTCAAGGAGGAACTATGTGCTCCTAACATAAGTCCTCGCAAGCTTATGGCTAAGCATCTCAATCCCTACTTCTATGAACTTCATCGCATGATTTTTAACACCATCTTACCCAAGGCTGGATCAACTGATGAAGTTACATACTTTGAGATCTCAGCCTTATATCATCTCCATTATCGTATTCCATTCAATCTTCCTAGGACAATGATGGATTGGATGATAAATTGTAGGAAGAAACCAAGGGCGTTAGTTTATCCTTTATATCTTCCTATGGTTTTTCGTGCATTTATCATTCCTCTTCATGACTGTCCATTCTTGCCCGCTCCTGCCTTCTTGTCCAAGGCACGCCGCACTCAGGCAGTTGTCGCCTCTCCTGAGGCATCTGAGCATTCTGAGGATGAGGAGCCTGACGCCCCTCATTTTGGTCAGGATGCACCTCCTCCTCCTGCCACCCTGGAGTCTATACAGACTATGCTTCGCGATCGCTTTGCTGTTGAGGATGATCGTTGGACGCAGCAGGATTACCGTACCACTCTGCAGATTAGTGCCCTTGGGAACTCTCTGCATGATATGCGGTATTCACTCGCTCGTCATCCTGATCTGCATGTGCCTATTGAGCGGGATCCAGATCGAGCGGGTCATCGTATAGACGATCCGTGGGTCATGAGGTATATGGATCCGGATGATGCTTTCGTGGACCCTCGTCGCTCTTTCCCTGGTACTTCAGATGTTCCAGGACCTTCTGGTGCTCTGTGATAGAGACTGGCTTGTTATGCTGCTACCACTGCTGATGGTCTTAGTTGCTTTATGTTTTTAGTTATTTAGTTATGGATTTATGTACTGGATTTTTATCTTAGAACCCTGATGATGTGTTTGACATTCTGGTTGGTGGATATCATTTTATGCTATTTCTCGTAGTTTCTTTTATGCCAATGCACTCTCTTGTCTAGTATTATACTATTTTTTTCTTTTGGTGTGGTTGCATTACTATTCATTGCTTATTTATATTGCTAACTGCCAAAAGGGGGAGAAACATATGTATATTTTTGTGCTGGCTTGTTTTGGAAAACTATTACAGGTTCTATGCAGGTTCTATGCATTCATCTGTGTATATCTGTGCTCGTTCTGGGAATATGTTATCTATCAGGTTACAGGGTATATGCACTGTTTACGGGGGAGAGCTACTACTTCTAGCTCGGAACCGTTCACTGATTACGGGGGAGCTATCCGATTCTAGCCCTGCATCAGTTATGGGGGAGCTATGTTGTAATCAACTGTGTCAAGGTATGAATATTGAAATATACATATATTATTTTGTCAATTATCAATATGGGGGAGATTGTTGACACAAAGTCACAGTCAACCAAATATTGACTACATTGACTAAATAATATCTGTATAAATTCAATACGACACACGACGTCTGCTTTCAGCTCGGGACAAACGACAGCTCAGTTTCCGACTCTCAGTATATTTTCGAGTCTGTACTTTTACATTTCATTGAGTCTAGAAGTATGTACTCTGAGTTATGCTGAGCTCTTGGAACTTGGTCTACAAGCCTACCCAAAATCCCAAGCTCCACCAAAACAAAATTGCCCACAAGTCCCACTTAGAATCACTCTGTGCTCTGGAGACAGAGTTCGGGCCGAACTCTGCCTCCACACAGAGTTCGGGCCGAACTCTGTCCCCTAGAAATCAGGAACCCTAATTTTAGGGTTAGCTGGTTGCTAGCTGTCCAACGGCCAAATTTTTGAATTCTCCTACCCGAATTCTGGCCGAATTCTGCCTCAAAAATCAGTATAAATAGGGCATGAATTCTCTCATTTTGAATCACTCAATCTTCTCTTCTCTTCTCTCCTACAAGCTCTATAAGCCATACCCTTCCCATCTACTAGCCACAAGCCTCCTAAGTCTCGAGTGCTCAGCATCTCTCAGTTAGGATTCTTGTGCAAGAGTGAAGAAATCGCTTGGACAATTCCAAGCAATCGCCACTGCGATTCTCTGTAAGAAGTTGACGTGCTCTTCTGAAGTAAAGGCACGGGTTGTAAGCTACTATTTCACAAATAGTGGATTTAATCCTGAGCTAGAGTTCTCAGGCCTGGACTAGTCCTCCACGAGGGAAACCAGGTTAAAATTGCTGTGTTTGCGTATGCTCTCTTATCTTTCATTTACATTCCGCATTTTACTCTGATTATTCATTGTTTGTGAAAGAGTAATTTTTTAATTGGTCATTATATATATACTCTATTCACCCCCCCTCTAGAGTTGCCAAACTGTTCTTCATGAAGGTGGACGCACTGTCCAAGAAATTGGCTAACGCCAATATGGTTCATACCAAAGAACCAAGGGGAAAGCAGGCGGCTTCCCACAGAAAGAAGAAGGACCCTGACAATCTAAAAGTCAAGGGAACTTCTATCAAGAAAAAGAAGCCAAAGTCTCAAATGCCTTGCTTCAAGTGTAGCAAGAAGGGCCACTTTAAGAATGAGTACAAAGCAAAAACCAAGCAATCAGAGCAAGGAGAGCCTAGTAAGGTATCTATGATCACTGACATTGTTGCTATGATTGCCCAGGTTGATACGGTAAGGACTGATTCTGACTGGTGGATAGACACTGGAGCCTCCTGCCATGTCTGCTCCAGTAAGGAGTGGTTCACCACCTATACACCTACTTCTGAAGTGGTTATGATGGCGAACCAGGCACAAGCTGAAGTGCTCGGGATCGGAACGTGGTATTGAAGCTGACTTTGGAGAAGTCTCTGACGCTTCAAGGCGTGAAGCACGTACCTGCTATCGCCAAGAACCTGATCTCAGGAGGCCTACTCTGTAATGCAGGCCTCAGGATGGACATCAATGCTGGCCAGATGGTGATGTCTATCAAAGGAACACATTTCGAAAAAGCTTTTTATACCGAAGGAATGTTCAAAATTCAGCTTGTAAATCAGTCCAATGTAATTAATGTGATTAATGAAATCACTCATTCTGCTTATACTCTTGAGTTGTGGTATAATAGACTAGGACATGTTCATTGTAAACGAATAAACAGAATGTCTAGTCTAGGACTTATCTCCAAGTGTGGGGGTAAGGTAGAGAAATATGAAGTTTGTGCTCAAACAAAGATCACAAGAAAACCCTTTCCTCGAGTTAATCGAAGTACAGATCTTCTGGAGTTGGTATACTCCGATATATGTGACTTCAAACAGTTCTCTACAAAGGCCGGGATGAAGTATTTCATAACCTTCATCGATGACTTCTCAAAGTATGCGTTCATCTACTTGCTGAAGGCTAAAGACAAAGCATTCGAGAAGTTCAAGGAGTTCAGAGCCAAAGCTGAGCGGCAGACTGGACAACAACTCAAAAGGATAAGAGTGATTGAGGTGGGGAGTACAGGTCTCATGAATTCATATCGTTCTGCAAAGAACATAGAATTGTCAATGAGACTACGGCTCCGTACTCTCCTCAATCAAATGGAGAAGCATAGAGGAAGAACAGAACGTTAACAGAAATGATTAACTCAATGTTGTTGACTGTTGGTCTTCCTAAGTGCTACTGGGGAGAAGCTGCATTGACGGCCACTTTTATTCTAAATAGAGTGCCTCATGCAACTTCAGATGTTACTCCTCATGAACTCTGGTTCAAGTTCAGACCTAACTTGAATGTCAATCGAGTGTGGGGGTGTCTGGCATATGTCAAGCTTCCAGATCTGAAGATTCAGAAGCTTGGGACAAGGACTACTAAGACGATCTTCTTGGGGTATGCCGATAAGAGTGATGCTCGGAGATTTCTTGATATTGAGTCAAATCATATCATTGAATCTCACGACGCAGAATATTTTGAAGACAAATTTGTAAGGCACAAGAATATTGTTCTTGCGGATGTTCCGGAGAACAATGAGGGTGCGCAGGTCTTCAATGAAGATGTGGTCCAAGAAGATGTTGTTGTTGAAACAACGGTTGAACAAGATCTCGCTGAGCCGTCAACGAAGCGAGTGAGGAGGCCGAAGGACTTCGGAAGTGACTTTGTCACCTATCATGTGGAAGCTGATCCGCTTACCTATGATGAGGCGATGAAGACCAGAGACACGGTTTTCTGGAAGGAGGCGATTGACAATGAAATTGATTCTATCACCTCAAATAATACTTGGGTGTTGGTTGATCTTCCTGAAGGAGCGAAACCCATCGGATGCAAATGGATCTTCAAGAAGAAGATGAAAGCAGACGAAACTATTGACAAGTTCAAGGCTAGGTTGGTAGCCAAGGGATTTTCTCAGAAGCAGGAGATTGATTATTTTGACACGTATGCTCCAGTAGCCCGGATGACCACCATCAGAATATTAATTGCTCTCGCAGCAATACATAAGATGGTGATACATCAGATGGATGTGAATACGGCTTTCCTAAATGGCGAGCTGACCGAAGAGATTTACATGCAACAGCCAGAGGGATTTGTCATCAGGGGTCTTGAAGACAAAGTCTACAAGTTGGTGAAATCTTTGTACGGTCTTAAACAGGCTCCCAAGATGTGGCATGAGAAATTTGACAAAGTTATAAGGTCAAATGGCTACATGGTCAGCGATACGGACAAGTGTGTTTACACGAAGTTCGCTGATGGAAAAGGTGTGATCGTTTGTCTGTACGTGGACGACATGCTTATCCTAGGTACGGATATTAGCTGTGTCACGGAGACAAAGAAATTTATCTCAAGCAAGTTCAGTATGAAGGACTTGGAGGAAGCTGATGTGATCTTAGGGATCAAGATCATCCGGACAGACACCGGACTAGCGCTGTCACAGTATCATTATATTGAGAAAATGATCACTCGTTATGGGTATCGGGATCTTCAAGGGATCGATACGCCGTACAGGTTTGATCTGAAGCTGAAGCCTAATTTAGGGGAAAGCATCAGGCAGCTGGAGTATTCAAGCATAATCGGAAGTTTGATGTATGCTACTACTGCCACAAGGCTTGACATAGCTTTTGCCGTAGAAATAGCAACCCAGGTGCTGAACACTGGAAAGCTGTGAAACGGGTTATAAGATATCTCAAGAAGACTCAGACATATACAGTGGAATACAGCGGAGATCCGCAGGTAGTGGAAGGCTTCAGTGATGCCAGTTGGTGCTGAGAGGTGGAGAGTGAGAGGTCCACAGGTGGATTCATTTTCATAGTGGGTGGAGCTGCTATATTGTGGAAGTCGAAGAAGCAGACTATGCTCTCGCGGTCATCCATGGAATCTGAGTTCTTTGCACTTGATACTGCAGCCGAGGAAGCAGAATGGCTTCAGGAGCTCATGTATGATCTTCCAGTGGTTGGGACGCAAATACCGGCGATACCGATATACTGCAACAACCAGGCGACTGCGACGGTCGCATCAAATGACCTCTTCAACGGGAAGAAGAGGACTGTGCGGTTGAAGCACAGGGCAGTACACGATCTTATCAAGAGATGTGTTATTGCAGTGATTGATGTTCGGAGTCAGGAGAACCTGGCGGATCCGTTCACCAAGGGCCTCAAGCGCCAGTTGGTCGATGACACAGCTTGTAAAATGGGCTTGAAGGCATTCTGATATTGTATTATTGTATTCCTACCATAAAGTTTTATGCTATTAGTTCAAAGATTTATCTACTAGGCATTAGCTTTTTGTTCAAGGGAGGACCAATAATCGAAAAAATATCAGGAACAGTGGGTACATGTTCTATTGGGCATGGAGAGGTTACGGACCTATAACCACTGTTGTCTACTGTTATTTTTTGCAAAAAAATGGCTCATGTGGGAAGGTTGACTTAATTGCCTTAATGAGTTCTCAGGCAGAGTGAAAGCCTGGTGTGATTTACAGGAAGCACGGTAGAGCAGCACTACAAGGAGTGAAACTCCATGCTACAGTGAGGTGACTCCATAATGAGGTTCCTATATGTCACGACCCGATCCCAAATAATTGGGTCGAACCGGATCATGCCCAGCCTGCACCGTTGTTGAGACGACGGTAGTAAGCTGTTCAGTAGCAGGTAACCATACAACAACAATATATTTGTCACAACTCAACATCGGGAAATAAACTTTATTAAACTTTGAAATTTAAATACAAAAGAAAACTGTTCTGAAATGAAATACAGAATTTGAAGTAAAAAAACAATGAAAGAAAATCTATCTATCGGCCGGATCATCGGCCTCAGTCCCAATGTCCTCCTGTGGGGACTCTGGCAGCACAACTGGGTACAACACAGGGTCGTAGTAGCTGTTGTAAAACCGATCTGTATCCTCAATATCCCCTAAAAATGTATCTCCAGTCAGGAGGGAGCAAAGTACAATTCATGCTAATTTTAAACAGTTAAATTAAATAATAGAATCATGCAGTTCTAAACAGTTTTAAACATGGACAGTTTGTTACAGTAAAACAGTGATTTGAACAGGTAATGAAATATGACCGGCTTAGGTTTGTTACAGGAATGGATAAGGGGTTTTGTTACAGTATGGTCATAATCATTACGCTATTCTCCCAGTCCCCAGTAGTTACAGTACTCTCATAGAGAGTTTCGTGTTTGTATCGTGGTTTAGACTTGCAGTAAAGCGATTAAATAAATAACTGTAAACTAACATAAACTATACTTGCCTCAAAGGAAATGACTGGAGAGGTAGAAGACTTCGAGACAGGTAATTAGAGTCGTCCTCGAATTCCTACATTCGAGAAATGGACTCAGATTTCAGGTTTACCAATCTTGCTACGCTAGTTGAAATCTCTATTTGCGTCCTAATCCAATTTTAATTCTTTAATTAACCAAACACAGAAAATACGGTTATTAGTGCGTTGATTTAATACGAGGGAAAAAGATTGTTTTATATTTTTTGAATTCGAAAAACATCGTAGATGCCAGATTAATTAATGAAAACTTGGCATCTTTATAGTTTATAAATATAAAGCTAATTTTTCTTATTTAGTGAGAAATACATGATTTTTAATTAATAATAAACTTGTCAATTTTAGGTGAGAAAATATTAATTAATTTTATACGAAAATAATTTTTAGCCAATTTAATCATTAAATAGAAAAACTCGCAAAACCAGAAATGACAAGAAAATCTAAGCTATCCATCACAGTTACAGACCACAGCCAGGTGGGCTTATGCCCATTACAATTTATTTACATAAATTGAAATAAGACAAACCGCCGTTAGTCCTAAACTGAAATATTAAATAAAATATAAACAGAAATAAATAATAAAAATAAAGATAAATAATAAGTCTCAGATATGGTCCATTCCTCAACTTGGCTAATGCCTCAACGTCCGGGCGGGGCCAGTTTCGTTTGCACTTAGCCGGGTCCATTGACCGATACGGTCGTCACCCCAAAATCAAATATCGAATAAAATTTTGAAAATCATTTTAAATTCATTTTAAAATAATCCAGGATTTACGGAAAAATTCGGCAGCATCTACTCTATTTTTGGTCAACCCAAAAACTGGAAAATGACGCCGATAATTTCCTGCAAATCCCAAACCACGGAAAACCCGAATTTATATATATATGAAATCCACAACCACTCCACAGAATAATCGGGACGACCCGAAATAATTTCGGAAGTCCGATTCCAATCCCACAAATCACAGAACGCTACCTGAAAAATCCGAAAAGCTAAAACATACCAAAAATAAATTTCCAAAATATTATGAGAATCCAAAATAATTCACAGGATCTTTCCGAAAGTCCCGAAAAATTACGACGTCGCTAAAACCGAATTCCCAAAGGGAATCGGGGACCATTTCATCATCGACTAAAATAATAAAATGAGCGGGACAGGGGTTATACCTCGGATTGCTCGGCTAGAGCTCTCAGATGAATAATAGAAAGAAAATGAGCTCCGACATAGCGAGTAATTCCCGAGAACAGCGCTGGAACAGCAGCGACCAGCAGCGTCGTTGCCGAAAATCAGCAGATCGGAAAGTGCGCAGCTAGGGCACGCACCTAGGTCAGCGAGGAAGCCGACAGGGTGCTGTCGGGAAGCTGGAACAGCAGGGAAAGAGGGGCAGCGGCTAGGGCAGCGGCCAGAACAAGCGAGGGGGCGCACGAGGGAACGACCAGAGAGGGATCGGCCAAAGGGGCGCCGGTGGGTTCTGACCCGGAGGGGCCGCGCGAATTCTGATGCGGTCGGCGTCGACGAGAAGGGGCGCGGCTCCGCTGGGGCGGGCGCGGCGGTCGGCCGAAGGAGGCGCGGTCGGCTGGGGAAGCTCGCTCGTGGGGGATCGGGCCTGGAGAGGGTGGCCGCGGGCGTGGGGAAGAGGAGAGGGTCTGTGGGGAGAAGATGGTGAGAGTAGAGTTGGGGTTGGTGAGGAGAAGGGCAAGTTACTCTCTGTGAAGGAGTAAGAGAGGAGTGGGGAAGAATTTGTTCTCTGTGAAGAGAGTGGGAGAGTGGGAATAATTAAAGGAGAGTTGGGGGTGTGCGTGTGGTAAGGAGTAGTTTGAGGGAGAAAGAATAGAAATGGGAGAGGGAGTCATACGTGAGTGTGTGAGTGGGGTGCTGGTCCTACGGGACCAGCTAAAATATATATATATATATATATATATATATATATATATATATATATATATATATATATATATATATATATATATATTTAATAACATTAAGCCAAGTCAAAAACAGATTGTAAGAATGAGAGGAATGGGATTGGGATTGGCTCAGGCCTGGGTTTGGGTTCGGACTCGGGTCTGGGTCTAAATCAAAAGTCCATGTTATTATTATTTTTGAAATCATTTGCACTCAAAAATATAATAATAATAATAATATTATTAGAAATACTAATATTTTATACAAAAATATTGATATTAATTAATTACGAAAACATGGGTTTCACAATGCTGCAATAATCCTGCTGGTCTCTGCCTGCTAGATTTAACTTGCTGACAAATTAAACATCTTGCCACATACCTGGATACGTCTTTCTTCATTCCGTACCACCATACTATAGTTCGCATATCCCGGTACATTTTGTTGGCTCCTGGGTGTATGGAATACTGCGACTGGTGCGCTTCTTGCATCAGCTCGTTCCTCAGTTCGCCAGTTGGTACGCACAGCCTCGTACCATTATTCAGTGCTCCGTCGCTGGCGATTGAAAATCCTTCGAGTGTTCCTTCCAACACTTGGTCTGTAAGTTTGCAAAGCGTCTCGTCTTGGAATTGTGCCTCCTTGATCCTGTCCATAAGACTCGAACGCACTTGCAACTGCATTAATGATGATTCAGCTCCTGGTACGATGGCTTCTCTTCCAAGCTTCTTCATCTCCTCCTTGGGCAGTACAATTTCCAATCCAAGCTTCTCCATGTCCTCCAGCAAATGGCGCTCCTTGGTCAAGAACATTGCCATCGGGTATCGACTAAGTGCATCTGCAACAACATTGGCCTTACCCGGATGATACTGCAGGTTGATATCAAAATCCTTCATCAGCTCCAGCCATCGTCTTTGTCTCATGTTCAGCTCCTTCTGAGTGAAAACATATTTCAGACTTTTGTGGTCCGTAAATATTTACACTCTCTCTCCATACAGGTTGTGCTTCCATAGCTTCAAAGCAAATATCACCGCTGCAAGCTTCAAGTCATGTGTGGGGTAGTTCTTCTCATGAGTCCGTAATTGTCTAGATGCATAGGCAATTACTTTCCCGTGTTGTTGAAGAACGCAGTCCAGTCCTTTTCCGGAAGCATCACTATAGATTGAGAAACCGCTGGTACCTGCGGGTAGCGCAAGTATCGGTACAGTTGTGAGCCTCTTCTTCAGTTCCTCAAAAGCTGACTGGCATGCTTCAGACCATATGAACTCCTCGTTTTTTTTATTAAGCTTCGTCATTGGCTCCGCAATCTTGGAGAAATCCTTCACGAACTTCCGGTAGTAGCCAGCTAGTCCCAAAAAACTCTTGATCTCTGCAACCGAGCTTGGTGCAGTCCACTTCTCAATAGCAGCTATCTTCTTTGGATCCACCAAAATTCATTTTCCTGTGACAACATGGCCCAAAAATTCCACTTTGTCTAAAAAGAATTCGCATTTGGATAGCTTACCATAGAGCTTCTCCTTCCTCAAGGTACTCAGCACTTTCCTCAAGTGCTCTTCATGCTCTTCCTCCATCTTCGAGTAGATCAATATGTTATCGATAAAGACGATAACAAACTGATCCAGATATTCATGGAAAACCTTGTTCATAAGGTTCATGAATACCGCGGGAGCATTTGTCAGTCCAAACGGCATGACCAAGAATTCAAACTGCCCATACTTGGTGTTGAACGTCGTCTTGGGAATATCCTCCTTTCTGACCTTGATTTGATGGTAGCATGATCTGAGATCTATCTTTGAAAATACCTTGGCTCCACTCAGTTGATCAAACAGGTCTTCGATCCGGGGCGGGGGTACTTGTTCTTGATGGTGATGTTGTTCAGCGTCCGATAGTCAATGCACATCCACACGGTTCCATCCTTCTTGGGCATGAATAATACTGGTGCTCACCAGGGTGAAGCCCCGTCTCTGATAAATCCTTGCGACTTTAGCTCGTCGATCTGATCCTTCATCTCCTTAGCCTCCTTGGGGTTGACTCTGTAGCATCCCCGAGAAATAAGGGAAGAGCCGGGTACTAGATCGATGTTGAATTCCATATCTCGATCTGGCGGCAATCTTGTAAGACTGTCTGGAAAGTCATTCATAAATTCTGTAATTATAGGGTGAGGAGGCCCGGGTTCTTCGGTGATTGAGGAGTAGGAAATACTCTTCATATCTTCCGGAGCCCAAGAGATTTCAAACTCCGGTTCTCCTGGTGGCCTGAAGATTACACATCCTCGTTGACAATCTATCAACGCATGCTGTTCACTTAACTAGTCCATCCCTAGGACTACATCATAGTTGGGCAGGGGCATCACTAGTAAAGGTATTGAGAACTGATGGCCAGAGATGGTTATGGGACAATTATAAGCCTCAGTGATGGGTATGGGTCCACCACCGGTCATAACCCTACTAATCACCTTACTAAGTTCCGAATCTATGTGATGTACAGATATAAACTTTGATGATATGAAACTATGTGATGCACCCGAATCAAATAATGCTAGAGCAGGATGTGAAAACACATAAATGGAACCTGTGATGACATCAGCGGTGGGTTCCTGCTCTGGCTCCTGCTCATCAGCTGCTAGGGCAAAAGCTCGCCCGGTCTTCTGCTGGTGCTGTCCAAACTGTTGTTGCTGAGTAGGTAGGGGAGCTCTTTGCTGGTTGGTTCTCATCCGGTGGGCTGACATGGGACAGTCCTTCACTTGGTGGGTGGCAGACCCACAGACTAGGCAGTGTCCTAGCCTCTTCTTGCAGATGTTCGACTGAGGCCCTGGCCTCTTACAATAGTCGCAGACAGGGATCTGCTTCTGGTGTGCTCTGTCATTGGTTCTCGTCTGATGATGATGCTGCTGGTACGAGGGCCTGTTGCTGTTGTTGTTGGGCCTCTTCTGACTACCCTGGAAGTTGCTAGTTCCAGGATACTCCCTTTTGGATCGAGAAGGCTGGCTCTTCTCCACGTCTTGAGCTCGGATCAGGATCCTCTCATAAGTCTTTGCGCCACCTGCGATCACAGGGGTACGAATCTCTTCTCGTAAGCCATACCTGAATCGCTCAGCTGGATCCTTGGGGTCAGCTACCAGGTTATGGGCAAAGCGGCTTAGTCGGCCGAACTCTGCCGCATACTCGCTGACCGTCATGTTTCCCTGCTTCAAGTTCTGGAATTGCCTCTCCATCTCCCGCATTTCAGATGTTGGAAAGAACTTCCTGCGGAACAGCTTCTTGAAGGTGTCCCAGTCGAGCTGCTTGTCCTGGAGTCGGGGTTCATTCTGATACCAGGTGCTCGCCACATCTTGTAGTTGGAGTCCTACAGCTTCAGTCTTGAGGTCCTCCGGGAGTCGAGCGACGCTCAAGAGACGCTCCATATGGTCTAGCCATTCATCGGCGTAGATGATACCCTCGGTTCCTTTGAAAGGTCGAGGATCTTGCTTCTTAAAGCTTTCTATGTCTCCCACCTTCATGCAATAATACGCCTCGAATCAAAAGAATGGCCTTTAAAGAAATATAACTAACTCCTGAATCATGCTTACCTTGGCAGGTCGCGGCCCTGATGAAGTGGTTCCTCCTCTCTCGAGGGCAGCCATAGCTACGTTGTGGGCATTCTCCATGCCTTCTCTCATAATCGCGATCTGCTCGCGATGGGCTTCAGCTTAGGCAGCAGTCTGCTCTCTGTGGGCTTCTGCTTGAGCTCTCTGTGCTTCAAGCACTCCTCGTAGCATTCCCACTAGGTCAGTAGGATCCACGGGTACTGGTGGGGCAGCTGGTGCGGCCACTATCGCAGGGTTCTGTGGCTCAGCCTGGGATTGTGCAGGTTCCACCGTTTGTGCTGTGGAAGCGTAAACGGGCCGGGGAGCTGGTGCAGCATGAGGACGGTCTGTCAGCTGCAAGGGAGGTGGATCCCGGCGTGCTTGAGAAGGGGTGTGATCAGTTGATGACACCTCATCTTCAGCAGGGCCGGATCTGGTAGTCTTTCCTTTGGCCATGATCTGGAAGGTTTAGGGTACATACATAAGCAAGGTATCCTACCAGTCTATAATCAAACAAAAATATTTATTTATATAATTCGGTCCTATGTTGTGACAAATCAATGTTCTAGTATTCTAATTGTTTCTAGGCATGTTTTCCTAAGTTGTTGTACGACCTGCAAGGGCCACCACTAAAAACATGTCACGACCCGATCCCAAATAATTGGGTCGAACCGGATCATGCCCAGCCTGCACCGTTGTTGAGACGGCGACAGTAAGCTGTTCAGTAGCAGGTAACCATACAACAACAATATATTTGTCACAACTCAACATCGGGAAATAAACTTTATTAAACTTTGAAATTTAAATACAAAAGGAAACTGTTCTGAAATGAAATACAGAATTTGAAGTAAAACAACAATGAAAGGAAATCTATCTATCGGCCGGATCATCGGCCTCAGTCCCAACGTCCTCCTGTGGGGACTCTGGCAGCACAACTGGGTACAACACATGGTCATAGTAGCTGTTGTAAAACCGATCTGTATCCTCAATATCCCCTAAAAATGTATCTCCAGTCAGGAGAGAGCAAAGTACAATTCATGCTAATTTTAAACAGTTAAATTAAATAATAGAATCATGCAGTTCTAAACAGTTTTAAACATGGACAGTTTGTTACAGTAAAACAGTGATTTGAACAGGTAATGAAATATGACCGGCTTAGGTTTGTTACAGGAATGGATAAGGGGTTTTGTTACAGTATGGTCATAATCATTACACTATTCCCCCAGTCCCCAGTAGTTACAGTACTCTCAGAGAGAGTTTCGTGTTTGTATCGTGGTTTAGACTTGCAGTAAAGCGATTAAATAAATAACTGTAAACTAACATAAACTATACTTGCCTCAAAGGAAATGACTGGAGAGGTAGAAGACTTCGAGACAGGTAATTAGAGTCGTCCTCGAATTCCTACATTCGAGAAATGGACTCAGATTTCAGGTTTACCAATCTAGCTACGCTAGTTGAAATCTCTATTTGCGTCCTAATCCAATTTTATTTCTTTAATTAACCAAACACAGAAAATACGGTTATTAGTGCGTTGATTTAATACGAGGGAAAAAGATTATTTTATATTTTTTGAATTCGGAAAACATCGTAGATGCCAGATTAATTAATGAAAACTTGGCATCTTTATAGTTTATAAATATAAAGCTAATTTTTCTTATTTAGTGAGAAATACATGATTTTTAATTAATAATAAACTTGTCAATTTTAGGTGAGAAAATATTAATTAATTTTATACGAAAATACTTTTTAGCCAATTTAATCGTTAAATAGAAAAACTCGCAAAACCAGAAATGACAAGAAAATCTAAGCTATCCATCACAGTTACAGACCACAGCCAGCTGGGCTTATGCCCATTACAATTTATTTATATAAATTGAAATAAGACAAACCGCCGTTAGTCCTAAACTGAAATATTAAATAAAATATAAACAGAAATAAATAATAAAAATAAAGATAAATAATAAGTCTCAGATATGGTCCAATCCTCAACTTGGCTAATGCCTCAACGTCCGGGCGGGGCCGATTTCGTTTGCACTTAGCCGGGTCCATTGACCGATACAGTCGTCACCCCAAAATAAAATATCGAATAAAATTCCGAAAATCATTTTAAATTCATTTTAAAATAATCCAGGATTTACGAAAAAATCCGGCAGCATCTCCTCTGTTTTTGGTCAACCCAAAAACTGGGAAATGATGTCGATAATTTTCTACAAATTTCAAACCAGGGAAAACCCGAATTTATATATATATAAAATCCACAACCACTCCACAGAATAATCGGGACGACCCGAAATAATTTCGGAAGTCCGATTCCAATCCCACAAATCACAGAACGCTATCGAAAAAATCCGGAAAGCTAAAACATACCAAAAATCAATTCCCGAAATATTTCAGGAATCCAAAATAATTCACAGGATCTTTCCGAAAGTCCCGGAAAATTACGACGTCGCTAAAACCGAATTCCCAAAGGGAATCGGGGACCGTTTCATCATCGACTAAAATAATAAAATGAGCGGGACAGGGGTTATACCTCGGATTGCTCGGCTAGAGCTCTCAGATGAATAATAGAAAGAAAATGAGCTCCGACACAGCGAGTAATTCCCGAGAACAGTGCTGGAACAGCAGCGACCAGCAGCGTCGTTTCCGAAAATTAGGAGATCGGGAAGTGCACAGCTAGGGCACGCACCTAGGTCAGCGAGGAAGCCGACAGGGTGCTGTCGGAAAGCTGGAACAGCAGGGAAAGAGGGGCAGCGGCTAGGGCAGCGGCCAGAACACGCGAGGGGGCGCACGAGGGAACGACCAGATAGGGATCGGCCAAAGGGGCACCGGCGGGTTCTGACCCGGAGGGGCCGCGCGGGTTCTGACGCGGTCGGCGTCGACGAGAAGGGGCGCGGCTCCGCTGGGGCGGGCGCGGCGGTCGGCCGAAGGAGGCGCGGTCGGCCGGGGAAGCTCGCTCGTGGGGGATCGGGCCTGGAGAGGGTGGCCGCGGGCGTGGGGAAGAGGAGAGGGTCTGTGGGGAGAAGATGGTGAGAGTAGAGTTGGGGTTGGTGAGGAGAAGGGCAAGTTACTCTCTATGAAGGAGTAAGAGAGGAGTGGGGAAGAATTTGTTCTCTGTGAAGAGGGTGGGGGAGTGGGAATAATTAAAGGAGAGTTGGGGGTGTGCGTGTGGTATGGAGTAGTTTGAGGGAGAAAGAATAGGAATGGGAGAGGGAGTCATACGTGAGTGTGTGAGTGGGGTGCTGGTCCTACGGGACCAGCTAAAATATATATATATATATATATATATATATATATATATATATATATATATTTTATATATATATATATATATATATATATATATATATATATATATATATATATATATATATATATATATATATATATAATAACATTAAGCCAAGTCAAAAACAGATTGTAAGAATGAGAGGAATTGGATTGGGTTTGGCTCAGGCCTGGGTCTGGGTTCGGACTCGGGTCTGGGTCTAAATCAAAAGTCTATATTATTATTATTTTCGAAATCATTTGCACTCAAAAATATAATAATAATAATAATAATATTAGAAATACTAATATTTAATACAAAAACACTGATATTAATTAATTACGAAAACATGGGTTTCATACTATATGTAGGGTACTGCCCAGGAATAGGATAAATCCTCGGCTTTGTAGGCCAAGTCACAGCGGCGTAGCACCGCAAATAGGCAGTTAGCCTAATATTGTATGTTAAAAATAAAGAGGGGTGTAGTCAGTACTACAAAGAGGAGGAGTTCCTCATGTTACAGTGGCACGAAACCACGAAGAGGTACCTGGTTAGGGATAAAGCCTCGGCCTTGCAAGCCATGTCGTTGCGGCGTAACACCGCAAGGGAGCCTAAGGCTTCATGCTGGGTAGTTTGGCACTACAAAGAGGCGGTTGCCTCATGCTACAGTAGTATGATACTAGGATGAGGTTCCCGGTACGGGGTAAGGCCTCGGCTTTAAGCCATTTTATGGCAGCATAGCACCGCAAGGGAAGCGCAAAGCGCTTCATGCCATGTCTTTTTATAAAGAACTCACCTATAGTGTATGGACAAAGAGATATCAGGCCATCTCTTGAAGGTAAACTTGTAGACGTCCAAAATTATACACTGAAACCAGGCTGGCACAGGGCCTTTAATGTGTAGCCAGAAGCACACGTAACTACATTATGCGAGTGGAAATTCAGCTATGATGAAAATTCAAGGCTTAGTCCATTCTTGTATTATAGTATGTTGTTTGACCCACACAAAAAGATTCAAGTCGTAAGTGACATCTCTTCTAATGCATGATGGATAGTTACTGTGGAGAACACTTATACCCATATATATAGAGATATGTGGGGGATTGTTGGAGTTTGGTCTTTTTCTAAGTGAATTTTAGTCCCACATCGGCTAGACCAAAGGAGTTGTATCTCTATATAATAGCTTTCCTATTTTAGAGATGCACATGTGGTGTGACATGGGTGTGCCATGTTGAGTTATTTTTCTAATGGGAAAAGGGCTAAATCAACAATAAAAGCATTCATGCTTTTTGCTCTTGGGAAATTCATTTCCATGTCGGACTTGGACACGGACTCGAACTCGGACTCGGACTCGGACTCGGACTCGGGCTCATGAGGCGTAATGTGGCATTTTGTTGGCACACTTAGCACGTCAGCATCGTCGCTAGGCGCATAGTGCGCTTTAGTTACGCTCGTTGTGCGAGCCACTTGCGTTGCCACGTTGCGCAAGCCCAGTTGTGCTGCCCAGATGCACATGCCCAGTTGCACAAGCCCAGTTGCGCTGTCCAGGTGCGCGCCCAGGTTGCGCTCAGGTTGTGCTGGGTTGCGCGGGTTGCTCAGGTTGCGCTGGGTTGCGTTGAGTTGCGCGGGTTGCTCGGGTTACGCGGGCGCGCTAGTTGCGCTGTGTGCGCCGTGTGCGCAGTGCGTGCAGTACGCGCAGTATGCGCAGTTCAGTGTGCGCTCTGTCGTGCAGAGTGCAAGGAGCGCGGGGTGTGCGCCGTTGGCGTAACTTGCAGCAGAACGTGCGTTTGTACGTTCTGGGCGGTTGCTACATGTTCGGGGTAGTTTTTACCACGTCCCTAACTTTGTGGCAACCGAACAGTTGCTGCAGGGCCTATATAAGGCATCCTTTCTCTCTCTCAAGGCTAATTACAGAATAGAAAGAGAAGCCACCATAGAAAGTTTACAAAGTATTTTTTAACACAAGTAAACAGAGAATTTAGAAGTGTTCTTTAACACAGTTCTGATCTTCCAGTAGCCTTCAAGAGAGAGAGAGGAAAGGTGCCGCACCAGCGTTGCTTTTGTACGAGTGTTCGTGTCCATCCGAGGAGTCAGAAGAGCAGGAGTGTTCCAAGTTCTCCGACGAACTTGCTGGTTCCTGGAAGCTGTTCGTGTAGGACGAATAAAGCTTTGAGCAACGGTGATTATTCACCCCAGCAGGAGTTCTTCCATCTTTTGCCAGTCACCTTCTTCGTTGCTGCCAGTAATTCTGATTGTATCTTCTTTTTAGAAGTAGTACGATCTGATTGCTGTTGATTACAAAATCTTTTTAGATTCTCGTAATTCAGAATCACCTTCCTTGAAGTGTTGATTTGAAACATTATTTTTACAATTGTTTCATTTTCTCAGTTTTCTATCGAAAAATTGTGCCCCGGCAATAACAATGATAACACGATAACGGAATGTGATTCGGTATTTGGGCAGCGAGATAAAGTTTCACATAATGTAGAAAATTTCACAAGGAACACAAAATCACATAGAACAATATTTAGAAGTGAGGTGAATGAGTTCTATAACTCATAGAAGAGATCATGTTAATCCATTATCTGTGTAGTTCTTTTGAGTAAATGGAGTAGGCCATGTATCAATAACCACAACGACAACAAAGTCTTTATCCCAAACTTTTGGGGTCAGCTTTTTCTTCCATGCAGCTCTCTTGTGAGTTGTATCCTCATAACACTAACAAAAATGTTATTCTTCTTTAAAACTTCATCGTTTAGACCTACCTCTAATCTAGACTTTCACAATTCTTAATCTCTCCTCCTTGCCACATATGGCAAAACCACATAATCCGAAAATTTTGTAAAATCACTTATTTTTTTAATTTTACAAAAATTCTGCATAAGACTAGAATAGACTAAGACCAAAAAAATGGTAAAATAGTAATAAGCAAGCTTATTGATCGTTCTTCCTCCGTAGAAGAACAGATGAAAGACAAGCAGTTAAGCTACCATTTTGTTCTTTTAAGCAATGGAGTTGCTAGATGCCAGAACCAAGATTCATTAAAAATTGCTTTTGCGGAGAATATCCACCAACACTTGTTGCCATTGTCGCGCTGCTGGGTGATAAAAATTATCATTGCTCAAAGCGAGATTCGACTCTTTTTGTTGATTCTCTCTCAAGAACTAGCAAGTTTGGAAGAACTTATGGAACGCTGCTCCCTTGTAGTGTCATCAGGCTAGACGTTGGGAAAAACACCATGTCCTTGTAGCTGCTTATTTTCCCCCCTCGTTTGTCTTACTTTTGCAAGAGAAAACGGAAAGATTTAATATAGGGGAGCCAACCCCCTAGTAGCAATAATCATTCACTAACAATGGGTGGACAAAAAATAAGGGAGTTATAAATTCCAATCAAGTGGGGGGGTAACCAGCAATAACTCCCTATAAAAATTGAACAAGCCCAGAAACCAAAAAATAGCAAGAGCAGATCAGAACATCCACGGAACCGCAGTCGGTCGGAACCTATGGACGTCGGGGAACTGTGCAACTCTATAGAACATGCGGAAGCAACGGAACCGTGGAACGCGATGAAACACCACGGAGCACGCGGAACTGCAGGACTCCGCAGAACGCCACATGATACCACAGAAGCAGGCTGAGTGTAAGCACCCTAACTTTTTGGGGATTTTTTTTGTTTATTTTATATGATCTTTATATATTAAACCATATTTTATTTTTAATTATGGCTATATAAGCATTTTGTCGTAGCTTTAATTTTTGAAGCACAACATTGATCAATTCCTTGAAACAAGTTCCATATTCATGTTTTAGACGAGTCCACCTTCATTTTGGTATATCATGTCTCACTTAAACATGTTTTCTTGCATAAAATATTTCTTGCACAACTTTAGGGTCAAAATAGTCATTTTACCCTTCTCCGTAATTTCGATGTATTTTTTTCCAACTCCGAGTTGAGGCCCAAATCCGATCCAAATTTTTTGATCCAATATATGATTTTGACCTATTTTGAGCTTACTACACATCTGCCAATATTGTACCGCTCAATTGGGTTTCCATGTGCTATTTAATTTTAAGTGGCACATAAGTCGAAACTATATACATATTGGGCACAAATCAATCACAAAAATTCCACCAACCCAAAACTAGTCCAACTAGGGACCCATGGGACCTATTCTAGGGTACCCTAACCTACTAGACATATTTTGTACTCATTTTTATGAATTACTTACAGCCATATCAATTCAAATCTATTTTAAACAAACTCCATAACAACTTTCAAATTTGGACTCTATTTAAATTTCTTTGGACATATCTTTGTAAATCTTTTAAACCAAGCAACCAAATCTGATCAAGCCAAAACCAATCTCTTCCAAATCTCTTTCTCAGATAAACATGTGCTACATCTCTTTATTTTTGTATGGTTTTACATATTCATATACTAAAAATCGTGAGTTGCTTTCCGTTCTCATACACGTGCACAACTGCTTCACCCGACGAGAAACCCTTCACCCGACCACTTCTTCCCCCTTATACCACCTCTCACATGATTTCAACACCTTTCCTAATGTCCTATCAAGTCCCCGAGGAGCCACAACAACTTTGGGGAGAGTTATGAAGCCTAGAAGTCACCCGAATAATAGATTCCAAGGCTGAATTCGTTCCAATAGGTATGTTGTTTTGAATGTTGGGTTTTGTGTGCTTCTCGTTCTCATATTTTCGTGAAACTAAAACTAATGGAAAGATCTTTGTGTCTATTTTCATGTCCAATTGGCCACCCATATAGTTCCAAATGATTTGGCTTGGGTGTCCGTTCTACGAAACGTTGTCCAGAATAGACCAGTTCTGTTGCGATCTAATTTTCATCCACTTTCGGACTACTTCGAACTTCCATATATTTTTGGTAAGAAACTAGACTTCCTAATCTTTCCAATGCATATACTTTTGCAGCATTTTCGTTTTTTTTACTCTTTATTAAAAATCTGGACATTTTATAGTAATATCGAAACACCAAAATTTATGAGTTTTATGTGTCCATATGCTTCGAAACTTCATAAGACATCTTCAAAATAATTATTGTGCGTGTTTTAATATGAAAAAAATATTTTTTTTACCTATTTATTAGTATTTTATAGAATTAAAATATATTAAGGAATTGTTATTTCGGGAGAATCTATGAACCAAGTCAATGTATATTGATGACGGGTCAATATGAGAACTTGGTAACTATTTTTCTATGGATAGAGTAGACTATTTATTATTATATAATATTTAAATATATTCTTCCAGAATTAATTATAATATTTTTTAGTGTATAAAAACATTACTTTATTAAATAGAATTAATCTTATATATGTTAGATTGAGTTGACTAGTTAATAGAATTATATCGTATATATATTTGGCCTATATATGGCAATTCAGTGTAAGGTATGGTGTAAGCATGTCATTAATAGTAGCTTTATTATGATAGGTGTACGTGACGGAGTGAGTGAGGATCTTGGAGTATGACAACAGTTGGCAAAGTTGCTGGAGACAGGCAAGTATACCTTGCCAACTTGTACAATATTATGTATGTTTATTTTCAGTCATTCTAATTCATGTCTATTTCTTTCTTGTACTATCACATGATTCTAGCTTGTATATGTCTCATGATATTTTCTTACTTTTTTTCTTATATGATACATGTCTTTTTTTGTCACATATTGGATCTATGCTAGACTATACTTGATTAGATTCCCGTGTTCTTGTGCGTTGACCTTGACTTGATCCGATTACCTGTATTTGTCTTGACTTGACCTATTATTTGACGTTGACTATACCTCACCATCCTCTTTCATGAGCTCCCATCGAGTGTGAATGCGACTTACTATAGTTAGGGAGTCCTATCGGCCTACTAACTATAGGATTTTGAGCTCCCATCGAGTTGCGGTTACCCCGATTTACTCGTAGTCACATTTAATAGCACGATTCTCGATGGCATGTTGTCACGCCCCAGAACCAGAATACTGGAGAGCGGGGGCAGACATAGCCAGCTACGTATAATGAAATGGAATCCACGTCACTATACGGTCACGGCTGTCTAGATATATGAGGGTTTAACTACAATCTATCAGTCTCCTATGGTCAAAAATAAGCCTATTGTCTCAATCTCAAGCAATGTAATAACAGTTACAAGATGTCAGAACACCAAATATACAATAGTAAGGCGTCCCATACATTACATATTGGATGATCATGAAGCTAGTCGTACAAAATGTCAGGACTAGCAAGAGTTTTAGTCAATACATGATCAATCCTAGGATTTGTCAATCATGTTACAGCCCGTAGACAGACAGTAAATAAAGGTGCAATACGAGCTAACACGTGCTCGTCGGCTAAACGCCTCAAAAGAATAATTTTACAATAAAGTGGGAGGACAAAAAGAAACCCACTCGTTGCCAGGGTTACGCCTGGTGGTCACCATCGGGCTGGAAGACAGGTGGATCCTCTGTTGCTACTCCGATATCTGGCCACACAAAACCAGCTGGGTCAGACCCCAGAAAGAGCAAGTGCCACAAAGGAGGCTTCACTTAGGAACTAAAACCAGCATATCACAAATAAATAGTTAAGGTAATTAAAGATACTGATAATAACTGAGATAATCAATAATATATTGAGCACGGAGAAACCATTCAAGTAGCCAGACTGCAACCCTTAAACCAAACAAGGACCGGGGTTGCAATCCTTCGCCTGAATAGAAACCCGCCTCAATTACTATTGATAAGGTAACAAGACAATAAACGAAGAGAGGACACAGAACTGCTCCGGAAGCCAGGTTACAATCCTTAAACCAAACAAGGACCGGGGTTGTAACCCTTCGCCTGAACAGAACTGGACCCCTGATCTTTATTGTTAAGGCCAGCATAATAATCATGGTATTGAAGTAAAGGTAAAACATGACGAGCATGACAGGGGTGTTGCAATAAGACAATAAACGAAGAGAGGACACAGAACTGCTCCGGGAGCCAGGTTACAACCCTTAAACCAAACAAGGACCGGGGTTGTAACCCTTCGCCTGAACAGAACTGGACCCCTGATCTTTATTGTTAAGGCGGGCACAATAAGCAGGACGATATATGATAAGATAGCCATGGAACTATTCAGATAGCCAAGTTACAACCCTTAAACCAAACAAGGACCGGGGTTGTAACCCTTCATCTGAACAGAACTTGGTATCCCATCATTTATCGATACAAGAATCATGTCCTGATACAATCTTGTACAGGATCAGGATAAGACTAAGCTGGAATAAACTTCATCCAATCAATCACGGCCAATCAAGAGTACGGCTTGATACTTTTAACTAACTAGGGTTATCACAGGCCTAGTTACTAGCAAGATGCAATGAGATTATCCCAACAGCCACAAGCCCTGCAGACCATCCAGTTATCCGGGTCGAATGTCCGTTATGAAGAATGCAACACGTGACTGTGTGCTGGAAATGTGCCCTACTCGTCGGTAGGCTACAAGTCCACTTAATACGCCCAGATAACGGAATTGCCTGTAGCTGGGAATCTCTTCATGACTACTGAATCATTCTAGTTAATTAGCCTTAGTCAATTTCAGTAGGTACCCCTGACCGTGGTACTCAGGGATCCCCATCCTAGACATGATGCAAGACAGTACTGGTTTATTTATACAAACGCAATCGTCCACGGTGTCCAGACCTTTCATACTTGTCATATCAGTTTACTTGTCAAGAGTGCGCCACCGCGGGCCACTATCGTGTTCTATTCTTACATTATCATGAATGAGAGAGATTGTATAAAATAACTAATAATATATTCTTAAAGCCAAGGAAAAGATCTACAACTTTCATGTTTTGAGTTTTTCAAGATTCTGGCTACAAAACAACTTAAACAGGCAAAAACAATAAATTCCTGCACAATCGGCGCATGGAATTCCTGCACGGATCGGCGCATGAGATTCCTGCACAAATCGGCGCATGGGATTCCTGCACAAATCGGCGCATGGGATTTCTGCACAAATCGGCGCATGGAATTCCTGTACGAATCGGCGCATGGGATTCCTGCACAAATCGGCGCATGAGATTCCTGCACGAATCGGCGCATGAGATTCCTGCATGAATCGGCGCATGAGATTCCTGCACCAATCGGCGCATGAGATTCCTGCATGAATCGGCGCATGAGATTCCTGCACGAATCGGCGCATGGGATTCCTGCACGAATCGGCGCATGGGATTCCTGCACCAATCGGCGCATGGGATTCCTGCACCAATCGGCGCATGGGAAACTCACGTTGCGTCTTCAATACATGCGCGTAAGAAACCTACGCGCATGACATGCTCGGAGTTAAGGAATGCGTTGCCGGGACTTCACGGCGCATGGCCTCCCAGCGCATGGCCTCCCGGGCGCATGAGGTTCCCGGCGCATGGGGTTCATCGTCCCCAAACAGCAAGTTCAGCCATGAAAGTTCCGAAAACTTGTAATGGCCATAACTTACTCATCCGGAGTCGAAATCAAGCGAAACAAAAGCCAAAACTGAATGAAATTGAATTCTCTACAACATAGAACCATTAGTTTTCAAAAATAACCAAGTTTTAGAGATCAAAACCAAGAAAACTAAACAAGAAGGAACTTAAAACTTAGATCTACAAAAATATAACCATCAAAACCGAAAACTTCCAGTTCTAAAGAGGCTTAGAATCTAGTAAGGAAGAGAATGGAACAATAAAACATGAGATCCATCATGAAGCAAGTTTGCACTTGCCTAAGCTCTCTCTCTCTCTCTCTCTCTCTCTCTCCTTCCTGGTAGGTGTAGAAGTAAATGTGGAGAAGAAGAAGAATAATGAAGAGAGAGAATGAAGGAATGGGTTAATAAAGGAGGGTGGTGGTGGTAGGTAGGGGTTCTCCCTTTGGTTCATGATGAACCAAGGCAACCCAAGTCTAGCCGAACCAACCCAAAACAAACCGAGCCAAGCCAAGAGATATGCAATACAAAATAAAATACGTACACATATTCTAAGATACGTAATACGAACTACAGGCATTACAACTCTACCCACCTTAAAAGAATTCCGTCCTCAGAATTTAATCAAGAGGCTAGAATTGCAAGGACAAGCTATAATAATCGTAAGCTATAACAAGCAGTCTATCATGCAGTCATTTATTCAAGCAAGGACTTGAAAGCATAAGGCATAAGGAAGACATTATACCTTACGAGTCAAACAGGTCGGGATATCGCGATCGGATATCATCCTCACGCTCCCACGTCGACTCACCCAAAGAGTGATGACCCCAAGCAACTCGGACTAACTTGATAGTCTTGTTCTTGAGTGTCTTCTCTCTTCGGTCCAATATAGACACGGGCCTCTCCTCATACGAAAGGTTGGTACCAACAACCAATTCCAAATGATCCAGGATGTGGCTCGGGTCCGGGATATACCGTCGCAGTTGGGATACATGGAATACGTCATGCACCTCACGAAGCGACGGTGGAAGAGCGAAACGATAGGATACATCTCCTACTCGCTCCAGAATATCGAACGGCCCTATATACCTAGGACTAAGCTTTCCTCGTACGCCGAAACGAATGACGCCGCGGTTAGGCGAAATCCTCAGGAATACATGGTCGCCGACAGAAAACTCAAGAGGGCGCCGATGAGAATCGGCCCAATGACGCTGGCGATCTTGGGCAACTCGAAGATGATCTCTGACTCTCCTGACCACTTCAACGGTCTGAGCAATCATTTCTGGACCGAGCATCTGCCTCTCTCCGACATCATTCCATGTTAGCTGGGATCGGCACTTCCTGCCATACAATGCCTCGAACGGAGCCATCTGGATACTGGCTTGGAAACTGTTGTTGTACGAGAACTCCACTAGGTGCAGGTGATCTTCCCACGAACCACCGAAGTCGAGTGTACAAGATCTCAACATATCTTCGAGAGTCTGGATCGTGCGCTCCGACTGGCCATCTGTCTGCGGGTGATAAGCTGAACTGAACTGGAGGTGAGTTCCCAAACTCTCTTGCAAGCTACGCCAAAAGTGCGACGTAAATCTTGAATCTCTGTCTGAAGTGATACTGACTGGTACACCGTGCAACCTGACAATCTACCGGAGATACATCTCCGCTAGCTGAGCCGTCGATTGACCAACTCTGAACGGGAGAAAATGAGCCACCTTCGTGAGCCTGTCTATAATAACCCAAATAGCGTCTCTGCCAGCCGGGGATCTGGGCAATCCAGTCACAAAATCCATGGTTACATGCTCCCATTTCCACTCGGGAATCGGCAATGGTTGAAGTAGTCCAGCTGGTCTCTGATGTTCAGCCTTAACTTGTTGGCAGACTAAACAACGAGAGACAAACCGGGCTATCTCCCTCTTCATGCCATCCCACCAGAAGTGCTGACGAATATCACGGTACATCTTCGTACCACCAGGATGAATGAAATACTGCGAACTGTGGGACTCTGCCATGATCTCATGTCTGATATCTCCACTGGGTACACAAAGACGCTTACCATGTCGAAGTGTACCGTCTTCATGAATGCATAACTCTGGTCTTCGTCCCGCCTCACACTCTGCTCTGAGTCGCTGAAGCTTGGAATCTGCTGACTGCGCCATCCGGATACTCTCGACTATAGTGGACTGAACTTGCATGCTGGCCATCAATGCCACACTGGAAGGGAGGACAACTTCTATACCCATCTTCTGAAGATCGGCTAACAGCTCTGGTTGCGCTGTTAGGAAATAAACTCCGGCTCTCCTGCTCAATGCATCTGCAACAACGTTGGCCTTCCCCGGGTGATACTGCAGGTTGACATCATAATCCACAAGCAGCTCTAGCCATCTCCTCTGACGCATGTTGAGATCCTTCTGGGTGAAAACATACTTCAGGCTCTTGTGGTCGGTGAAAATTTCCACCCTATCTCCGTATAGGTAGTGCCTCCACAACTTAAGTGCAAACACTACTGCTGCCAGCTCCAAGTCATGGGTTGGGTAATTTCTCTCATGATCACGAAGTTGCCGTGACGCATAAGCTATTACCTTCCCATGCTGCATCAGAACACATCCCAAACCTCTGCCCGAAGCATCACAGTATACTGAAAATCCTCCGGTCCCATCTGGAAGCGTGAGAATAGGAGCCGTCATCAAGCCTCGCTTCAACTTCTCAAAAGAATCCTGACATTCTGCTGTCCAAGCAAACTGCACATCCTTGCGGGTCAACTGGGTCAATGGCGCTGAAATCCGAGCAAAGTCTGAAACAAATTGCCGGTAGTAGCCGGCCAATCCAAGAAAACTGCGAACTTCTGCAACTGTGCTAGGTACTGGCCATGTTTCAATGGCCACGATCTTCTGGGGATCCACTTCAACTCCTCCTCGGGTGATGATATGACCTAAGTACGAAATGCGATCGAGCCAGAACTCGCATTTACTGAACTTGGCATACAACTGGTGCTCTCTGAGAATCTGGAGGACAACTCAGAGATGCTGCTCATGCTCCGCTTCACTCTTGCTGTAGACCAGGATGTCGTCTAGGAACACAATCACGAACTGATCCAAATAAGGCATGAAGATACGATTCATGAGGTCCATGAATACTGCCGGCGCATTGGTTGCTCCAAATGGCATCACAAGGAACTCCCAATGTCCATATCTAGATCTGAAAGCTGTCTTCGGGATGTCCTGCTCTCTGACTCTAATCTGATGGTATCCTGACTGCAAGTCGATCTTCGAAAATACTGACGCCCCTCTGAGTTGATCAAACAAGTCATCTATCCTCGGGAGAGGGTATCTGTTCTTGATTGTCACTGAGTTTAAGGTACGATAATCTACACATAATCTGGACGTACCATCCTTCTTTTTCACAAGAAGCATCGGGGCTCCCCAAGGCGATCCACTAGCACGAATGAATCCCTTGGTTCTGAGTTCTTCAATCATCTTGTACAATATCTCTAGCTCTGACGGCGCCATCCTGTAGACTCTCTCTGACACTGGGGCTGTTCCGGGAATCAAGTCGATGGTGAACTCGATCTCCCGCTCTGGCGGCATCCCTGGAAGCTCTTCGGAGAAAACATTCGGAAACTCTTCGACTATCCGAGGTAACTGCACTGCTGCCACTGCCATCCGCAACACTGAAGGAGAAGGTTCAACTTCGCCTCGGGAGAAAGAAAACTCTGGCTCGCCTGGAATGCTAAAAATAACCCTGCCAATGTGGCAGTCTATCCTAGCATACTGGTCCCTCAACCAATCCATCCCTAAGACCACATCATAATCGGCCATCGGGAACTCTATCATTCTAGCGAGGAATTCTCTACCGCTAACTACGATCCGACACGAGGAAAATACTCTATCTACCCCCACAAGTCCGTTACCAGTAAGTATATTGAGCCTTACTGATAATGACTCGGGCTCCAAACCTACCCGTGTCGCAAATCGTGCAGACATAAATGAATACGAGGCACCAGAATCAAATAATACTGAAGCTGGAAAGGTGTTGACGAGAATAGTACCTGCCACCACCTCACCTGGTGCTATTCCTTCTTCTCCCATGGTCAAAGCCAGCACTTGACCATGTCCTCGGGGTGCGGGTCCCCTCTGCTGAAAATTCCTCTGCCTGCTCTGGATCAGGGCTTGGGCTTGGGCATACTGCTGCGGCCTCTGCTGCTGGAATGCCTGGGCCTGCGTCGGCAATGGCCTCGGGAACGGGTACTGCAGCTGCTGCTGCTGGATTGGTGCTGGTCCTCTAACTGAAGGACTAGAGAAGGCGGATGAACTCCCCCTGTTCGGGCAGTTCCCAACCCTGTGGTCCGGGGCACCACAAACCAAGCACAAACCCTGTGCTCTGCGACACTCCGATACCACATGCCCTGGCTTCCCGCAGTGTGAACATCCCACTGCGGAAGACTGCTTTTGCTTCTGCTGCTGAGGGTGCGTCGGGGTGGAATGCTGAACCGACGTCACTGAGGCCGTCCGCCTCGGAGCTCCAATGGTCAAAGCCCTGGCTGCCGGGGCTGGTGCTGATGACTGATTCATCTGGCCGTGAGATTGCTTCCGACCTCCGGTCCTATCCACGATCCTCTGGAAGGTATACTCATGCCTCCGGGCTGCCCTCAGTACTGCATCGAAGGTCTGATGCTCAAACTGCTCCACCGCCAATAGAATCTCCAGATGAAGCCCCTGCTGGAACCGCTGGGCTCTATCGAACTCGGTCGCCACCAAGGTGGGAGCAAACCGACTAAGCCTGGAGAACTCGGCCGCATATCCATCGACCGTCCTGCCCATCTGCTTCAGATTGGTAAACCTCGTCTGTAGATCATACCGAGCTACAGCATCAAAATACTTGGTCTGGAATCTCTCCCTGAATACTGCCCATAAAATAGGGGCCACTAATCCATCGGCCTGCGCTGCCCACCAACTGCGGGCAAGATCTAGTAACTGCAGGCGCACTACGGCCACCTTCTCGTTCTCTGGAGTCTTGGCTGCTTCTAGAATCACCTATGTGTCCTGAAGCCATGCATCTGCAGCGATCGCATCTTCACTGCCGTCGAAGAAGGGAGGGTTCAAGCGCTTGAAGCTGTTGGCCGCGCTATTACCCTGATGACCTCCTCTGGTCAAAGCGTCTGCCACCGCCTGGTACAAGGCATCTCCTCGCCGATCCTGGGAAGCTAATAGCGTCCTGATGAGACCCACCAAAGTGCCATCATCATGCTCTGCTGGCTGGACGGGCTGAACTGGTGGTTCTCCTTCGGTGGGCACGACTCTGGAGGCTACTCCTGAATGCTGGGCTTGATCTCCAGGTTGCTGCTGGTCCGCGGAAGGTGCTCCACCTTGCTGATCGGCAGGTCCAGGAACAATGCCGCTGAAGAAGACGACATAGGGAACAATAAGGAAGGACCAGGACAGATCAACGATACAAGCATGTGATCAGGTCAAGATTTTCAGGGATCAAGAGGATACGAGTAGAGATCAAGGGCGAATACTGATTGAGACATCTATTCGGTAAACCCTCACATATCTTGAATTACAAGACCTGCATGGGCCACCACTAAAACCATGTCACGCCCAGAACCAGAATACTGGAGAGCGGGGGCAGACATAGCCAGCTACGTATAATGAAATGGAATCCACGTCACTATACGGTCACGGCTGTCTAGATATATGAGGGTTTAACTACAATCTATCAGTCTCCTATGGTCAAAAACAAGCCTATTGTCTCAATCTCAAGCAATGTAATAACAGTTACAAGATGTCAGAATACCAAATATACAATAGTAAGGCGTCCCATACATTACATATTGGATGATCATGAAGCTAGTCGTACAAAATGTCAGGACTAGCAAGAGTTTTAGTCAATACATGATCAACCCTAGGATTTGTCAATCATGTTACAGCCCGTAGGCAGACAGTAAATAAAGGTGCAATACGAGCTAACACGTGCTCGTCGGCTAAACGCCTCAAAAGAATAATTTTACAATAAAGTGGGAGGACAAAAAGAAACCCACTCGTTGCCAGGGTTACGCCTGGTGGTCACCATCGGGCTGGAAGACAGATGGATCCTCTGTTGCTGCTCCGATATCTGGCCACACAAAACCAGCTGGGTCAGACCCCAGAAAGAGCAAGTGCCACAAAGGAGGCTTCACTTAGGAACTAAAACCAGCATATCACAAATAAATAGTTAAGGTAATTAAAGATACTGATAATAACTGAGATAATCAATAATATATTGAGCACGGAGAAACCATTCAAGTAGCCAGACTGCAACCCTTAAACCAAACAAGGACCGGGATTGCAATCCTTCGCCTGAATAGAAACCCGCCTCAATTACTATTGATAAGGTAACAAGACAATAAACGAAGAGAGGACACAGAACTGCTCCGGAAGCCAGGTTACAACCCTTAAACCAAACAAGGACCGGGGTTGTAACCCTTCGCCTGAACAGAACTGGACCCCTGATCTTTATTGTTAAGGCCAGCATAATAATCATGGTATTGAAGTAAAGGTAAAACATGACGAGCATGACAGGGGTGTTGTAATAAGACAATAAACGAAGAGAGGACACAGAACTGCTCCGGGAGCCAGGTTACAACCCTTAAACCAAACAAGGACCGGGGTTGTAACCCTTCGCCTGAACAGAACTGGACCCCTGATCTTTATTGTTAAGGCGGGCACAATAAGCAGGACGATATATGATAAGATAGCCATGGAACTATTCAGATAGCCAAGTTACAACCCTTAAACCAAACAAGGACCGGGGTTGTAACCCTTCATCTGAACAGAACTTGGTATCCCATCATTTATCGATACAAGAATCATGTCCTGATACAATCTTGTACAGGATCAGGATAAGACTAAGCTGGAATAAACTTCATCCAATCAATCACGGCCAATCAAGAGTACGACTTGATACTTTTAACTAACTAGGGTTATCACAGGCCTAGTTACTAGCAAGATGCAATGAGATTATCCCAACAGCCACAAGCCCTGCAGACCATCCAGTTATCCGGGTCGAATGTCCGTTATGAAGAATGCAACACGTGACTGTGTGCTGGAAATGTGCCCTACTCGTCGGTAGGCTACAAGTCCACTTAATGCGCCCAGATAACGGGATTGCCTGTAGCTGGGAATCTCTTCATGACTACTGAATCATTCTAGTTAATTAGCCTTAGTCAATTTCAGTAGGTACCCCTGACCGTGGTACTCAGGGATCTCCATCCTAGACATGATGCAAGACAGTACTGGTTTATTTGTACAAACGCAATCGTCCACGGTGTCCAGACCTTTCATACTTGTCATATCAGTTTACTTGTCAAGAGTGCGCCACCGCGGGCCACTATCGTGTTCTATTCTTACATTATCATGAATGAGAAAGATTGTATAAAATAACTAATAACATATTCTTGAAGCCAAGGAAAAGATCTACAACTTTCATGTTTTGAGTTTTTCAAGATTCTGGCTACAAAATAACTTAAACAGGCAAAAACAATAAATTCCTGCACAATCGGCGCATGGAATTCCTGCACGGATCGGCGCATGAGATTCCTGCACAAATCGGCGCATGGGATTCCTGCACAAATCGGCGCATGGGATTCCTGCACGAATCGGCGCATGGAATTCCTGCACGAATCGGCGCATGGGATTCCTGCACAAATCGGCACATGAGATTCCTGCACGAATCGGCGCATGAGATTCCTACACGAATCGGCGCATGAGATTCCTGCACCAATCGGCGCATAAGATTCCTGCACGAATCGGCGCATGAGATTCCTGCACGAATCGGCGCATGGGATTCCTGCATGAATCGGCGCATGGGATTCCTGCACCAATCGGCGCATGGGATTCCTGCACCAATCGGCGCATGGGAAACTCACGTTGCGTCTTCAATACATGCGCGTAAGAAACCTACGCGCATGACACGCTCGGAGTTAAGGAATGCGTTGCCGGGACTTCACGGCGCATGGCCTCCCGGCGCATGGCCTCCCGGGCGCATGAGGTTCCCGGCGCATGGGGTTCATCGTCCCCAAACAGCAAGTTCAGCCATGAAAGTTCCGAAAACTTGTAATGGCCATAACTTACTCATCCGGAGTCGAAATCAAGCGAAACAAAAGCCAAAACTGAATGAAATTGAATTCTCTACAACATAGAACCATTAGTTTTCAAAAATAACCAAGTTTTAGAGATCAAAACCAAGAAAACTAAACAAGAAGGAACTTAAAACTTAGATCTACAAAAATATAACCATCAAAACCGAAAACTTCCAGTTCTAAAGAGGCTTAGAATCTAGTAAGGAAGAGAATGGAACAATAAAACATGAGATCCATCATGAAGCAAGTTTGCACTTGCCTAAGCTCTCTCTCTCTCTCTCTCTCTCTCCTTCCTGGTAGGTGTAGAAGTAAATGTGGAGAAGAAGAAGAATAATGAAGAGAGAGAATGAAGGAATGGGTTAATAAAGGAGGGTGGTGGTGGTAGGTAGGGGTTCTCCCTTTGGTTCATGATGAACCAAGGCAACCCAAGCCTAGCCGAACCAACCCAAAACAAACCGAGCCAAGCCAAGAGATATGCAATACAAAATAAAATACGTACACATATTCTAAGATACGTAATACGAACTACAGGCATTACACATGTCACATTCGTTACATTTTTATTCTTGTACTGTATTTTCTCTAGTGTTTATTTCTTGCATTATTTTCTGTCTATCCATGCATATATTGAATGTAAAGTAGGCATGTTTTATGTATCTTGCTATTCTCTTGAGTACCTGGTGATCTCTCAAGGTAGTTGGTCATGTAGAGCTAGTCCGCTGATTATGGAGTTATTGCTATATCAGGCTCAAGTATTTTATCTGCTTCCATATTGTATCCATTATTTATACTCTGCACTTAGCTTAGTTTTATAGACCCATGTCATTCTTCGGATCTAATCGAACATGTATGTTATTGGGCTGCAGACCATATAACATATACTATTCATTCTAGATATTACTTCTCTGGTGGATTGAGATAGATATGAGAAATTGATCGATAGATAGAATTAGAATACCAAAACAGCTTATACGTATTCGAGCTGGGCTGGAGTCCTCTCGATACGTAGCTAGCATGTGTATAATTTTCTAGTCCTACGTATTTTAGGACTGGGCTGTGACACTGAGCTACCACGTCTTACCGCAAGCAACTGCGATGTAATTGTGTAAAAGCATGCCATCTTTGTGTCTGAAGCATATGCGCGAAATGCAAAGCATGACATCAAAGTGCCCATTTGCACTATTCCCCTACGCCCAAGCCTATGTTTGAGTCCAAGCTATGCTCTTCCAAAGGGAATCCTTCTAAGAATTTGTAGCAAAATAAATATTTGTTGTGGGATTGGAATCTTGTCCACTAGAAAAACTCTCCAAAATTGGTGACAAAAAGACTCTGTCGAAGTAAGCTCCTTTGGTGGACATCATCATCTGACCAGCATTAATGTCCCTACCCGAGCCTATATTGTATAACAGACTTCCAGAAATTAGGTTCTTTGCGAAGAGACATGCTTCACATTCTTCGGTATAAGTAACTTCCCAAAGTTGGCTTCAGATCCACTATCTCGATTCCTAGGACTTTAGCTTGCGCCTTGTTTGCCATTATTGTTACCTTCTCAGAAGAAGGTTCATATGTGATGAACATCTCCTTTACATGACACATGGTAGGAGGTCCATGTGTCCACTTACCATTCGATATCCACACCGGATGAGTTAACCCTAGAAATCATAGTAACAAGGTTAAACTAACCTTCCTTGTGTTCCTTTAGTTTTGGTCATGCTTGGACTTGCAGTCCTTCTCGAAGTAACCCTTCTTGCCATAATAAAGGCAAGCCACGTTCTTATTGGGCTTAGACTTGAAGAGAGTAGATTTACCCTCAGATGGTTGGAGTCCTTCCTCTTCTGGTTGAAGGCACCCTACCCTACTGATCTCTAGACTCGACCATATTTAAATTGGCAAGTTGTTTGGACAAGGAGTCTACCTTGACCTTGTTCCTAGATTCATACTCAATTAATACAGATGAAGCACACATAAGATCTTCAAGTTTTCTTTATGTCTTCTTGTAGTGTATATTGATAGAAAATCGATCATAGCTGGTAGGGAGTTTGGAGAATGACTCCCACCATAAATTTGTCAAGTAGAGGCATGGCTCTTCCTCTAGCTTCGGTTGCACCTTTATTAGCATTTAACTTTGACAACATTATTTTTCATCTTCAAACTCTATTTTCATGAATATGTTGAAGAGGTACACTTTGGTCATATTTTCATCGTTCTTATATTGTTCTCCTTCTTGTTGTAGGACTCGGCCAATGAATCCTCCAAGGAGTTCACGATTAACAACTTGTAGAGGTTGTTATCTCTCTTTCATTGTTGCATAGCAGTAATCACGTTAACGATAACTCCCATGCATATTATTTGTTTCTAAAATCATCGATTTTGGTTCAATCAGAACATACTCACATTCACAAGTTATTCAATCTGATCTTCCTCTTTCAGTCATTGTAATGCTCCACATCAAAGTTCTCGAATTTGCGAATTTGTGAAAGCCAATATCCGAAGGTCTTGTACGAGAGTCCATAATTGGATCTTAAAGAGATTCTTGTAATCTTGTGAAAATTACAGAACCTTGCTTTGAGAATGTTTTTGAAGTTTACAGAATTTCGCATAAGTCTTAAGTAGACTAAGACCATAGAAGCGACAAAATAGCAAGAAAGCATGCTTGTTGGTCGTTCTTCCATAAAGAACATATTACAAACAAGGAAGCTGATGTCTTCCTCTTTTAAACAACAGAGTTGCTAGATGTTATACCTTGGTTCTTTAAAAACTTATACTGAGGAGAAGATTCGCTAGCATTTGTTGCCACCGGTACACTGTTGGGGTGATGAATATCACTATTGCTTAAAGCGAGATTCGGCCATTTTCGTCGATCCGTTTTTGAAAACCGACAAGTTCGAAAGAAATTCGGAACACTCCTTTGTAGTGTCACCATGCTAGACATCGGACAAAGTACGGACAAGGCATTTAGTTTTTGTTGTTGTTGCTTCTCCTTTTTTTTTCTCTTCTGTCTTGATTTTCTAAGAGTAAAAACACAGACCTTATATAGAGGAACCAACGCCCTAGTAGCAATAATTGTCCACTAACAATGTGGCAGAAAACATGGAATAAATTCCAATTAATTGGATGGTTACCTGCAGTAACTTCCTATAAAGAGGGTAGTTACAAAGCTAAATAGCCCCCAACAATAGATCAGAAGGCCCGTAGAACCGCAAAATGCAAAGTATGTCACCAAAGTGCCACTTTGCACCCTTAGTCTGAGTATGAATTAGACCCCTTTAGCTCGAAAGGGAAACCTTCCAAAAATTGGTAACAAAAACAAATGTTCGTTGTGGGTTTTAAAATGTATACTAAAAAGATTTCGTCATATAAACCACTTGAACTAAAATACCTAATGTGTACAAGACAACAAATGATATCTCAACTATTGAAATACACACGTACAGTTAGAATTTATGGTAGGGCAGGATCACTAATGACCAAATTAGAATTAAACCCCAACAAGATCTATATATATATATATATATATATATATATATATATATATATATATATATATATATATATATATATATATATATATATATATATATAGCTTAATTGTGCATCACCTATATGAGAGTGACCTTCTCTAAGGGCTATTTTAAGGTAGATGCAATCAACATCTAATTAAGACTAATATTGGAGTTGCCAAACGAGTGCTGAACGTCAGGGTCATTGGAGATAGATAATTAACTATAGTTCCTACGAAAGCAAGATGATGTGCATTAATTCCATATAATTTGTACTTTGGTTCACTAATTTCTCAATGTTCTTACCTTCACATTTAAAGATAAGGCCTAGACTAAAATTAGTGTTAATTCTTTTACAAGGAACACATCCTACTCTACTATGCCACAACTTAAGATGATATCCAAAAATTGAAACTTTATTCATATAATCATATGGAGCTACAAGTTTAAGCTTAAATATCCCTTTGATACAAAAGGATTTACCGAAGTAAGCTACCTTGTAGGACATCATCATCTGACCAACATTGATGTCCATCCTCAAGCCTACGCTGCATAACAGACTTCCAGAAATTAGGTTCTTTGCGTTTGGGACATGCTTCACATTCTTCAGTATAAGTAACTTTCTGAAGTCAGCTTCAGAACCATTATCTCGATTCCTAGGTGTCACTACCGACTTTAGTTTGCGTCTTGTTTGCTATTATTACTTTCTTAGAAGAAGGTTCATAGGTGGTGAACAGGTCCTTTACAGGACATGGTAGGAGGTCCATGTATCCACTTACCATTCGATATCCACACCGAATGAGTTAACCCGAGAAATCATAGTAATAAGGTTAAGTTGTCCTTCCATGTGTTCCTTTAGTTTTGGTCATGCTTGGACCTGTAGTCCTTCTCGAAGTAACCCTTCTTTCCATAGTTAAGGCAAGCCTCGTTCTTATTGGGCTTAGACTTGAAGGGAATAGATTTTACCCTCAGATGGTTGGAGTCCTTCCTCTTTTGTTGAAAGCATCCTTCTATTTACCCTTCTGATATCTAGACTGGACTATGTTTAAATTGGCAAGTTGTTTGTGATGGAACTGGGGATTCCTAAGACCCTAGTTTGGTGTGCGTATTAATCAATAGAAAGTTAAACATATATAAACGTGTTCTAACCCTTCATAGGCGGAAACTAGGGTTCACGAATTATACCTGCGACGGAAAGAAGACAACAGTTCCTAGTAATCTCAAGCAGTCACGATCCCAAGATCTTCTGCATGTATTCCTTCCTCGGGTTGGACGTTGCGTGGGCGACGATCTCCCAACCTTTTTTTCTCCTTGGCAGCCTCCCTTTCTCTCCTTACGTGAATCACGAATTTAGAGAAAGATCTTCTTATTTTTTATGATAATATGACGGCCAGAGAATAGAGGATATATATAAGGCTACGACAGGGACCATGAGGAGAAATTATGGTTAGGTCTCCTAACGGATCTGGGTATCCCGTGTTCAGCCTGAACACACAACCCAGGCCCATTAACAATAGCTCGGTCCACTAAAGAGCTATTATTGCACTACCTTTTTAATCCCAAATTATGATTGTGGGCTACTTTTATTATATGTTAGTTTGGCTTCCCATGTTAAGATATCGAATGTCCGTCGATCAAATTATGTTACTAACAACTATATTGATCGACATCTTTTATCCTTAAGTAGTACCACTCAACTTTATTTATCATGTCGGATATAATCCACCTGCAGGGTTTACATGACAATCCTTATTAGCTCCTTAAGGGGACATCATCAACCCGACTTATCGGGACATGGATTCCTTTTATAATAAACAGTCCATCATACATACAATATTATTACCCAATTCATAGAGGTTGTTGACCCATAATGAATCTCACTCTTTTATGAGTCAAAGTAATGCACGCTGCATATACATGTCTGTTATTATATCTGGATTAAGAGCACAAGCATCCATAATAACAGAGGTGTTTGTTCTCTTATATAGTCAGTACAAAGAGAACAACCTCAAGTGGTCCTATTCAACACACACAAAGTATACTAGTGTAAACCTACAGTCAAGATAGAGTAATACCAGATTACACTACAACATTTCCAATGGATTGTCCAAGTCCATCTAGGTTGTTAACTATTTATATATTCCATAGAAAACTGATAATATGATCTTCTTTATGACACCACACACCATATTATCTACAATATAGAATATCAGACACTTGTATTAACACTTGCAACAAATACAATATGCAAGCATATGATTCTCATTCAAAATTTAAGGAAATAAAGTTAATACAAAAGTGATACTTTTAGTATATAACCCTAATAGTTTGGACTAGGAGTCTACCTTGATCTTGTTCCTAGCTTCATACTCAATTAATGCAGATGAAGCACATAAGATCTTCAAGTTTTATTTATGTCTTCTTGCGGTATATATCGATAAAAAATGGATCATAGTTGGTAGGGAGTTTGGAGAATGACTCCCACCATAATTTTTTCAAGTGTAGGCATGACACTTTCTCTAGCTTTGGTTGCACCTTTTTAGCTTTTACCTACGACAATAGTATTTTTCATCTTCAAACTCCATTTTTATGAATTTGTTGAAGATGTAACTTTGGACATATTTTCATCGTTCTAGCTTGTACTATTTTTCAGAGACACCCAGATTTCTCTTGCTTTCTCCTTCTTGTTTGTAGGACTCAGCCAATGAATCCTCCAAGGAGTTAACGATTAACAACTTGCAGAGGTTGTTATCTCTCTTTCATTGTTGCATAGCAGTAATCACGTTTACGATAACTCCCATGTTATTCGTTTCTAAAATCATCGATTTTGGTTCAATCAGAACATACTCCACATTCACAAGTTATTGAATCTGATCTTCCTCTTCCAGATATTTGTAATTCGATCTCTACATCAAAGTTCTCGAGTTTGTGAAAGCTAGTATCTAGAAGTCTTGTACGAGAGTCCATAGTTGGATCTTGAGAGATTCTTGTAATCTTGTGAAAAATCACAGAACCTTGCTTTGAGAATATTGTTGAAGTTTACAAAATGCCGCTTAAGTCTTAATTAATAGACTAAGATTACAGAAGCGGTGAAATAACAAGAAAGCATGCTTGTATGTCGTTCTTCCATAAATAACAGATGAAAGACAAACAAGGAAGCTGTTGTCTTCTTATTTTAAGCAACAGAGTTGCTAGATGTTATACCTAGGTTCTTTAAAAACTGATGCTGAGGAGAAGATTTGCTAGCATTTGCTACCACCGCAACACTGTTGGGGTGATAAATATCACCATTGTTTAAAGCGAGATTTGACCATTTTCGTCTATCTGTTTTCTGAAATCAACAAGTTCAAAAGAAATTCTGAACACTCCCTTGTAGTGTCACTATGCTAGACATTGGACAAAGCATGGACAAGCACTTAGTTTTTGTTGATGTTGCTTCTCCTCTTTTTTTTCTCTTCTGTCTTGATTTGCCAATAGTAAAAACACATACCTTATATAGGGGAACCAACCCCCTAGCAGCAATAATCGTCCACTAACAATGTGGCAGAAAACAAGGAGTAAATCCCAATTAAAGTGGGTAGTTACAAAGCTGAACAGTCCCTAGCAATAGATCAAAAGGCCCGCAGAACCACAGGAGTGCAAAGTGTGTCATCAACGTGACACTTTGCACCCTTAGTCTGAGTATGAGTTAGACCCCTTCAGCTCGGAAGGAAAACCTTCCAAAAATTGGTGACAAAAACAAATGTTCGTTGTGGGATTTAAAATGTCTACTAAAAAAATCCCGTCATACAAACCACTTGAACTAAAACACCTAATGTGTACAAGACAATAAATGATAGCCCAAATATTGAAATACACACGTACAGTTAGAATTTATGGTAGGACAGGATCACTAATGACCAAATTAGAATTAAACCCCAACAAGATCTATAAATATATAGCTTAATTGCGCATCACACATATGAGAGTGACCTTCTCTAAGGGCTATTTTAAGGTAGATGCAATCAACACCTAATTAAGACTAATATTGGTGTTGCCAAACGAGTGCTGAACGTCAGGGTCATCGAAGATATAATTAACTATAGTTCCTACGAAAGCAAGATGATGTTAACATCAAATCAAGATTTATTAAATGCTCCAAATCGGGGTTTAAGGGACATAGGTATGCCCTTGCAAAAGAATCAAAACTCCTACAGAAAGACACAAAGTTACAATACCTTGCTTGTTAGTTTTACCTGTTATAAATTACTGCACTGTTCCCGCCATGGCCTGGCTAATCACAAGGAACACTAGCTATATAAAGGCACCTCCCCTTAGTTATAGAGACATCAGCCTCATACCACTTGATTGGCAATATTTTAATTCCTTTCTCCTCCTCCTCATTTTCGCAACAATGGTTGCACCTAATTGTCCTCTCCTCCTCCTCCTCGCCTCTCTGGTCGCCTTCCTCGTAGTCGCCGGCAACCTCGCAACGCTCTCCGAGGCCCGCGCCTTCTTCGTCTTCGGTGACTCCCTCGTCGACAACGGCAACAACAACTACCTAGCGACCTCAGCTCGTGCCGACTCCCCGCCTTACGGCATCGACTATCCTACGCACCGGCCAACGGGCCGCTTCTCCAACGGGCTCAACATCCCCGACATTATCAGTTACTACTCTTGATCCTTGATTCTTGATTCTTCTTGTTGCCATGCATCCTAACCTCAGCTAGCGCTGCAAATTGGTCTCAGGTGAACAGCTTGGAGCCGAGGCCACATTGCCGTACCTCAGCCCCGAGCTCCGCGGGGAAAGGCTGCTCGTCGGTGCCAACTTCGCGTCGGCTGGGATCGGAATCCTCAACGACACCGGCATCCAATTTGTAATAATTAACGACAAAGTTTTCACTTACTCGAGTACTGTTAGTTAATGGAGATTGAACTCACATACATATATATGCATGACTACTGCAGTTCAATATAATTAGGATCACGAAGCAGCTGAAGTACTTCGATCAGTACCAGCACAGGCTGAGCTCCATAATCGGAGAGGCGCAGACGCAACAGCTCGTTAACCAAGCTCTCGTTCTCATCACTCTCGGCGGCAACGACTTCGTCAACAACTACTACTTGATTCCCTACTCCGCGAGGTCCCGCGAGTTCTCCCTTCCGGACTACGTTCGCTTTATCATCTCGGAGTACTATAAGATCCTCAAGGTACGTACCTAATGCTCAGCTCAGTACTACGGACTGACTACTGAGTGTTTGCGACACATACATTACAGAAACTATATGATTTGGGTGCTCGTCGGGTCCTCGTCACCGGTACGGGACCGTTAGGCTGCGCACCTGCCGAGCTCGCCGAGAAGAGCCGGACCGGAGCCTGCGATCCGGAGCTCCAACGCGCCGCTGCGCTGTACAATCCGCAACTAGAGCAGATGATAAGCCAACTGAACGGGGAGCTCGGTTCGGACGTCTTTATCGCTGTCAACTCCTACAAAATGCACATGGACTACATAACTAACCCGCGGCAATACGGTAACGTTGCAGGGCTCACCACTGTCACGTAGTGAACCTATCCCATTGACAGGGCCAGTCCCTGGGATGAAAGTTATCAATTAAGCCATCAAAATCATCAATCAAACTATCATTTTTTTTTTCCAGATTGGAGCGCTGGTTTTTCTATTGTTTCCACATTGATTATTTGTTTTAAAGTTTTTTTATGATATACTTAGTCTATTTTAAAATTATGGAGGAAATTGGGGGCGAAGGTTGTCCCTGGGCTTGCCTTGCCCACTGAATAATTTCTCGTCGGGACTTACCAGAATTAAGGTCAACCATTTACCACATTCTTCTACACTAACTATGTATCTGCTGGAAATGTTTGACAGGTTTTCTGACTTCCAAGATAGCCTGCTGCGGCCAAGGACCGTACAACGGTGTCGGACTCTGTACCATAGCGTCGAACCTGTGCCCCGACAGGAACCTCTACGGTTTCTGGGATGCGTACCATCCTACGGAGAAGGCGAACAGGATCATAGTCAGCCAGTTCTTGACCGGCTCGGCCGAGTACATGAACCCCATGAACCTGAGCACCATCCTGGCCATGGATGCCACCACCTAGCTAGCTAGTTCCATTTTGCACTCTTCATTTGCATTTCCTATGATCAAGCTAGTAGTATATAGTTTGTTGTCTCTCGTCAAGTCTCATCCAGTTAGGACTTTATGTAGTTTTGGAAGGCTCACCAGGATGAGGGAGACTCATGAGAATTACTCATGCATGTAATAAATTTGATGAACAAAGGGTGATTATCCCTTTTCCTCTAATATTCCATTGCTTGGAGGACTACAATATTTAAGTTTTGTTGTGGTGAAAATTCTCAAGATATATATATATATATATATATATATATATATATATATATATATATATATATATATATATATATATATATATATATATTGTACTTGCAAATGGTGATCTGAGTTTCATATGCAGAAAATTTTTGTTTTAGTGCTAAGAACAGAACCCTGTGAGAAAATATATATTCGTAATTCCGAATATATTCTCGAACTAGTTACATTTTTCTATTTTCCATTTCAAATGCATACGAGAGTAAAAGGATTAGATAGATGCATCCAAATCAGAAGTAAATAGACCACTCTATGTGTACATCAAAACTAGGGCTGCAAATGAGCCAAGCCGTTCGCGAGCTGCTTGAAGGTCGGCTCGGTAAAAGCTCGTTTGAGCTCGGTTCGTTTAGTAAACGAGCTGAGCTCAAGCTTCATTTTCGAGCTCGTTTAATAAACGAGTCAAGCTCAAGCTTAGAAGTACTCGGCTCGTTTGAGCTCGCAAGCGGACTCGTTTATGAGCTTGTGAGCTGGCTCATTTAGAAGCTCGTTTAGGAGCTCGTTTGTTTGTTGAATTTTAATTTTATGTATATTTGTATAATAATATGGTTGTGTGCGTCGTATATTTATGTCCTTAATAATTGATATTAAGGAACTTTTTAAATTAAATTTTTATAAATAAATTGTTAATATTACAGATATTTGAATTCAAGCCTAACTACCTTGAAATCGAGCTCATTAAGCTCAAAATCAAGCTTAACGAGCTTGAAATAAAGTTTAACAAGCTTGAAATCAAGCTTAATGAGCTTGATTTTGAGCTTATCAAACTTGAATCAAGCTTGCTTATCAAGTCAAGCTCAAGCTTAATATCAACAAGCTCGAGCCAAGCTCAAGCTCTAAAATAAAAAATTTATCAAGCTTGAACTCGAGCTTGATTAATTCTAGTCAAGCCAAGCTCAAGCTTACAAAAGCTTGGCTCGGCTTGGCTCGTTTGCAGCCCTAATCAAAACTAGGACGGCCATTCAGAAAAGTCAGGTGCAGGCAGTCGTAGACCCGGATCCATAACTCGAGTCAGGTAGTGGTCCGTAACTCGAAGGGTTAGGTAATGGTAGACCCGGACACAGACCCTTAACACCTAGGGTTCCAAGTTTTTGGACTCAGCAACAAAGGCAGTTTTGGGTCGGGATCAGGTAAAATTAAGACCCTGTTTGGTACACTGTAATGTAATCGTAATATAATCAAAAAAAAAATTCTTCATTTGATTACACTACGATTAGGATTACATTACAGTGTACCAAAATAACAACAATGATCAACTTTCAAAGATGTACGTAGACTTGACAAAGTGCAAATACCAAGTATTATTGTTTGCTTATATAACAATATATATATATATATATATATATATATATATATATATATATATATATATATATATATATATATATAGAGAGAGAGAGAGAGAGAGAGAGAGAGAGAGAGAGAAAAGAGAGAGAGAGGAAATGGTTGCTGTAAAGATTTCCAGAGGGGAAAACAGATATAGTAGGTAGAGAAATGTTTGGTGTATCCGTCTTTCGTCAACAAATTAATACACTGTTTGAAGTTATTATAGTGGGGACACAAAGATTATGGAGACAACCCACTGAGAGACACACGACAAGACCTTATCTTGTTATTTCACAGTTCAAACAAAAATCACAGCAAAAACAAAATTTACAGACCCAGATGTGCAATCAGAGTTTTGACAAACAGAATGATGAGGGAAACAAATGGCGTTTGAACGTATAAATCCAAAAAAAAAGTTTGTAGTCCAAATTACCAAGAATACGCAGAGAGAAAAATATGTTGCTGTTAATCTTAACCAAGTTGATTAATTCTGCCAACTAATAAATAGGATAATCCTTATGTTATCATGATTGTATGATAAATCTTGTTAAGCAGATGACTACATAATATATGCTAGTATGGGAAATCCTAATATATGATTGTATGATAAATCTTGTTAAGTAGTTATTTTACTTTTTAGATAATTATTTTTGTATTATCTGTTGGGAACGAAGCGCAGAAACCGTTCACCCAAACCAGAAAGTCCTGCGAGAGAGCCAAACAAAAGCACACAAACCACCACTAATGGAATAAAGAGAATACACCCTCTACAAGCTCCTTCTGATCCAACACGGATCACCACAACTCACTTGAAAGAAGAAATTTTTTGATTGCGGACTCCGAAGAACAAGAGATGCTGAAAAATTATTCTATGCAATATCTCCTTCACAATAGTCCTTAATCCTCTCTCTCTCTCTCAAAGATTGTAAGCACTCTTGTTTTTTAGATGAGTTTACAACTAGCATGCATCATCCTTTTATAAGCCCTTGGTAATCCATACATGGAAGGCCAATATATATGGAAACTTCCAATATGCATCAATCATATATTTAATAGAAATCCAGTCATAATTGGCTTGCCATAATTGGAAACCCAATTATATGGAAAGCTACTATATGAAGGGTCCAATCATAAATATATGATCAAAGAAAGTATGAAAATTCAATCATATATTTTCTTACCATATATGTACCAAAATAAAATCCATGCACTCCCCGAGCTTCTCCGACACACGGATGACGCTCGTCGCTCTCCGTGGTATTCTCCACATAGGTTGGGAACCCCACCCACTCCAACAAATCTTCCCATTCACAACTAGGTGGAGGAACTCGTCATCCCGACGATCTGCCTGCAGTACTCAAACTTCCGTCTTGGTAGAACCTTCGTGAGCATGTCCGCTCCATTGTCATCAGTATTGACCTTCTCAAGCATCGCGTCCTTCTTCTCAACCACATCCTGTATCCAATGATACCGAGTCTCGATGTGCTTGAACCGACTATGAAATGTCTGGTTCTTCACAAGGTGAATGGCACTCTGGCTATCGTAAAGCAAAGTATACTGCTCTTGCTTCAACCCTATTTCCTGTAATAGCTTTTTCATCCACAGCAACTCCTTGCAAGCCTCCGTCACCGCAATGTACTCTGCCTCTGTCGTCGACAAGGCAACACACTTCTGCAACCGCGACTGCCACGATACCGCTCCTCCAGCAAACATCATCACATAGCCCGAAGTCGACCGCCTCGTGTCTACATCTCCAGCCATATCAGCGTCGGTATATCCAACCAGCTTCGGCTCATCACCACCAAAAGAAAGTCTCCAATCAGTAGTGCCCTGAAGGTATCGTAGAATCCACTTGATCGCACTCCAATGTACCCTTCCAGGATTTAAAAGGTACCTGCTAACTGTGCCAACTGCATGAAAATGATCAGAGTAGCGAGAAAACATCCGACGGCAACTGTTTAGACTAAAAATGGGGGGTCCTTTGTTTTGGATTTTGGCTGACGATCGAGGAGTCGTCGATGGTCGTCGAGGCACTTGGGTATGTCGTCTGACATCGGGAGGGATGGGGGTCATGAATGAGCTACAGCTAGGGAAGCAGTTGCTTATTGACTGTAGGATGGGGGGTCGAGTTCGTATTTATACTTTGTAGCTAGATTAAGTTTTTTTGCGGCCCTGAGTTCTTCTTCTTCTAGGCAAAACAACGATGAAATTGGTTATGTTGCTCACAATTAAAGATCATGCTTGAATGCCTATTTTAGCCTTGTACGGTCACGAACAACTTGCACAAGGAACAACTTCCTCGAACGATACCCTAGGACACGGGATCGATTCGGCCTAGAAGGAAGCAAAAGATAGTTGTGCTAGATAAAAGAAAAACTCGGTTATTCAGCAAACTCTAGGTGGATCTTTCTACTCGCGCTGAAAGGGGTGCCGTCTAAACCCAGCTATAGTCCAAGATGACTTGTGGACCTTCACATATACAAATCGCACATGCTATGCTGGTAAATGATAACAATTGACAAAAAAGAACATGGTAAGTCTCATATTGCACGACAAACCTTGCCGTGGGTAAGTTCTAGAGCAATACATGTCTTTATGCCTATCAAATGCTTGCATAAAATTCACTAGGATGGCTAGAAAGATCAGTGAATATATATAGTACGTTTCACTTAAATTCTTGAACCAAATGAGAGCGTGGAATTTAATTAGTCACACACCAGTACACGATAATCAATTGATCCTCGCTCTCCACAGGTGCTCCGGATCAAGAAGGACGTGCCACCTAACTCAAGGCGACGCTAGTTCATTTTGAAGCCTCGTCCGTATGCCAAGGCTTGTTTCAATACTTTTAATCCTTTGAAGACTCCGCATTTCAGTACAAAGAAAGATGGCTCGACTTTCCACCATGGCAGGAACAACTATCTCATCAGCATTCATTTTGTAATCGAGTCAAGTTGTAAACCCGCACGGCAATCATCGTAATAGAGTCTTGTAAATGATGTTTATTATCAATGAAAAGAAAAGTTCCTTCTGTTTCAAATGTGTTGTTCAGTTTCTCTACGTACTCTATTAGATGTTGTGTTTCGGATAATCTTATGACTATGCATTGTGCGAGCGCAACTTAGGTTCGCACTGCATCACGTCCGCGGGACGACTATCGATTATTCAAAATCGGGACGTGACATTTCCTACATTAAATCATAAAGGCTGTCACTAAATCATTTTATAGGGTCTTAAACTTATGATAAATTCCAAAATCCTAGAATGATATTTGGGGAGCTTTCTACTCTTTTCAGTGTACAATTCACCTATTGATCAATAGGCCTATTTGTACGTCGTTTCTCTTAGGTCAAGTGTGTAATTAATTGTAAAATTATATAAAATTACAGTAAATTCTAAAATGCTCAATAATGATAAACTGAACTATTTGGAGTCCACAATTTCTAAACTATAGCTTCTAGTTGTTAGTTATAGGCTTAGGAATATCGTCCGCTTAACCCCGAATTATACAAACATGCCCTATAATGCCTTACATAAGTAGTTAATGCTCTAATTATAATTTTTGATCAAAATATAAATAATTTTTTTTACCCAATCTCTAGTTTTTTTTCCTTGGAAAAAGAAGGCTAAATTACAACTTTACACCCTCAACTATCCAAAATGTTCAACTTGATACCCTCAATTTTGATAGGTGCTAACTTAATACCCTCAACTATATAATAATTTTTATGTTGATACCCGAAATTTAAAAAAGACAAAATTACCCCTCCCTTCCAAACCCACAACACCCTCTTCCCCCTCCTTTTCCGGCAGCACCTCCCCTCGGGCCGCCCTATGTAGTGCCCCGCTCCTCGCGGTCCACTATGTAATACCTACGACTTGTTGACTCAGTCTTGAACTGAGTATTTGGTGAAACATTTGCCGGTATCGATTGATCACGGATGAAATGCAATGAACCTTTCCAATTGATGGATTGGCTTCTATTGAAATGAATCCAAGAGTTTTGCTGAATGTTTTCTCTCGCTGCTTGGTTTTTTTGAATGCGTTTTCGAGTTGGTTTTCGATGATTGGTTTTCATTGTTCGCTTTCATCGCATTTCGCATTCATTTCGAATCTTGAGAGAAAGAGACAAAGTATGCTAATCAACTGTTGGTGCCAATGTAGGTCGCGTGAATTGTTCGTGAACGGCGCGTGAAGTCCCTCCTTCTCTCAACTAAGATTCATCTCGGTGAGTTGCTTCAACCGAACAAACATTGATCTGTACGCCTAATAAAATAATCTCTAGTCCACTCTGTTGCCTTGTCCCAATGATCAACGATACCACATCCACAAAAGATAAGAGAAGATAATTGAATTGAATCAAATGCTAGAATATGTGTTGCTACTCTATCTGCTCGATAAGAATGATCATCTGCTTGTCACTAGTATGCTTGAAAATGTAGACTCATACAGACGAACTTGTACGTGTTGAGATGAATCTGAAGGCACGAAATAAACGTGTCGTATATCTGTGCATAAGTCCAAGTGTGTCTCATCTGATAGAACGGCTAGAGCATGCATTTGGTCTCGGACAACTTGTATACAAGGAATTATTTGTCTCTCGGGTGGTATCTGGGGGCACCTGGAACCGCTCGGCCTATGAGAGATTATGAGCACACTGGGTAAAAGAAACCCATATTAAAAGTGTAGCCGATATCTGAGTCCTTAGCGACGAGCTGAACCAAAGAGTCACAGCGGCTAATCATGGGGATAACCCATGGACCAACATGTAGAATAGTCCACCTGCATGACCTGAATGACAACTTCAATATCTGCAAGAATGAATCATGAATTACTCATTATGCAAATTGTGCTAACGTGGTTTTGTGCAGGGATGACTGCCGGCGAGGGTAAGTTTCTATGAATTATGTTCTACTGTCATGTTCTTATGAGTTGTTAAAAAGAACCTAGACAAGTAGAAATATCACTAGTAAATGTTAGCTCAACATATTGATTTAGTGCAGAGATTTGCGAGTTCGGCCAAAAGCCGTTCGCCAGTACATGATGTGTGCTGACCCACGTTGTGGGCATCCTTTTCAGAAAGCAAAAGGAGACAGGAGGATTTCAATGAGGCACTAAAGCTCGTCTAGCCCAGTAGAGCTGCGGACTGCCTCGAAGCTTTCTTTTATTTCAAGTCAAGTTCAAGTTTCTTTTCCTTCTGAAGGTGTCTTTCAATTCCAGCTTGTAATAAAGGGATGTCATGTATGGGCATTGTGGCTAATTTCAAAAGAGCGTTTCAAAGAAAATCATGTAGCCATATTATAAGGCAAATCTGAGTTCGCAAAGCTTTGTACTTTTAATCCAATCAAGCTATCAATAAAATGAGTATTTCTATTTCAAATCTCTGTGTCCAACATTTGGTTTTCTGCAATGAATGGGTGCGTGCGTGTGTTTTGCTTAACTAATGGGTGCGTACGTGCGTGTGTGTTTTCCTTGACTAATTGTTTTGTGCAGGTACATGGCCTTGTGCAAGCGCAACTTAGGCTTGCACGGCATCACGTCTTAGCGAGGACGATCGATCCCGCAGGGATCCAGGCAAGACGGACGACCCTAGCGGGATCGGGGTGTGACACCCTACCCCTCCGCGACTGCCCCCCTCACCAGCACCCGCGTCCTCCGGCGAAGCTCACGCCTCCGCCCCCGCACGCTGCCGCCCCATGCGGTACCCCCAATTCCGCAGCCCCGTGCTCTCGCCTCCACAGCCTCGTGCCTCCGCCTCCGGTTGCTTCACCCGCCCACGACCCAGCCGCCCCGTGCAGCTTCGGGCAGCCCACGCGCCCACCAGCGTGCCCCGCCGCCCGCACGACGGATGCCCTCTACGGCGACCTCGCTACCTGGGGTGGCTTTGCGGTGACGCACAACGCGGGGTGGGGGTGGTCGCGGACGCGGGGGGGTGGGGGGCGGGGTGTCGCCGGCGGGAGGGGGGTGCGTTTGTTGTGTGTGTGTGTGGATGGGAGGGGCAATTTTGTCCAAAAAAATTTAGGATATCAAGTTAGTAGCTATCAAAGTTGAGGGTATTAAGTTGAAAAACTGAAATAGTTGAGGGTATCGAGTTGTAATTTTTGCTAAATTATATACCAAAATCTACATAAATGTTCCTGAAGTACTTTGTCTAACTAATCCAAATAGTTATAGTTCTAGACCACCTACCATGCTCTAATTAGGTTGAGGTGGTCACTTTACAGATTAAAACAATCCGGACGGATGTGGCATAACTATCTAAGTGATATTTGATTAGTAAGAGGGGTGTAAAAAATGAAGTATATCCCTATGTGTATATCAAGAAATCACAGTCCGGATTTGTGATTTTCGATGCCTATGGCGATGACATGAATCTCATCCAGACTTTGGAAAACCTTGAGAAAACTGCTTTGCACCTCAACACGAAATGGTCTTGCTCAATTTGAGATGAATGATCTTAGAAAAAAATTGATTTTGCCTAAGCCTACAGCTTGAACATTATATTGATGGTATTTTGGTCCACCAATATATATAAGGCTTAGTTGCAACTTGTTACCCTCAACTCTTCCAGTTTTTCAATTTGATATCCTAAACTTCTTTTTTTGTAACAACTTCATACCCTAAAAAAAATTTGGACAAAAATACCCCTAATCTAAACTTACAACTCCACCCCTCCCCCCAACCCCACGCCGACCCCCTCCTGCCACCCGCTCCCTCCCAACCCCTACGGCCATCCGTCCGCCCTCTCCCACCGCCCGCCCCACCCATCCCCCCGCCCCCCTCCGGCCACCCGTCCCCCCCTCCCTCCAACCATCGTGCGTGCCCGGAGAGCGGGGCGGTGGTGCAGCCGCGGGAGGGGGGGGGAGCGGGGACGACGGCGGGGCAGCGAGAGGGGCGGTTGAGGGTGGTTGAAGGGGTTGCGGAGGGGGGGGGGGATTGGGGGCGGGGAGTGGTGAACCGACAGGGGGGAGGGGGGAGGGGGAGAGGGGTTGGATTCGGTTGGGAAGGGATAATTTTGTCCTTTTCAAAATTTTGGGTATCAAATTTAAAATATTAAATAGTTGAAGGTATCAAGTTGTCGAGTAAAAAAGTTTATGGTATCAAGTTAAAAAACAGGAATAGCTGAAGGTATCAAGTTGCGGTTAAGCCTATATATATAATGACACCTGGAAGGTGGTACATCGCTTTAATAAGGATGAAGTGAAACCTTATAGTACAACCATGATTGTCCGTATTCTATACGCTAAACGAGACACTACGTCGTAAGGAAGACGATGAAAAGGTTTTAGTCTGAAGTTCCATATCTAAGTGCAACTGGTGCATTATTGTAATTAGCTCATTGCATTAAACCGTACTTTTTTTTTTACGAGTTTCTTGGCTAGATTAACATTGCGCCAACACATCGTCATTGGAATACCAAAAGGGGGCGTCGGTCATGCAATAAGAAATGCTGAGGTAAAAAGAACGAAAACAAAGCAAATCTTCAGCGCTATTGTAACATGAATCAATGACGGCCCAGCCATAGCCTAGCTGCTACAAAAGAATTAATGACGGTGCTCAAAATTTTAAGAAAATTGACTGATGAATATTGCAGAAACTTCCCAGCTACTTCTTACAATCAATCTGATGCAATGTAACTATCAATATAGCATATCCCTGATTGTGATAAATAATGCATGAACATAAACCTTACCATGACACAGATTAATATTATGCAACTGCAGATACGGAGGATATCAAACCAAATTGAGACATTGGCACTGCAGAGAAAATAATAACAAAAACAATGCTGTCCTAACCCATTTACACTGCAATTTGCTCCGACAGTATAGCACAGTAATCAAAGAGATTATACCAAGAAAGGATACAATAATTGTCTTCTTTCCTCACAAGCTACAATTTGTTACATTTTTCCCCAGTATATATATCATACAATCTACAACAGCAATCTACTTATATCCAAAAAAGGGTATAATCGCATCAGAACCTACTAGTTTACTAGCACCTTCTATTTCTTGTCATGATGTCACAGTTGCCTGCAATGCAACAAGGCTAAGAAAGTAACTATAGTCGTACAAAAGAGACGAGGGAAACTGGAATGCAAGTATAATAAAGTGATAATTACCATCAATCGCCGTGAGCATCACCAGTCTTTCCACTTAGAAACAATTAAATCTGTAGGACAACACTGAAAGACGATCGAACTATGGCTTTCCTTTAAAATTGAGCCACAGTTGGTTGGTAACTAAATCTTCGTATGCAAGAATGATCGAAGTCTTGTGTAATGAAGCTGGGAAGCAAAATGATAAAAAGATGAAAGAATTTCATGCTCCCAGAAGAAAAGCTCGTATCTCTGTCCAGCTAGAAGCAGTATAGAGAACTCCAGACAATCCCTTCCACACAGTCGTGTCCTTATCAACAAGTTGCCTTTGCTTCATTACTAGAGCTGGATATAATGGGACGAAAGAGACACCAAACTTCTTTCCAACTTTCCTTAAGCTTTCGCTCTCTCCGACAACTATGCCAACGTCTGCTTTCAGCAAGCAAAGCAAGTCGCCAACTGAGTCCCCTATGTAAACTGACATTTGCTCCTCGTTGCTTATTTCACTTACTATATTTGTAAATGCTTCAACCTTGTCGATGGGTGACTCCATCCTTCTAACAATTTCTCCAGTAGAAACAGATTCTTCAAAGTTGAACTCATTCGAATGGATTATCAGATCATTGAGACAGCCCACTAACAAATAAAAGAACAAAAATTAAAACAAAAACAATTATAATCTCATTTGACGAATGTAAGAAAAATGATATTAAAACACAGACAATTAAACTCTCCCTAGCTATGCTACACTGCTCAAGATAATACTGCTACATGTAACGGAATTGGATAAGAAACTGTCGTGAAATCAATAATAGCACTAAGACGTGTGCTGGATGGAAAAATCATACACCAGATTAAACTTTATCCTACCAACAAATCCAAAATAATTGTCTAGTTATTACTAAGATTGGGGAAGTAGCAACTTTTACAGGCATCTAGGATCACCTTCTTGATTCAGCATTCACGGTCTAAGTAGCAAGACTTACAGATTGGATCTATCTAGTGGCACGACTTAGAGACCTTGTCCATCATGTGGCAAGGTATACAAACCAACCAGGCTGCACATTGTCATTGTTTGAGCATCATTCTAGAAACATCTGAATGAAAGAAACTTGAACCACCGCACAAACATTTCAAACCTCTCGCACCTGTGTATCCTTCTCTAATAAACAAAGGATTTTTCCCCAAAATAAAAATAAAAAATAAGACTGATCTTCATATGCCCATAAATACCATCATGAGTAGAAAGCATCTAGTAAAAAAATTTATGGAACTATATCAAGGGCTGCCACAAGGCGACATCTATTACTCAAATCAGAACCCAAAGTTTGATTTCCTGCACATTCTCTGCAAGCATCTAATTGAATCAAAAAATATAAATTATATAATAAGAGAACAACAAATACCTGTTGAGAAGGCCGATCTTATGAGATCTGCACACCAACAATAAGAGAGTAAATGAAACTCGATACTCATACTTTCTTTCTTCTTTACAATCTTCTGGAAAAACTCAGAACAACCATCATGGAATTTCAGACGTTCCCCCGCTCTCTTTATGTCATCTAAATTCACACCCCTGAGCATTCCTGACTCGACAACCCTTAAATTTGCACGTTTCTCAAAGTTGGATAGATCCTCCAGACCTTTGTAAAGACCCTTATAATCAAACTCTTTAACTGGAAAAGAAAATAAGATAATATAATTACTAGAGTGGCCTCTCAACATATAACATCTTCATTTCAACATTTACCAAGATTCTAAACACCACTATAATATTTATCTCAAAGTAGCTAACATAAAATGGACTAACCTTCTTCTTTTGGAAGTAACTCTTCTATGCATTTTTCATACTCCTCATTATACTGTCGAGAAAGTGCTTCCCAAGAACTTCTCATGCTTGAGGAAGTCTTCCGGACATCACCCAGACCCTGATCAGCCTTCTGATCAGCTTTTGATGCTGTTAAAATAGCAATCTCTGCTAAAATGGAAGAGGAATCAACCACGGTGCATGTCAAATCAAAATCAGAAAATACAAAGAGTCTTTTTGAAGGGTCATGCAGATTCGTCAATGGGACCACAGCAGGTTTAGTAACTGGTTGAGCGGCAAAGAACTCTGTCTCGAGCTTCATGGCTTGGCGATAAAGTTTTTCTATAAAGTCAAGCTCCTCTCCAGTCAGTGCAACACTGAGTTTGTCAAGTAATTCTTCTGTTTGTAAAGCTGCCGCCTGCCACAAAAGGCATTAGCTACCACTTCAACTTTCCTATAATAGTATTTTTCAAGTGTAACTATTGAAAAATACCTCAAAATCACTAGAGGAATAGTTATCAATCCATTTCTTGTAAAAATGATTGTCATACTGGGGAATCAACGATGACATCTCTTTGCCCAAGTGAGAATAGAGGCTCATGCAAGGGGTCATAGCACCTACTGCATAGGCAGCAATCTTGGTCTTCTCAAAAGGAGTGACAATTTTTCCGGCACCCTTTCCTCCTTCAAATTTCCCTTGAGCAGTCGCAAGCAGGAAATTTGTGTACTTTACTGTAGCAGGTTCGGGAGCCATCTCTTTCTCTGGATCAACTCCCCAATCCTGCATAACTGATTTCATAAGGCAATTTGTGTGTAAAACGATCTCAATCAAGATGGCACATGATTCACTTATCATTGACAAGTGGCCAGATTATCAACATAAATGCCATCATTTTTCATTGTACTAAAGACTAAGAAGTAAACCAATATTAGTTCAAAATGATCAAACATGTATAAACATTAAGCGACCATAAGCTTAAAACCCCTAATACATGATAGCTCAAGTTACTTGTGTAGAAACCAAGGTTCGCAGTATCGGTATCGAAATTGGTATCGGACCAATCCTATGAGTATCGGTATCGGCGATATCAGTAGTATCGGCGGTTTCGAATCGGAGTTCTGGATTTTTTGGTATCGGAAAAAAATAATTATTATTAATAAATTATTAACATTTTAAAAAATATTTTCTATACATTTAGGCATAATTTTAAGTATTTCCAGTGTTATTTCTTAGTAGTTTCGAAATTAAATGAAACAGTAGTCACCCTTACTGATTGGTTTACATGCAATAGATCAATTTTCTTCTTTTATATGCTTTTACAACCTTATTATGCTTCAAACGCTTGCTGATTTGTCTTTTTTCCTTCAATTTTCTTTGCCAAATTGATCGGAAAAGAGACCCCCAATGTCGGTATATGTCAGTATCGGATCAGGACATGCCAAACCGATGCCGTATCGGATCGGTATCGGCCGATACTTTAAACTATGGTAGAAACTATATATTTACAATTTCAAACAAAAGTTATTTTTATCTGGTGCCTTTCGGGAAAAAAAAAACAGCAGCATGAGAGGGGGGGATAAAATATAAATGTTGCTATCAAGACATCCCTATTTAAAGATTCCCTCATAAAGGCATACACAAATGACTAACCAAGAAGACAAGAATCAAGATAAATCAGTTACATTACAAGAAACAACAATCAGTATCAACACCTCATAAAATAGGAATACACAACTCCTGACGGCAACAATGACTTCTGCTAACATCTTAAAGTCAACAGATTTATTTCTGCTGCTACAGACTGGGGAGATTTACCAAGTATTAGGCAGGATAGATTTAGTAACCATTAGGCAGACCAAAAGACAGAATTACAAAGTCAGTGAGATGAGTGTTCGTGTATATCTTCATGTGTTTATAACTATATGCATGAGCCTCGCAAGTGCCTCTGTTTGTCTGAGAAAAAGAGGGAAACCCATCCTGCAGTTACCAACACCTCAAAAAAATAGGAATACAAGGAAATGTGAACATCAGAGTTTAGCGCCTGCTATAGATAGTCGGATAATTGTATAAGATTGAACCTTCTATGAAATTTAGTAAAGTGATGCTTGGAGGATTGTATCGCCCATGATATAATGATTTCTTATCGGCAGGAGCAACAAAACTCCATGACGGCAACATGACTTTTATATAGTTGAGGTATGTATCAAATAAAAGAGCTGGTCTAATTTCCTACCAGTAATACCATCATGACTACAAAATCAAACGGATGCCTGCAGGCATGAAGGTATCTGAAATAAAATCACTATTAGATGGACACTTAGCTATCAATTGTCCAGGGTTTCAGAAGTAAAATCAGTATTAGATGGACATTAGGTATGAAGTGTCCAGGGTTTCAGAGATAAAATCAGTACTAAAAACACACACTTGCAGGTATGAAGCGTCCAGGTTTTGAGAAGAAAAATCAGTATAAAATAGACACTTGCACATGCCATGTGTCGCAATGTTTCAAAAACAGGTCCAACCATCAAAACGGTTTAGTGAAGGTCCACGATCCAACCGGTCCAACTATTAAGTATTTTATTACCTAAAATATTTTCAACATTATTTGAGTTTTGATCGCCTAGAAGTAACAACAATACTTTGAAGAATTTATTGAGGAAATGAAAAAAGAAAATCTTTGTCAAAACAATTTCCGTTAAAAGTTTTAAAATGTATAATTAAATAATAAGTAAGAAACGAAATTTCTGTCAAAAAGGTTGACCGGCTATATGTATGATTTCAGTCCTGTTGATAGTTCAAACCTTTAACATTTTCATCTTAAGTTTATGTTTAGTATTTATTCATAATAGTTGAATCTCAACGTGCTATGTCAAAAGATTAGCAGTTCTACTTCTAGAATCAATGACTTAACAGCCCAATGGTTAAGAGTATTAAAACATTGGGAAAGGAAACATCAGAGGGTGGGATAGAGTACTGCTAGTGAAATATTTCCAAAAAATTGGCTTTGGTTCTTTCATGTTGAATCGCACGGTTCAACTGTTTGTTCCCGGTGTCAGTGGTTTGAACGGGTCAAACAGTTTTTTCGGTTCAGGCAGGGTCAACCTATCAAACCGACCCAGATATATGTCCAGTTCACGGTCCAACCGGTTGAACCATGTGGCTCGAACCAGTTTTTAAAACATTGATGTGTCCAGTTTCAGGGATTCTTCTTAAAACCTTGTGCATCAAGATGGAGATACTATGTAAATGTAAATACATATGCAAATATGTTTGCATCCATGTAAATAAGAATGATCAGCTTAAGTGCTTAACCAATTTAATATACATTCCCAGGTCTCAAAGGTACAGGGTTTTAGTAACCTTCCTAAAACCCTATGCCTTGAACTGATGATACCGAGTAAATAAATATATGTGCACGAGTAACAAGAAAGATCACTTAGTCGACTAATTCATTTGTTTTACCAACAAAGAAAACATCTTTGAAATCAATGTATCGACATATATGTGGAATCGTGATAGCATCATGACCAGACTAGATGATTTGAAATGCTGTCCCAAGTGAAAGGGTCTGTGTTTGAAACATACAAACAGTATGATATTTTGAAGCTTCGATTACAATGAAGATATATCCTCCACACATTTGTACAAAAGAAAACTTGAAGATCTCAAGACCACCGTTTGATAACAAAGTTTATTAAAATACATAGAACTGTGAGAATGCATAACAAACATTATTATCCTTCTTAATCAAACTAAACCATATCATAATAAAAGGGTCAAAGAAACTATCAAGAATTAGGGTTATTTATGCTGACACCCCCTATGTTTTGTGTTTGTTACGCGGATCTCCTCTAGTTTGAAAATAAATACACTGACACCCTCTATGTTTTGTGTTAAAGTAAAGGATTTTACACTGACCACCCCTACTTTAAAAAATATATATATATATATAAAGGGCAGGGGGTGTCAGTGTAGTGTATTTATTTTTTAAACTAGGGGAGGTCCGTTTAGTAAACACAAAACATAGGGGGTGTCGGTGTAAATAACCCCAAGAATTATTAACATCAGCAGTTGCTAGATAATTTCCCTACAAAGCATTCTATCTACAAGGATTCTTATAGCAAACTCAGGTTCCAATGAGTACTGAGAGCAAGGTTGTGAAAAGCGCTAGGCGCTAGTCGGGCGGGCACCTTCCGCCTAGCGCCTAGCCCGCCTAGGCGGGTGCCGAGGCTGCCGCCTAGATCTAGGCGGTTCACAAAAATAAAAAGAATAAAAAAAATACTAAAAATTGCAAAAAAAAATCCATAAAACCCTAAAACATGCATAGTCGGACGTCAGGGGGACTAGGCGGGGACCTAAGCGGGCATCGGACGGGCACCCGGTGCCTAGTGCCTAGGCGGCCGCCTTTTAGAACAGAGACTGAGAGTGTGTATACACTTCACCTTGACAGCAGTCTGTACAACACATTTATCATGCATTCTGCATCTGCATTAGTTTTGACAGAACATGTATTAGAAAATCAGTTGCACCGAGGCACGAACTTATGTAACCAATTTGTCTGTGAGGTCAACTATGGATTAATGAATTTCAGTCCTTATAGGATCAAATACAGAACACAAGACTCCTTATGTCCATGAATACTGAAGCTTAAAGTGTTCCCATTACTCACTGTTTACCTTTTGGCCCTTCTTTAGGAAGCAGTTATACTAAGTTTGGGTTTGTGGCTGAAGAAATGATACAGTCTAAGTCAAAATTATATGTACAATACTATATGCAAGCATTAATGCCATTGCCATCTAGGCAGATTCATGTTTATATCAAGGAATCTCTTGCAGTGTTGTATCCCATTTCTCCTATACCCCATGGTCCTGCCATCTGTATGGTTACTTCAGGACCTGCCTCAAGAGGATTAGGATTCCAACTTCCAAGAATGCCCATTTCAAAAGGACATACTATTATAGGTCGTTCATGAGCTGATAACAACAGATGCAAAGGAAAGCTAGGCCAAATCTGTATGTGAATCTAGCTAACTTTTTACAAGTTTCTTATGGCATACCACTTCTATTACTTTAACTAAAAGAAATTGTTATAAGCTAAAAATGATGAAATAACTAATTAAACCTAAAATTCAACATCGACGACGTTTTGATCTTCCTAACAATCCATAGTTACTTGACTATCAACATGGTTATGGTAGAATTTCTTCATTAAAATAACTGCGGAAACAAATCAGCCAACTCCATATTTACACTGTAAAACTAGAAAATGTCAGCCACGTTACATGGACACCAATACTACACAGCACATACTTTTATGTCTCCTAGATTCTAGTGCATCCAAAGTTGCTAAAAGTCACGATGAGGCTCACGCGACTCCCTCAGTGCCTCAGTAAATATGGAGTGAGGCTCCTTATGAGGCGTACACCTCTTGGAGCCTCATGGTGAGGCTCATGTCCAATTGAGGCACAGCTCATTCATATAGTGAATTTTATATTTCCTTCTATATGTTTTATTTTAGTTAAATATGTATTTGCTTTATTTGAGAAAGGACCACCATTGGGTCTGTCACTTGTATGTTTCTCAAAGAGAAATTTTGAAATCTTCTTCATGCTCTAATATACCAAATGGAAAAGAAAAAAAAAACTATTAAAAATGTTCTTTTTGCTCTCTCTGTTCTGAAATATGAAGCCTCTCAAGGTCCCCTGGTTCTCAATCAAAAGTATTCTTCTTCTACCTTCTTATTATCTAGCATCAGTTTTTTATCTGTTTTCTTTTTCAGTTTTGTTATGTTTTTTTGTACGTGCTCTGACTTCTACTTCTTCTTTCATTTTCTTATGTCATACCCTGAATATCTAATGTTTTAGTTTTTTTTCCTATTTCTCAGTGCCCTGGTTTCTTTTCTTTTCTTCTTCTTGCCCTTTTGTTTTCTAATTGATGTTGTATTCAACCTTTCATTGCTCACCTATGTTGGTTAGGGACAAAGATCTGATACGACACTTAAGGACACTCGAACACGACACGGCACCTAGGTGTGTCCTAGTGTATTTGGGAGTGCCCTGGTTGTATCTAATATGTGTACGACATGAGAAGAGCCACATTTCCTGAGTAACCATGCTTCCTAGTTGCTCACCGACCAGAATTGTCTTCATTTCCTATGTAACCCAATCTGCATTGATCTAGTTTGCTCTTCTTTAACTTTTCTCATGTGAAGGCATACCTCTAGTTTTCCCTACAACACATCAAGTTTCTTGTTTTAGTACTAATATGATTATGATTATTGAATTAAAATCCGACACGTCCACTTTCACGTATAGTCGTGTATGATTTATAAATATTACTATATTCTTGTTAGTAAATGTTCACCTCAACTTCACGAGGCTCGTGCCCTCACCTCGCGCATCTGTCCTGTATACCCTTTCCGTCACTGTGCATCTTTCACCTTTAGTAACTTTAAGTGCATCTTGGAGTGTGTGTCATGTCCAATATGTGTGCAACACGATGCGACAAGGACAAGACACCAATTTTTTTTGTGCCCATCCTTCCTAGATGTTAGAGATATTTCCCATGTTCGCCAAAATGTTGCAACAACAAACGTGTTGGTCAGAGCAGTTATTTTCCCAATCCCAACATTATTTCATAATGTAATACCTACAAACAATAAGTATATTCCAAAAATTTGTGGTCGGTCCATTTGAATATCTGTCTTTCATTTAACCCCATTAATGTCTTTATAACATTAAGAGAGAGAGAGAGAGAGAGAGAGAGAGAGAGAGAGAGAGAGAGAGAAACATCCCCTTTTACAGCCTCAACTATGAAGTACGGATACTCCATCTAGGAAGGTGTACCCATACCGGGTACAAATACTCCTTGGGTACTTACCAGTAGAAGTATCATAAAAAATTATTTATTTATTTTTAATTTTGTTGGTACTTCATGTGTACTTCTTTGGTATTGTGTGGGTTCTTTCTAGTACAAGTCATTGGATATGCTTTACAATATAACTTTGGTATTTTGTTTCAGAAATCAAGTTCTCTATATCTGTAAAGTTAAACTACATAGTTTCAGACTAAAATCATTTAATGACTGTGATGAAAAAATAGACACTTAGTTTTATTCTTACGAAGTCATGACAATGCATTACTATATTTATATACACACACCACACTCTAACCGTATCCGTACCACAGACTTCTAGAAATTGATGTATCAACGTACATTCCGCACGAGGTACTCGTACTGTAACCTATGCTTCATAGGCCTCAATCCTAGTTTGTTCTAACATCCCCCAATGCTAGCAAGTCCTTTGACTAATATCTTATTGATCTCCTAACCGGTGCATTTATTTCTCTACGTTCATGTGCAAAACTACTTGACATGATTCTATCTCGCCTTAACCTCAATTGGCCCCACCTTCAACTCCCCACCAATAAACTCATTTCTCACCCAAGCTTTTTGTATTTCCCACCCAATCGTTCAATGTATTGCCACCGATCCATCTCTGCATTCTCATTTCAACTATTGCTCACTGAAAGCCAAAACAAAAACAAAAAGTAAAAGGTGCTTACTTCCGCAGCAGAACTGTGCAACTTTAACCCCTTCTTAAGATCGAGGATCGCAGCCTTGTCGTCATCATCATCAGCATATTCTGCCGCCATTTCGTACCTAAACCAACAAAACCAAACAGAAATTAACAACGGAACCAGATCTTTCCCCCTCATCCATGCCACATAAACACCAAAAAGTTCAGACACAAATCCTATTTTTGGATCCTACAGGAAATGGTAGGGTTAGGGTTAGGGATCACTTACGCCTTGGCGGAGGCGCGGAGGAAGTGGGCCTCCTGCGCAATGTAGCGGCGGAAGTCCTCGGACTCCAGGTTCCCGGCGGCCAGTGCCACGAGGAATGGGGTGTAGGCGGAGAACACCGCCTCCTTGGCGGACCGGCCCCAGAAACGCCGCGCCGCCGACCCTTCCTCGACCACCGGAGCCATCATCGGTGCTCCTGCTGGAGGCGATCGGTCCGGTCGGGGTGCAGATCTCGGTGCCGATTGGGGATCGGGGGAGGAGGGGGGAATTAGGGTTAGGTTTTGGGGCTCTGAGGAGGGAATTAGGGTTTGGGAAGAGGGAAAGAGGAGAGAGAAAGCGCATAGAAAGAGAGAGGAAATGGGAGGCGGGAGGGGGTATTTATAGGAGGAGGAGGAGGAGCCGGCGGCCGGCTCGTGAGGAGGAGCGGATCGCAGAAAGGCGGTTTGTTGGAGAGGGGTTAAGGAATCAAATGGTTGGGTACTTGTCGCTGTTGGATCCTGTTAGAATGTTCCTTCACTACTACTTTAAGCTTAACATATTGTCCTCTCTTTTTAAATAATAATAATAATAATGTTGTAAATATGGTGGATATCTATTTGTATTCTATAACTCATGTAACTCATGGCCCTTAGTTTCCATAACATATGGCCTTTGGGTTTCTTAACCTATGTCCCTTGGTATTACTTGTAAGCCTATAAAAGGGTCATTCTTTAGTTGAATGAATATAAAAACGGAAACACCTTTTTTCTTCCAATTCCTATATTGTTCTTCTTCACTTTACAACATGTTATCAGCACGAAGCAACCATTATTCGTTTAGGGAGACTCATCGATATCAAGGTATAAATTAAACTTATGGTAAAAAAAAAAATTCTAATTCGGTTGATAAAGGTGATGTTTATGTAGATGGGTAGTCAATGTTCCTAATTTAGGTCTTATTGGATTTTGTAGACTTCCTTCTCTTATCATATTTTTCAGTATCAATATGAGGTCTTGTAGGCCTCTTCATGATTACTCATTCATTTCAAAAAAAAAAAAAAAAACCAACAACTTGGTACACAACATATTGTAGATCTTTCTTTGTCACTCATTGTCCCCTTCATTCTATTTCCTTTTTAGATTTTGATTTTTGCTAATTCTGCCCTCTGCTTCACTGTGCTATGACTGAAAATAAAACTATGTTAATGGTACATGTGTATAAATTCGAACTCGGACTAGTTATGTTTAATTCCTTTTGCTACTATCTTTGTTAAGGTTGTTGTAACACCCAGTTTTTCAAATGAGGGTAGTTTTAAAATTTTGTAATTTTAGTCTTTTAATAATGATATTTAAATCATGATATGATTTTTGTTGGATCCTGTTAGGATGTTCCTTCACTACTACTTTAAGCTTAACATATTGTCCTCTCTTTTTAAATAATAATAATAATGTTGTAAATATGGTGGATATCTATTTGTATTCTATAACTCATGTAACTCATGGCCCTTAGTTTCCATAACATATGGTCTTTGGGTTTCTTAACCTATGTCTCTTGGTATTACTTGTAAGCCTATAAAAGGGTTATTCTTTAGTTGAATGAATATAAAAACAGAAACATCTTTTTTCTTCCAATTCCTATATTGTTCTTCTTCACTTTACAACATGTTATCAGCACGAAGCAACCATTATTCGTTTAGGGTGACTCATCGATATCAAGGTATAAATTAAACATATGGTAAAAAAAAATTTCCTAATTCGGTTGATAAAGGTGGTTGTTCATGATTTGTGCTCTTGATCCTACACATTCATTAGTTTCTTATGACATAAAGGTATTGTGATTTTTCTGTTGTATGTCACTACTGTTATATGATGTATCAATGGTCATTTCTTGGTACCTTGACAAAGATGGACATTTTTTAGTGGTGCCTAAATAATGGATATTATGGTACGAATATGTGTATACATAATTTATATGATGTTTATGTAGATGGGTAGTCAATGTTCCTAATTTAGGTCTTATTGGATTCTGTAGACTTCCTTCTCTTGTCATATTTTTTTTGTATCAATATGAGGTCCTGTAGGCCTCTTCATGATTACTCATTCATTTCAAAAAAAAAAAAAAAAAAAAAAACAACTTGGTACACAACATATTGTAGATCTTTCTTGGTCACTCATTGTCCCCTTCATTCTATTTCCTTTTTAGATTTTGATTTTTGCTAATTCTGCCCTCTGTTTCACTGTGCTATGACTGAAAATAAAACTTTGTTAATGGTACATGTATATAAATTCGAACTCGGACTAGTTATGTTTAATTCCTTTTGCTACTATCTTTGTTAAGGTTGTTTATTCACTACCAAAATAAGTCATATCAGCGACGTATTTAGCGACTCCAAGAAAGTACATCGCTAATTTTTGGGGGTTTAGCGACGTTTATATAAGACGTCGCTGTTTGTCGCCAACAGCGACTAATAGCGACGTCTAGCGGCTATAATTTGTTAAATGGGAACTTGCGTCGCAAGTTCATCGGTACCCGTCGCTGATATAGCGACGTGTAGCGACGCATTTTAAGCAGCGTCGCCGTTTATTAAATATCAGCGACGTTTAGCGACGTCCTATAAGGACGTCGCTAATCGTTTCATATAGCCAGCGAGGGTTTCCTTTAGGACGTCGCTAATCGTTTCATATAGCCAGCGAGGGTTTCCTTTTCGATCATTCACAATTTTTCCCTCCAATTTTTCGCGCGCTCCTCCTCCGCGACGCTCCTCCGACGATTTCCCTCCTCCGGCCTCCTCCTCCGCGGCGCTCCTCCGGCGATCTCCCTCCTCCGGCCTCCTCCTTCTCCTCCTCCTCCTTCCTCAGGTAGCTCCTTCCCAGTTTCTCCTCGTCTTCTAGCTCTCTCTCTCGCTTCTAGTTCGTGTCCACGAGAGCGTGGACTCGCTGCGGGGGACACGAGACTGACAGTGGACTCGCTGTGGGGGACACGAGAGCATGGACTCGCTTCTAGTTCGTGTGACACCTATTTTGTTGGTTTGGACACGTCGTGTCCCACTATGTGGACACGAGACTCATAGTGTGACACCTATATACTGATACTGGGAGTTTTGTTGGGCATATCAACTGTCAATTTGATGTTTTGCTTGGATTCGAATTCTAATTTAGGGTTCGAGCCCTATTTACTGATACTGGGAGTTTTTTGGGCATTTTCAGGGTTTTGAAATAATGAATAAATTGACTAATAATTATTATCGAGCCCTATAAAATTTTAACTATGTCACGAAGGATGGATACTAATCCTGTGAATGAATTTTCTCCTAAGTATTCTCGACAGTTGAGTATGATTTAGCTCACTGACATTACTGAAATATGGAATGATTAGTGTAGGGTATGTTGGTCAGGTTTTGGCAGAGTTAGGATATGATAGTATGTATGTTACAATTAACAAGGAATGCTGTTGACACCAAATGTTGCACGATAGGTTACTTGAGTAACCTGGAATGTTTTACCTACTGAAACAAATGGTTTGGGCAAGGGTGTGTATAGGTTTGTCATCAGATGGTATGGGATTTTGCCTGCCAAGTTTTGAACAGCAGTCCAGGCTGCCTGCTTAGTTGAAAGTCTTAATTAGACTTTCTGTTCAGTACCCTTTGACTGAATTAAGTTGACCTGAATACCATATTTTAAATCCTAAATCTACGGTACGACATCGTGATCAGGACATAGTCCCTACAGCCATTCGACTGGCGAGGCAGAAACTATGTAGCCGTAGATAAAGTTGACTGTCCTCCGACCCTCATCCCTCGGCAATGATGATACGACAACCTATCACTATATCTTATATAGTAGTAGATGATGTCTTAGTATTACATTATGTGAGTTCATCTTGATTCTGTTACATTCTTCAGATACTAGATACGATAAGAACATATACTACACCATATGTACAGAACATAGATGATTCACACTAATGTATGCTAGAATGAATCTTGGGTTGTGTTCTGAGCCATCCGTTCTCACACTTGGCAAAAAATTGAATTTTTTGTACTTTATCTGCTTTCGAAAATGTACTCAAATTACATGATGGTTCCTTTAGTTAGCTTGCTTATGTTACAATTATATTATTTGTGAATATCGATCTTACCAGATGGCACCCATGACCCGAGGAGCGGCACGTCGTTTGAGGAAAACAGTGAATGCTGAGGTGGCTCCTCCTACAGTTAAGGAGGAAGTGGCACCGGTTGCTAGTGAGACCGGGAGTTCTATTCATCCAGCACCGGTAGCTAGTGAGACCGGGAGTTGAGACCGGGAGTTCTATTCATCCAGCACCGGTAGCTAGTGAGACCGGGAGTTCTATTCATGCAACACTTGCAAGGGACGACATCTCTCCTCACGCCAAAGATCTCGCTTTTTCCTGGTGGTTGCGTGATCGTATCACTGAGCGTTTGCGTGAGCTGCGTGGTTCTCATTAGCTATTAGTACTTTTTTGTATTGGACTATTTGTATTGGGTTATTTTTATATTAGACTATTTGTATTGGACTACATATATGAATTAGTACTGTGTCAATCTCTGGATTGTATTGGTACTACGACCCTCATCCCTCGGCAATGATGATACGATAACCAACCAGAGAGGATACTCTGAGAGATCCATCTGAGTAGGACGTATACTCTGAGAGATCACCTTTACAAGTATGATATCAGTAGTGGGATTGAGTGTGTACGTCCTACTCAGATGGGTCTCTCATCGTTACTATTTTTTTCTGACAGCATGGTGGATGTGCTCCGTCAACAGATTCTTGCTCCGAGCCAAAACTTTGCCCCGGAGCTCAAGTGGACATCCTTCGTGTAGAGCTCGAGTGAGAGGTTTCTGACAGCATGGTGGTCTCCTTTGTCAAAGTATCCGTGCTCATCACACATTGGTTGTGGGACGAGCACGGATACTTTAACAAAGGAGACCACCATGCTGTCAGGAACCTCTCACTCGAGCTCTACACGAAGGATGTTCACTTGAGCTCCGGGGCAAAGTTTTGGCTCGGAGCAAGAATCTGTTGACGGAGCACATCCACCATGCTATCAGAAAAAATAGTAACGGTGAGAGACCCATCTGAGTAGGACGTACACACTCAATCCCACTACTGATATCATTCTTGTAAAGGTGATCTCTCATATTATACGTCCTACTCAGATGGATCTCTCAGAGTATCCTCTTCGGTTGGGTTGTGTTCTGAGCCATCCGTTCTCACACTTAAAATACATATGAATTAGAACTGTATTTTGTATTTTCGACGAACCCAGGGATTTAATTCTGTATTTTGTATTTTGGTTTCTGTATTTTGGCTCCAGCTCCATTTGCATTAATCTACGGTACGATATGGTCCCTGCAGCCATTCGACTGGCGAGGCAGAAACTATGTAGCCGTAGATAAAGTTGACTGTCCTCCGACCCTCATCCCTCGGCAATGATGATACGACAACCTATCACTATATATTATATAGTAGTAGATGATGTTTTAGTATTATATTATGTGAGTTCATCTTAATTCTGTTATATCCTTCAAATACTAGATACGATAAGAACATATACTACATCATATGTACAGAACATAGATGATTCACACTAATGTATGCTAGAATGAATTTTGGGTTG
>JANAVB010007399.1:42175724-42245724 GCA_029216955.1 Iris pallida
TCTATTTGATTCTCGGTTTCAAATACGGATTGATATTTCTGGAATTCATGTATACGACACACATACCTTACTTGTCTAGCCTCTATTACAAGAACCACTATAAGAATCACCTACAAGCACCTTCATATTCTGGCTAGATTTGTTCTCGATTTACGTGTCATGTTATGGATTCACACATATTTGTCGGACGGGAAAATACTTGACTAGACATGTAAACATTCCTAAATACTCGAACCACCTCCCTGTAAATTATACAAGAACGATAGCCATCCCACACTTGGTCAGTGTGTGATGTGTCGGATTACCCCTAGCCGTTTACATGTCGATCTCAGTATTTTAAAACACACTGTGAGTATTGTCAAGAATCTTTACTAGAATCACCACAAGAATCTTACTGGAATCATCACAAGAACCGTTAAAGAATCTTCCTACTTGAATCATTGATTGGAATCACACTTGACATATATTGTACCACTAGACTCATATCACATTATTCTAGTTCAGCTAGCTTTTATTTACAGTCTTCATGACATGATATTCTGTTTCACAGCTTTTACTTTTCTTATTTTTTTTAACTATTGTTTTACATCTTAAACTGTCTCGAACTTCCATGCTTCATCAATATAACTGTCTATAATTATTTTATAGTCTTTGTCATTTACTTGTATTTACTTTATGAGATGTATTCATTCCTGTCCTGACTGGACCTGTTAAAAATATTACAGATATTAGCCCTGAGGATGCATGCCCTACTCACTATGGATCTGGAGAGGGATTAGCTACCTTTAGCCCCGACTCTCAGGAGTGATCGGGATACTAGTTTAGTAGACTGTTTTAGATTTCTTTACTAGAACTTGAGTTGTAATAATTTGAGAGTTGACTTATTTTGAGTTGTTTTGAGATACTATCATTTAGTAGTTTTTATTTGTTTTCTTTTAGTTATAGAATTCTGTGTTATCCTATCGTACTTAGACTGTGATTGAGTTATATTATTTATATACTTGTCCTCCATTTGGAGTTGAGATTTAAGACAAGTACATTATATAATTGCGTGAGTTGGTTTAGATAGTGACCTAGAATAGCGTTCTACCGCCGATTCCGCGGCATAGGCTGGGCGTTGTTACGCACTTGTACCCTTACACTGGGTGCGAGTCGTGACACGTTTTTAGTGGTGGCCCATCCAGGCCGAGAGTCGCATTAGTGCGATATCGTGGTAGTACGGCAATTTAGTTGTACTACTAATTCATGCCATCTACACATTCTTGCTGATAATTGCCTTCTTTGAAATAAACTGTCCTCCTTTGATTATATCGCTTCTTTCTCAGTAATTGATTCTTGTTTGATCTGTCTTCAGGATGGTGGAGACACGATCGCAATGCTCTGGCCTAAGGGATACCATTGAGAGGTCTGCCACTTCTCGTCTGACTCAACAGGACCCTGGAACCGTAATACCTCTTGTTCCTGCTCAGGTGGGAGCGTCTGCAGCTTTTGGGGGTGCTCCTCCACCGGTTCCTAGGACTACCCCAGGGGTTCTGGGGATGCTACCACCATCGCCTCAGGGGAAAGTTGATATGGCACAGTTCTTCGCCTTCATGCAGCAGATGATGGAGGCTCAACGACGTCAGTCGGAGGATATGAGGAAGGGTATTGACAATGCCCATCAGCTAGCCATGGTAGCCATAGAGAAGGTGACTGTCCAGCCGTAGGGAGGGCAGATTCAGCCATACCAGCCGAAGACACCGGGCATTTAGGAATTCCAGAAGATGCGTCCGCGAGACTTCAAGGGTACGGAGGGTATCCTTTATGCGGACGACTGGATCAAGCACATAGAGGAGATCTTCTACCGTACAGAGATACCAGTCCAGCTCCAGATAGAGGCAACGGACAGCCAGATGTAGGACCTTGCCCGTACATGGTACCAGACTGACCCCAGAGTTGGTACAGAGGGGCAGACTTGGGAGGCATTCAAGAAGCTTTTCAAGGAGAAGTTCTTCCCCGATACAGCACTTGGCGCCTTAGAGACACAGTTCGAGAACCTGGTTCAAGGGGACCGAACTGTAGAGGAGCATGCTGGAGAATTCTGCTGCCTGGGCAGATTCGTTGAGGGCCTTAGCGAGACAGCGAAGGCTAGGAGGTTCAGGAAGGGCTTGATCAAGGAAGTCAAGTCCTTGACCAAGAGTGACAGAGATGCTACCTTTGAGCAGATATTGGCAGGAGCCATGGCAGGAGAGGATGATTTGGAGCTCAAGTCCAAGAGGAGTCGGAAAGATTCAGGAGGGGCCAGTGGAAGTGGAAAGCGTCCATGTGTGTAGAAGATAGTGCACCAACCTCAGTAGATGCAGGCACTAGCTCGGGTTCAGCAAGGACTGCATCATCCTCAAGGTCAGGATCAGAGGATGCAAAGTTGTGCCTATTGCAAGAAGCTGGGACACATTTGGGAGTCTTGTAGGAGGAGGTTGAAGGTTTGCCTATTTTGTGTATCCGACGCTTACGAGATAAAGGATTGCCCCTCGGTACCCCCATTTGATGGAGCACAGGGTCAGAGAGAGGGAGCTAGGCCACCTGTAGCACAGCACCATACCCAGCACCCGAGGGGTGGATCTTTTGCACTGAGGGTCGAGGAGACTGATGCTGCGGGTGATGGGTTAGCAGGTCTGTCTTTCCTATTCTTTTTCCCCCTCTTGTTGTATGATTTCATTAGTACCTATCAGGATATTCTTGTGATGTGCTAGATAGTATAGTAACCATGTTCGAGACTGTGAATTACGACCAGTAGGACCATGTTTTGCATGTTTTAGATATAATTTTCTTGACCTTGATTGTCGGGGGTTTAACCTAGAAGAAATGCAACCATCTTAAATTTCAAGGACAAAATTTTTCTAAAGGGGTAGATTTGTAACCACCACTTTTCTAAATTGGGGTATTTTAGTAATTTTGTGATATTTTTGAATTTTTATTATTTTATTAGTTAATTTGATTGGTGTATAATTTTGAATGGTGTTTTTGGTAGTAAAATTTGGTATAATCTTAGTCAACCTTGATTAGAAGACTAACCATGTGATTAGAATTATTTTTGGCTTTTTAGATTTTAATTTAGAGCTATTGTCCATTTTAGGAAACATTTAAATCTTTTTTTAAGTCATTTTACACAGAGCCTTTAAGCCTTTTTGTCACTGGGCCTTTAAACCAACTTAAGGAGTGCTTGGCCCATGACTAAACTCTAACCCTAATCCCCCATGACTTGGACAGCCAAACACAGCAGCCCCCCCTTTCATTTGTGAGAAATTAGTAGCCATCACAAATTCAAAACGCCCGGACAAACAAGCTTGGGACCCGCAGTCAACGCGGACTCCAACACAACCGCCCCTCCTTTGGGTGATGATCCTTTAGGAGCATCCGTTCCTTCAGCTGCAAATGAAGCCAAGGAGGCAAGGAGGGAAGTCCAGGAGCTTCGAACAATGTTCAATGCCCGAGACTCCTCCCGATACCTCAGAATACGACAGCTATATCCCGTCGCGTGGAGAGATGTTCCTTTTCCCTCACGCTACAAACCGTTCCATATAGATTCGTATGATGGAAAGACCTCTGCTAGTCGGTACATGACTTATTTTGAGGTTATAATCGACCACTTGCCGCATAGCGGTGCCATCCTCACACGATTATTCATCAGAGCATTGGAGGGAATCACGTTCGACTGGTACCGTAACCTTCCCGACAACTGCATCCGTTCTTTTGACGACTTCAAGCACATGTTCCTGGAGAGATTCTACGAAGTGGGGCATGATGTGACAATGTTATCTCTCATGGACGTCGTTCAGGGAGAGACGGAGCTGACAAGTAACTATATCGAATGGTTCCGCCAAACCGTAATGAGATTTCCCCAAGATAATCCCGAAAGATCCTTGATTGAAATCTGTTAGAAGAAGTTTCTCCCCACAATTAGCCTCTGGATGGGCGATGATCAGTTTAGGGATTGGACGACCTTCATCATAAGTGCTACCAATGAGGAGGCAAAGTTGAAGAAGGCTCGCCAGTTGGGATTACACATCCCAGATGGAGAGGATAAGAGCAAACGTCCTGGTTCTACCTCCAGCAACAACAACAGTGGCGGCACCTCCAACCGGGACAATAAAGGCAAACATGCTATGATTACTGATGCGACCAAGAAGCCTGAACAAAAATAGGCGGAAGGTCAGTGGCCCAAGGTGAATTACTCATTTGAAGATAGTCATGTCAAACCTATCTTCGATATGCTCTTGCAAGGGGGTAGGATCCAGCTCCCTTCACCAAGGCGCGAGCCTCGAGCGGCAGAAATGGAGGACCCAAAATACTGTCACTTCTACTGCTATGTCCATCATTCCACTCATGGCTGCTTCCAATTAAAATGGTACATCCAGAGTCTTATCGACACCAAAGCTCTGTCGCTAGACTTTGAAGAGGTTACCGTGGCGGCGAATATGGTGTCTATTCAGTTCGACGATTTCTCTCCAACAAGCACTCCAGACGGGGTAATACTTGTCCCTCGGGCAATGATAGAGGTTACCAATCTTCCACCCGTCCGGAACCAGACATCTGGATTGGTACCTCTCACCACATCGCGAGGAGAGATCATGTGGGTGCATCCGGACTTAGTGCCCGAAGTTACCCAGGCGGTGCCATCTCCTACCAACAAGAAGAAGGACATGAAGTCCAAATCCTGCCATACAATTTCAGCCGAAGTTGAGAAAGCGGCGGCTGTTGTTAACCAGTCTGGGGCACAAGTCCAGCCCACTTCGGATAGTTCAGTTGAAGAACCTCAGCCAGCAACGCTGCCGACTACTGATGTTTTGGGGCCATCTCAGCCTCCACCGGCAGACAGATCCAAGCCGAAAGAAACCCGCTTCGACAGGCTGCTCCGTAAAGATGCACTCAGGGGTTGGAGAGACCTTACAACTTTGACATATTAGCACAACTGGCTAATACACCGGCATAGTTGTCATTATACGAGCTCCTAAGGCTCTCTAAAGATCTTCGTGTCACATTGAGCGAAGCACTCCAGAATGCTGACGCTTACTTAGCCCTGGTCAAACCTACAGGGGAAGACTCATCGGCAGATCTCCAGGGCAGCAACTGTGTGGATGCAATACCCAACATCATATTAACCCCGCAGGACATGCTATTTAAAACTAACATGCATGATCGCCCCTTGTACTACACTGGATACACAGGCGACATTAAGGTGGATCGGATGCACATCGATCCTGGCTCGTCGATAAGCATCATCCTGAAAAGCTTACTTCAAGTCCTCGACATCCCTATGCACCGGCTAGCGGCGACCAACACTGTCATTAGCGGTTTCAACTCGGGAAGGAGCTATCCCTTAGGAAAGATCCGATTAAAATGTCAGATCGGCGACCTAAGGACTGAGGTTACCTACTACGTCATAGATGCAGATACGTCCTACAACATCCTCTTGGGGCATCCGTGGATACATGACTATATGATCGTGCCATCCACCCTCCACCAGTGCTTCAAGTATGTCAGTAAGCATGGCTTCGCAAAGGCTAAATTTGTCGACATCGATCCCTTCAAAGGGGTTGAGTCTTACTATTCTTCGGAGGCTTGTCTATATGAAGAATCCAAGAAACATATAACTGACGAACCAAAGGCCATCACAGGGCCAGAGGAACCCTTGAGAATTCATCTCCAGGCCCATAAACCGGGCAAAGCCGCACCCTTCGTCGCAACTTTGCATAAAGAGGTACCCGGTTCTCCTGCCTCACCTGCACAGTTGGAACCAATGGTCATCCGGCTCCCGAGATCCAGCCAGGAGCCAAAACCCGTCATAGGGCCGATGGTGATCCGATTGCCGAAATCCAATCAAAGATAGCAGGAAGAGGCGAGGCCCTCTGTGACGCCGATGGTGATCAGATTGCCAAAATCCACTCAAAGGCAACCGGAAGACACGAAGTCCTCTACCGAGCCGATGGTTATCCGTCTTTCCAAATTGAGCCAACAATCAAATGTCGACCCGAGACCTTTAGGCAAGCCAGTGCCACTAGCAGAACCCTTGGTGGTCAAGCTTCCTAAGACAGCACCCCGACCTCTGGGCTCATAGGGGGTAGCCGAAGAGGACATAGAACTCGCCAAGTAGCTGGTTATACAGGTGGATAGCCCCTCTCCTGATGATGTAATCCCTGTCGACAAAGTTTCTTATTTCATCAATAAGAGGTTGCCGTTGGACTATCCTGAGTGTGATAAGCTTAATCTGATGTATGCTGTACGGGACTGTCTAGACGTTAACCTGCACACACAGGTGATAACCGTCCATACCGCAGATCGACTTGCTCCCATTAAAGGCACTTACTTTCTAGTCCCAGGCAAAAGAGAATGGGGTCACACGATCATCTTTGGCCGAAAAGGAGGTCATCAATCTTTCACGCCACAAGAGTTCGATCTCGAACTCGACGCTGAAAGATTACCGCTCTACCTGTATAGTCCTCAAGCCAAGTACTTCATACAAAAGCAGGGGTACGACATAGAGGCTACCCCGGGCTTGAATTAAGGCAACGATCGGCGATCGCCCCTACAGCTGTCAGCACCGGCTGGAAAACCTCAGGACTATTATCACAAATCCAGACTTGGCCTCGGGTATGTTACACCAGCAACAACGCCCGAGAGCTCCGATGAAGAATGCGAGTGGCACTCTCATTCGTCCGAGTCACCCACTTATGACTCCGATGACAACATTGGAGATATATTCAGGCAGACATTATCTGTCAACATGACAACCGCTGATATTGAAGAGGAAGACGAAGATCTACTTGAACCGCTTGAGTTGGAGCCATGGGTCCAACAATTGGATGCACAATGGGAGAAGCGCTTTGAACTACAAGACCCTCCCACTGAAGACGAGGTCATGCAAGTTGACCTTGGGGATGAATCCTCCACGAAGCTAATCTTCGTCAGTAAAAGCCTGACGGACGATGAACGAGAATTACTGTTGCAACTCGTCAGATAATACATCGACGTCTTCGTTTGGAGCTATGAAGACATGCCAGGGGTAAATCCCAAGATCGTACTTTATAGGCTCAACGTTTATCAGGACGCAAAACCAGTCAAACAAAGCAGCGACAATTTCGTCCAGACATTATGAATTCCATTGAAGCAGAAGTAAACAAGCTTATAGCTAGCAGTTTCATCCGTGAAGAGCAGCACCCAGACTGGGTAGCCAATATAGTACCAGTCATCAAGGAGAACAGAAAGATCCGAATTTGCATCGACTTTCGCAATCTGAATGCGGCATGCCCTAAGGATGAATTCCCTCTTCCGATCACCGACATAATGATCGATAATACGTGTGGCTTCGAGCGCATGTCCTTTATGGATGGCTTTTCAGGATATAATCAAATCAAAATATCTCCTGATAATGAGAAGCATACGTCATTCCGAAAACCGATCGGCGTATATTGTTACACTGTCATGCCCTTCGGCCTGAAGAACGCTGGTGCTACATATCAACGTGCTATGTGCGTCATCTTTAGAGATCACTTGCGCAAGACGGTGGTGTGTTACATTGACGACATTGTCGTCAAAAGTCGCTCCAAAAATGATCACTTACATGATTTGAGAACATTGTTCGACCTCATATGAGCGTACAATCTGAAGATGAATCCCACCAAGTCTTTCCTGGGCGTATCCAGCGGGAAGTTCTTAGGCTTCGTCATTACTTCCCGGGGCATTCACATAGACCCCGATAAAACAAAAGCAATCCTGGAGACGAGTCCATTGAAGAACCTCCGTGAACTCCGCGGCCTTCAGGGAAGACTAGCCTACATCAGGAGGTTCATATCTAACCTCTCAGGACGATGTCAACCCTTCACTCAACTCATGAGAAAAGGTGTCTCTTTCGTATGGAATGAGAAATGTCAGCGTGCCTTTGATGACATTAAGGAATACCTGACGAATCCGCCAGTTCTCTTAGCCCCGGTCGCCGAAAAGCCCTTCCTGCTCTATGTACGGGCGATGGAACACTCCCTCGGTGCTTTACTAGTACAGACTAATGACGTGAGACATGAACAAGCTATTTACTATCTCAGCCGGATGATGGTAGGACCGAAACATAGGTACACCGCCGTGGAGAATGAGTGCCTTGCCCTAGTGTTCGCTATTCAGAAAAAACGATACTATGTGACAGGGCAGACCATCCATGTTGTCTCACGAGTTAATCCTCTCAGGGTTCTCATGACCAAACTAGGCGCACTCAGTTCTCGTCTAGCCACCTGGGCGATACTGTTATCCTCCTAAGACATGGTTTTTGTTTCGCAGAAGGCTGTCAAAGGTCAAGCCCTGGCCGACTTCTTAGTAGCCCATCCAGGCTCAAAAACAGCCAAATTTTACAAAAAAATCCTCGACGAAATCGTCGCCTCAAACATGACTTCACATAATGCCATTTAGCGAATGTTCTTTGACGGTGCTTCAAGAACGGGGCCACAAGGTGATATCATCGCTGGAGTCGGGATAGTATTAATTTCTTCCTCCGGACTGGTGGTCAATCGGACTTATTCTCTCACAAAACCCTGTTCAAACAACATAGCCGAATATAACGCTCTAGTCATCGGACTCCAACTCGCAAAAGAGGTGGGGGTCAAGTACCTGTAAGCGTATGACGACTCGCAGCTGATTGTTAATCAGATCCAAGGCTCATACGAGGTTCGCAACGAGGACCTGATTCCCTACCATCCGACAGTAATTGCCAACCTTAGAAGGGTTCTTTATAGAGCATGTCCCTAGGCTCTAAAATATTGAAGCTGATGTCCTGGCAGGCCTCGCCGCTTCCTTGGCAGATCCAAATGATGCTTATCATTTAGTCGACGTGATAGGCCATAAGCTGGTCTGTCCCAAGAACAATGTTCAACTGGGTACGAGTTACTCCGCCCAAATAACCAACGACATACAAGACTGGAGACGTCCGTTCATCGACTTTGTAGTCTACAAAATTCTGCCAGAGAATGTAAAGGAAGCAACTTCAATCAGAAGGCGCTCTCTCAGATTCTTCTATGATACAGAGACGAAAATATTATATCGACGATCATACAATGGGCTACTGTTAAGATGCCTGTCAAATGCAGAAGCCAAAGAAGCCTTATGCGAGGCTCACGATGGCGCTTGCGGGGCTCACCAACATGGCCCGAAATTACAGGATCGTCTCTGCTGGATGGGTTGTTACTGCCCTACAATGGTAGAAGATACAGTTGATTATGCGAAGAAGTGTAAGGCTTGCCAGATCCACGCAGATTTTATACATCTGCCATCCGAATTCTTGCACCCAACAGTGGCCTCTTGGCCATTTGAAGCATGGGAAATGGACATAATTGGGCCAATCACCCCACCATCGTCTAGGGGGCATCGGTTCATACTTGTAATCACCGATTACTTCTCCAAATGGGCGAAAGCTGTTCCGCTTGCAAAGGTAAAGATATCAAACGTGATTAGTTTCATAAAACATCACGTTATCTACCGCTTTGGACTGCCCCGGAGGATTATTCACGACAATGGTCCGCAGTTCGCAAGCTATGCTTTCTATCGATTTTGTGATAAGAATCGGATTCAGAACATGGCCTCGACGACATATAACCCATCGGCTAATGGTCTGGCTGAAGCGTTCAACAAAACCATAATCAAGCTCCTCAAAAAGTTCGTGTCTTCAAACAAACGCGACTGAAATGAAAAGCATGGCGAGTGCTTATGGGCGTATCGCACTACGATTCGGACGGCTACAGAAAATACACCGTTCTCCTTGGTTTACGGGAGCGAGACAATTCTTCCATTGGAGACTCAGATCCCCTCGCTTCGCGTGGTCCTTACTTACCGATTGACGTCGGATGACAACCACCGCCGACGGCTAGAAGAACTGGTGGCCTTAGATGAGAAGCGTTTTCAAGCTCAACAAAGCATAGAGCTCTACCAAGCACACATCTCTTGGGCTTTCAACAAGAAAGTCAAACATAGAATATTCCAAGTCGGCGATCTCGTCTTGGCCGTTCGCAGACCAATGGTCATGACTCATAAGACCTCCGGCAAATTTCAGCCTAAATGGAAGGGTCTGTTCATCATCGAGACTGTATTCTCTAATGGCGCATATCGGCTCGCAAAGAAGAATGGGGACTTGCTCATGATACCCATAAACGGCAAGTTCCTAAAAAAATACTATATTTAAAAACATCCCTATACTACCCAGAGTGTCGAGTTATGTACATCAGGTACCTCTGAACTTACACTCTGTTCCCTCCGAGGGGACTCACATTGCATCTCTCCAAGTGGCAAGTCATATATATTGATACCTCTGAACTTCTGCTCTGATATTTCAATTGTCATATATCACGTCCATATTACCTCTGATATAGACAATCTCCTAGCTTAACACATGTACCCAACTCGAGATAAAAGACATGGTGTTAAGACCACAAAACCTATCACGTCCATATTACCTCTGTTGGGTTTTGTCTCGAATCTATTACTCGTACCACCAGTGCACAAAAGGGTAATAGGTCCACCAAAAATCATTCCTGATTATTGTGCGTCACGTACATATTACCTCTGATACCGATAATCTCCCGACTTAACACTGTACCCAGTTTGGGATAAAGACATGGTGTTAAGACCACAAAACATATCACGTCCATATTACCTCTGTTGGATTTTGTCTCAAAATCTATTACTCGCACCACCAGTGCGCAGAAGAGTAATAGGTCCACCAAAGATTATGCCTGATTATCGTGTGTCACGTCCATATTACCTCTGATACCGATAGTCTACCGACTTAACACCTGTGCCCAACCCAGGATAAAAGACATGGTGTTAAGACCACAAAACCTATCACGTCCATATTACCTCTGTTGGATTTTTTCTTCAAATCTAATACCCGCACCACCAGTGCGCAGAAGGGTAATAGGTCCATAAAAGTTATCCTAATCTATTACTCGAACCATCGGTGTACCAAAGAGTAGTAGGTCCACAAAATATTATATCTATTTGCTCACATTTCCATATGCACAAAAGGACAATAGGTCCATAAAAAGTCCTCCAGTAGGATGTCCTTTATCAAACACAAATACTGTATTAGGCCCTCTAGTACAAGCACCATAAAATACCGCAAATAAAGAATGGAGTGAATGCATTCTGTTTATTCAAAATCAGTTACATTTATAGTACTACATCAGCAGCATAAAGAAAAGAAAGGAAAATCTAGCAATACATAGTTTGGTCAGTTTGACAGCACTTCGCCTTCACCAAAAAGTAGTTTTGTGGCCCTCGAAAGAAGTCATGTTTTACTGATGAGAAGCAAACAAGGCTGTTGAAGCTCCAAGGAGCTGCCCGGAGGAGGACAGATATAGCATGCTTTTCTCCCCTCCGTATTGCGGATACCTTAGCCCCGCTCCTCCAAACGACCATACCTTCAAAACAGCATCCCTGATGGTGATTTTGCCTACTTGGAGAGCCGCGAAGACAGGACGTTCATGATGACGCCTGACCATCGTCCAACTCTTCGAGGTATAAAGGTTCTTCCTACCACCTGGGAAAAACTCTTTCGAAGCATGAGGAGTTCTGAGTTGTCTGATGTGTATACCAAATTGGCGCGGGAAAAACTCTTTTGAAGCATGAGGAGTTCCGAGCTGTCTAATGTGTGTGTCAGAATGGTGTATTTTCACTCTATCGCCGACACCAGTCCTGGAGAAATTTGCTAGCCAGATTCCTACAAAATATAAAGAGAAAAAATGGTTTAGCAGTGAGAAGAAAACAAAGGTCATTCTTCAGCTATGCGGCCTAGCCAAACAAAACTCATGCGGCTCAGTCATGAGGCACTTATACGGCTCAGTCATGAAGTGCTCATGCGGTTCATGCGGCTTAGTCATGAAGTACTCATACGGCTCAGTCATGAGGCACTTATACGTTCCAGTCATGAAGTACTCATGCAGCTCAGTCATGAGGCACCTATTCGGTTCATGCGGCTCAGTCATGAAGTGCTCATGCGGCTCAGTCATGAGGCACTTATGCGGCTCAATCATGAAGTATTTATGCGGATTAGTCTTGGGGCACTTATGTGGTTCAGGTTCGAATGTGTAGCGCTTATGCGGCTCAGCTCATGCGGCCATATCATACAGAACACATGCGGTCCAAATGAGATAGGGCATGCATCGACCAGGCTTAAAGCACAAAGGCGATATATGACAGGTCCGCGCATAAAATATGCGATATGGCCATTCAAAATTACAATCGTCGTCTTCCCTACCGCCCTTACCCTTGATAGGGGGTTGCACATCGGGATGAATGGAAGGAGAGTCCGCCGCTCTCGACGGAGAAGCAAGTCCCTTCCCTTTGGCCGCAGCACCAGTCGACTTGGAAGCTTTTGGAGCCATGGCTAAATTTAGACAGAAAGATAAAGACGAAGGAGAAGAAGGTGAAAGAGAAAAATCTCTCTCCTAATGACCCATATTTATAGAGTTTTGGAAGAGTGCCTCTTCGATTCTCGAGATCATTAAAGATAATGACGATGTTTGGGGATTTTGTCCCTAGTAACAGTCGGCTTTATCTCGAAAAGAGAACCCAAATCCAAAACCGAATCAAGAAATTAAATGCAGCAGTGACAGCTGGCAGGCTGGATGGGGTCTCTCTGCGGCTCAAGATTTTCCTGCGGCTCAAGATCTCTCTGCAGATCGAAATTTCCCTATAGCTCAAGACTTCCCTGCGGCTAAAGGTCTCTCCTGACTTGAAGACTCTCTGCGGCTTGACATATCTCCATGCTTCTTATTCAAAGTATTCCAAATTTGTAATTTGAAAACTTTGAAGGGGATCTTGTAGAAGCATGGAAAATATGGGGTTCATGCGGATCACAATTTGTCGTATAAGTACTTTAGGCCAAACTGTTCCACATAAAGGAGAGCCGCATGACAGATTCAGCACCCCATGCGGCCCGTCTGCAACCAGACTGATTCGAGCCGCAGAAGGAAGATATGCGGCCAAGTTGATCAGTCCTTCTGATAAAGCTGACAAACTCTGTCAAAACTGACAAAAATGACAGCTCTGACACTCTGACAAAAAGATAAGACGTGATCAGGCAAAATGTTATGTCACTAAAAAATAGGGTTCATATGCTTAGACATAGTCATGCGGCCAGAAGGATTGCTACCCGAGCCGCATGAACCTTATGCGGCTCAACCTATGAGGCCCTAAAGTCTCTAAGCTTCATGCGGCCAAGGACGACTATAACCTAAGCCGCATGAGCTTTATGCGGCCCAAAATACAGAACCTATGCGGCTTAAAAATTCTTAAGCTACATGCGGACTAAGGGAGACTGCGACCTAAGCCGCATGAGTCTTATGCGGCCCAACATGGACAAAAACTGAGAGACTCATGCGGCTTAAAATAACTCCAGCAAAGTAATCCTATCCTGCGATAGGACACGTGGTAGGCTGACCAAGTCTCAACCACCCATATTTGCTGCAACAAAATCCTAACAAATTGCCAGATAGCGGCCAAGAAATGGGTCTTTACGTGCTGCTGTAGCCACGCGGCCACGTGCCACCTATGCGGCTCAAAACATATATCACTATAAATAGCAGGGTGCTACACCCCTGTAAAAGGCTGGCAACCTACGAGGGGAAATTTCTTCAAGAGCTAAGTCTGCGTCGGATAGTCCAAGGAGTAAGGCAGAGTTGATACACTTTCCCGAGCCTCCACTGTCACCCCCCAGAATAAAAAACTAAACAATTATACTTAGATTGTTTCCTAAGATTTCTTTCTAGGTTTTTCTTTGTACAAGCAAGTTTGCAATCAATTTCAGTATTTCAGTAATACCTGTCTTTGATATTTTAATGGCAAACAGGTATCCCCTTCGTCTGACAGTGGTAGTGCAGAAGATACCTTAGTGGATGAGGGAGTCCATGCCACTAGCTTGACTACTGGGGCGTTTCACTGGCTTGTCTATTAGACCGTCGCATCTGGTGCTCAGAAATAGGAACCATGCCTATCTCGAGCCATACCTGCCGAGTCGTTTCGCGTGGCAGTTTGGCTACAGCCAACTCCTTCTGGGAAATGCTAGCCCGTATTTGGAGTCAATAGGCAGCTTAATTGACGGGGCACGTGCCTGGATATATTACAATGTCGGATGCACGGGGGCAATCTTCACTCTGCCCTCGGATAAGCCCGAGACCCACCTGTGCTATGATGTCGCCAAGTTTTATGTTCAAATCAATACTTTTCATCCCCGGTGTGATCGTGAGCAAAGCTTGATATTGGGGACTCGATTTGGCCTTCCTTCTGCGAAACGTGCCCAGAAGGCGCCGAAGGGCCGTAAGAAGGAGGGCGCTGCTCCAGCTGTGAAGCCAGCTACAGCACCACGGCCGAGGGCTATCCTTAGGGAGTCGATAGTGCCTCCAAAGGAGGACACGAAAGATGGTTCTGCTCTTTCCAATCCTCCTCAAAAGAGAAAAGCTTCAACTGAATTGGCCCAGGAGCTAACTTTTAAGAGAAAGAAGAAAACTGTTGCCCTAAGAAGAGCCAAGGAAGTGGGTGCTGCCTCACCTCCCTTGAGAAGGTCTTCTCGGCAAACTGGAAGAAGTGGAACGGCATCGCAGGCCGTTACCATTTGGGGGGTAGATCCCTTCCTAGACTCCATAGCCGTTTTGGTCAAGCCATTAGAAGCTTTCTCACCCTTGCATTTGTCCTTTGCACAGGATCCTAAAATTACAGCTGAGGTAGGTGCCTCTTGGTCTGAGGAAGTGGACGTGACAACAGTGTCTCCTCCTTATCCTCGACCGGCAGATGACGTTCAGCCTTCCCCAGTCAAGAAGGTTGAATCAAAGGATGATCAGGACGAATGCCCGGATTATGGTTACGACCAGAACGCCAGTCCTTCTTTCGATATCTCCTTGGGGGCGATGTCTGAAATTGGGCCATAATGAAAGATTTTGACGAGAATCAAGTCCAATCGGCTCATCCTCCCACGGGTACGTTATCTTTGCGCCTCTCTTCGGATAAAATTTTTCGACTTCGATTTTTTGTGCTCCTCGTAAGGCTGACTGCAATTATATATTCCCTTGTAGACAAGAAAAAGGAACCACTCATAAATATAGCCCAAGGCATTGGGGGAGAAACAGAGGTTATCCCTGGCTCCTCCGAATTTGTTGGTACGGAGGGAGCTGTTAGTGAGCCGGCATCGGCTGCAGAAGAAAAGGTTGAACAGCCTACTGAGGGGGCTGTTGCTGAATCTGCTCCCGGTCCAGCTGGGGCCGTGGAAGATACCCAGCCTGATGCTGCTCGAGGCCTTGATATTATTCTTCTTGAATAGCTTGGGCTTGCTCTCAGTTTCCCTGAAGCCAAGACCGATGACTTAGCCCAAGTTGGCACTGAGCATACCGAAGGTACGAAATTACAACTCGTTTGTATTCCCTTTTTTGGTTACTGATACATATATTGTTTTCTTGTCAGGTTCGACTTCTTGTCAGGCATCGCTTCCTGGAGCGGAAGAACCTCATCAAGCTTTCTCTCCGACGACCTCTACCGAAGACGACGAGATGGCCCAAGAAGTTGTCAAAGCTTTCTATTATATCATGAAAGTAAAGCTTCCTGGAGTTCTGAATCGGAATGCCGCCTTTGGCCCTGTGAAGGCTGTTGCTGAATGCCAAGTGGCGGCCCTTGAGAGCATCGCCGCCTATGAAGAGCGGACTAATGCTCTGAGGAGGGTTCTGAATGATCTGGAGGGTCAAGTGGCCAGATTCTGGGATGCCAAACAACGGAGCCCGACGTCATTGTTTCATACAGAAGACGAGGCTTTAATCGCGGCTCTCGCGGAGAAGGAGGCTACTTTCCAGGCAAGAAAGGATGCCCTCGCTCAAGAGATCAGTGAATTGGATGATCAGTATGAGCAGTTCAATACTGCGAGTGAGGTACATGCTGCTTCGAAGAATATGCTGGCTGCACAGATTACTGGAAAATATAATCACATTGTGCAGATCCAGAGTGAGATTGCTCAACTGGAGGCTAGCTTGTGGACAGCGACGTCTGAATAGGAGGACTATTTGGCTCAGGCTGCCATGACCGCCATAACTTTCGACCAATTAAAAGAACAGCTGGTAAAGTTGGAGGGAGAGAACATGAATCTGATCCCCTTCTAGGATGAAGCTGCTCGTCAAGAAGAGGTGCGCCGTCGTGCGACCGCGAAGTCCGAAGCCAAAATTACGGCTCTAAGGGATAATATCAATCGATTGTGTATCCCTTAGATTTTTGTTTGTAACTGTTTCTTTTAGCCGTCAAGACTCTTGTATCTTTTTCTCCGTCTTCTGATAGACGTTTTAATAAAAATTCTATTGGCTTTCAAAATTCATGAATGAAGTTTGTGAAATATCAGAACTAGAGGTAATGTGGACATAGTAAGGATATTTCTGGTGGGTATTCCGCTGGGGAATTTGATGTGGACTTATTATCCATTTTATATTCAGGATTCCTGAATATCGATAATAAGTTGAAATAAGCTGCTAATAGAGGTAATATGGACATAATAGTAGAGGATGTTCTATATCTGACCAAAGGTAATATGGACGTGGAAGGTTATATAATATTAGGTAGGAGTGGATAATTTAGAGGTAATATGGACGTGATTATCCTTGATGAATGCTTTGCTCAGAGGTTATATGGACGTGGTAAAATGTTTCTTAATCATCCTACTAGGAAAATAATTATCGAAAACTAGTTCAGAGGTAATAGGAACGTGACTTGTTTTCGTCAGATCAAGTTTGGGCAGAGTAAAAAATGGAAATGGTTCCACTGGGGAATCTTTTTAGAGGACCTATTATCCATGGCATATTCAAGACTCTTGAAATACGGATAATAGTTAGATGATTTTTTGAATCAAATAAACATTATATTATACATTTACATGATTAGAACAGGGTATATGTGAACGCTGTTACACATAACATTTCTTCAGAAACTTGTCGTTGATCGGCATTATGAGCAAGTCACCATCAGGCTTAGTCGATACACACCGTTAGAATACACTGATTCTATAACGAAATGACCTTCCCATTTTGGCTGGAATTTTCCTTTTATCTTGTGTGTTATGACCATTGGTCTTCTCACTGCTAAGACCAGATCACCAACTTGGAAGATTCTTTCCTTCACCTTTTTATTAAAGGCTCTGGAAAGGCATGCTTGGTATAGCTTAATACGCTGCTGAGCTAGCATGTATTTTTTGTCTAGCGCTTTGAGCTCCTGTAGTCGTAGACGATAACTTTCTTCGGCAGTCAACTCACTGGCTAAGGCTACTCGAAGAGAGAGAATCTGGATTTCTAGGGGAAGAACTGCTTCGCTTCCATAAACCAGAGAGAATGGCGTACTGCCTGTTGGAGTCCGGACCTTTATACGATAGGCCCAGAGACATTCGTTGAGCTTCTCATTCCAATCGTGCTTGTTTGAAGACATAAACTTCTTGAGAAGTTTAATGATGGTTTTATTGAAGACTTCTGCTAACCCATTAGCCGCTGGATTGTAGGCAGTAGAGGCTACATTCTGGATTCGATTCTTATCGCAGAACCGATAGAATGGATGGCTCATAAATTGTGGACCATTATCATGGATGATCCTACGAGGTAGGATGAAGTGATAGATAACGTGATGTTTGATAAAACTGGTCACGTTCAACGTCTTCACTTTGGTGAGCGGTATAGCTTCCGCCCATTTGGAGAAGTAATCGGTTATAGCTAGGATGAACCGATGTCCTCTGGAAGATGGCAGGCTGATTGGGCCTATGACGTCCATAACCCAGGCTTCAAAAGGCCAAGATGCTACCGTCGGGTGTAGAAACTCTGAAGGTTGATGAAAGAAGTCGGCGTGGAACTGACAAGCCCTATACTTTTTTGCATATTCAACAGCGTCTTCTATCATCGTGGGCTAATAATAACCCATTCGTCTGAGGCAATCTTGTAATTTGGGGCCTGGTTGATGTGCACCACAAACTCCATCGTGAGCCTCACGGAGTGCATATTTGGCTTCTGTGTCTGATAAACATCGTAACAGTAGCCCGTCGTAAGAGCGTCGGTACATCATTTTGGTAGCTGTATCATAGTAAAATCTGAGGGATCGCCTTTGGACAGATACTGCTTCCTTTGGGTCCTCAGGGAGGATTCCATAGATGGCGTAGTCTATGAAAGAAAATCTCCAGTCTTTAACGTTGACATTTATTTCCGTTGTGTAACTGTGATGAATATGTAAGACATCTTTCACACAGAATAGTTTTCGACCAGACACTGTGATCAACTGCTGGGTATTGGTAGGGACGGTCAAGGAAGCAGGAAGACCGGCTAAAGCATCTGCTTCTATATTCTGTAGTCGAGGCACGTGCTCGATGAAGAATCCAGCGAAAGTAGATGCCAATTCGATTGCCGCTTTGTGATATGGGATGAGATCTTCGTGACGAACTTCATAATCCCCTCAGACCTGACTAACTATTAGCTTAGAATCGCCGTAAGCTTCTAGATAGTCAACTCACAGTTGTTTTGCCAGTTGAAGGCCGATCAATAGGGCATTATATTCGGTCACGTTGTTGGTACAGGGTTCCATGAGAGAATATGCACGGTGTATAACCAGATGGTCAGGTGACACAAGCACGATGTCTACTCCGGCCATGATATTTCCTTTAGGTCATGTTTTTAATGCACCATCAAAGAACATTCGCCAAATAGGGATTTCCTCAGTTGTGATGTTAGACTCCACTACTTCATCAAGGATTTCATCGTAGAGTTTGAAAGATTCTGGTACCGGATGAGCTGCTAGGAAATCAGCAAATGCTTGGCCTTTTACTGTCTTCTGAGGGACAAACAACATATCATATGGAGTCAATAACATTGCCCATGTAGCTAAGCGGGAATTAAGAGAACCCGGTTTAGTCATGAGTATTCTGAGAGGATTGACTTTAGATATGATGTGGATAGTCTGCCCAGACACATAGTGGCGTGTCTTCTGGATAAAAAATACCAGTGCAAGACATTTCTTTGCCACAGGTGTGTATCTGTGCTTGGCACCCACCATCGTACGGCTGAGGTAGTAGATTGCCTGTTCATGGCTGTCTTCATTCTTTTGAGCTAATAGGGCACCAAAGGAATGGTCCATAGCACAGACATATAGTAAGAAGGGCTCCCCATTATTGGAGCCACCAATACTGGAAGGCTTGTGGGATACTTCTTGATGTCATCAAATGCGCGTTGACATTGTTCAGTCCAGACGAAAGATACGCCTTTCTTCATGAGCTGAGTAAACGGTTGACACCTCCCAGAAAGGGTCGAAATAAATTATCTGATGTAGGCTAGCCTTCCTTGAAGTCCGCGTAGCTCTTTGAGATTTCTTGGAGGATGCATATCGAGGATAGCTTTCACTTTCTCCGGGTCAAGATGTATACCCTTTGAAGTGATAACAAAACCAAGGAACTTGCCGCTGGAGACTCCCAGAAAAGACTTGGTTGGATTCATCTTGAGTTAGTTTGCACGCATTAGTTCGAACACCGTTCTCAAGTCTTGGAGGTGGTTGCCCTTGAGACGACTTTTAACTACGATATCGTCTACGTAGCATTCCACTGTTTTATGCAAATGATCGCAAAAAATTGTGTTCATAGCTCGCTGGTATGTCGCCCCTGTATTTTTTAATCCGAAGGGCATCACCGTATAGCAGTATACCTCCAACGGTGTTCGAAAAGATGTGTATTTCTCATCGTCGAGGAACATCTTGATCTGGTTGTAGCCTGAGAACCCATCCATGAAGGACATCCGTTCGAAGTCACAAGTATTGTCGATCATTACGTCGGTGATCGGTAGAGGGAACACATCTTTCGGGCATGCAGAGTTCAAATCACGGTAATCGATATAGACTCAAACTTTATCGTTCTTTTTCAGGACTGGAACAATGTTAGCGACCCAGTCAAGGTATTGTTCTTCGCGAATGAATCCACTTGCAATAAGCTTCTTGACTTCACTCTCGATGGCCTCCATGATATCTGGTCGGAATCGTCGTTGCTGCTGCTTCACTGGCTTAGCTTTAGACGAGATATTTAGGCGGTGTATAGCAACTTTAGGGTCCAAGCCTGGCATGTCTTCATAGCTCCATGCAAAGATGTCAATGTATTCTCTTATAAGTTGTATAAGAAATTGTCGTTCTTCGCCAGACAGACTTTTGCTGATGAAGATTGGTTTAAGAGATGATTCATCTCCTAAATTAACTTGGACAACTTTATCTTCGGTAGGTGGTTCACGTTGTTCAAAATGTAACTCCCACCTAGTATACATCTTTTGAGCCTATTGTTCAAGCTCGATCGATTGGACATCATCTGTAATTTGGTCAACTGACACCATATGGACGGACAAAGTTGCTTTGAACATGTCTCCAATGCTGGAGTCTGAATTCCAGAGGCATGAATCAGAAGAATGAGAACAACGATCTACTTCGACGTCTGATCCTTCGGGAGTTGTTGGAGGAGTGATGTAACCCAAACCAACACCGTTTTGTTGATAATATTTCTCAAGTTTGCTGGGAGGAGCAAAGTGACGTATTGGCAATCGTCGTCCCTGACCGTAGTTTAGCCCCTGGTCGCTTTTTATATCATATCCCATGTTCTGGATGATATTCTTGGCCTGCCAACTATATCGGTAAAGTTACATTTTTCCAGAATCATAGTCAGCTTCGGTGTTGTGATTAGGAGAAGTAGAGTCCAGAACGAACTTTTTTCGACAATTACTCGATCGAAGATGATTAGTTCTTCACCCTTCTTTCTAGCTGGAATGATGAAGTAGTGGATATCTTCTGGCCAGACTTTTTCTCGCAGATGAGGCATTGTGACCGACATGCAGAGGTGTGGTCCTATGCCGTTCTCTAGAGCGTATATTGTATCTATATACTAGTTTACAGACTGGTAGACATCGGAGTAATTCAAAGATAAACCTTTACTTAGAAAATATGCAAATTCTTCTTCAGGGATAACATCATCCATTAAAGGTACATTATTTTGAGTATTGATATACTCATTGAGAGGATCATTGTCTGAAACAGGAGCCACAGCCTTGGCCAAGTTCACCACATAAGGTAACTCTTTAGGATTGGGAGGACGGACTTCAGCAGGTTCCACCCGAGGTGTTTTACGGAGAGTGATGGTCAATGGTTTGACCTTATCAGGATTCTTCTTTTTAACCCAGATTGTGAGAGGCTTTGGAGTACTTTTTGGAGTAGTACGTCCTTTGACTCAGATAATCAGGGGACCATCACTGGAGGATAAACTTACTTCAGCTTCATCGTCAGCTTCGTTGCCGTCATCCTTGGAGGGCCGAGATTGGTAAAGTACAGAATCTCCATAGTAGGCTTCAATACCTTTGAAAGGATTGACATCGACAAATTCTGTCTTCACGACGTCATCGCTGTTGACGTACTTGAAGTACTGGTGAAGTGTAGTAGGAACGATCATGTTCTCGTGTATCCACGAACGTCCCAACAAGACGTTGTAGGATACATTAGCGTCGATTACATAGCAAGAAACCTCTGTTCGGAGATTACCAATCTGGCACTTGAGACGGATCTTGCCCAACGGGTGGCTTCTTCCAGCATTGAAAGCCATGATAGTTGTATTGGTTGCAGATAGCTTGTACAGAGGGATTCCTAGAATTTGGAGTAAACTTCTAGGAATGATGCTGAGGAAGGAACCTGGATCGATGTGTATCTGATCCACCTTAATCGCCTCGATATACCCTGTATAGTATAAAGGTCTATCATGACGATTATTTTTATTAGTATGTCCTCTTGTGAAAAGGTGATGTTGGGCACCACTTTTATAGTACTGTGGCAGTGAGGACAGGAGACATGATCTTCAGCGGGGGCTTTGACTTCAGCGAGATAAGAGTCGGCATGTAGTAATGCCTCACTTAAGGCCTTTCGCGTTTCTTTGGAGAGTCGCAATAGATCGAACAGAGACAACCTGGCAGGTGTATTGGCCACCTGTGCCAGTATGTCAAACTTGTAAGTCCGATCCATGCCTTCGGGAGTTGGCGCCTTCAGAGACTTGTCAAATCGCGTCTCCTTCTGCTTGGCTTTGTCGGTAGTTGAAGGCTTAGACGGACCGGCTTCTGAACTTGTGGGGGCAGCAGGAGCTTGAGAAGGTACTGCTTCTTCTCGTGCAGGGTCATAAGTCCGTAGGTAAGCCTTCCCAGATCGCGTCTCGCCGGATAGAACTTCGTAAATGGGAGAAGACACCATATGACATGATTTGTATTTCTTGCCCCTTTTTACTTTGGGAGATACCACCCCCTGCGTCATTTCTTGCACAAGGTCCGGATGAACCCACATGATCTCACCACGTTCAGTCATGAGTGGCACCAAGGTTGAGTTGCGAGCTGGCGGCAGGTTGACGACTTCTATTATTGCCTTGGGGATTGGGACTACGCCGTCTGGGACATCTGTGGAAGGAAAGTCACCAAATTGAAGAAAGATGATGTTAGAAGATACGACCTTGTCTTCAGCTTAGAGGTTGATCACTTGGCTGTCGATAAGCTATTGTATCTTCTTCTTCAGGACGATGCAATCCTTGGTAGAGTGGTGCACGTACTGATGATAAATACAGTACTTGGGATCGTTGAGTTGGTTCGCCTCCGTAGGACGTCGTTGTGGAGGCAATGTTAGTTTATTACCCTTCGTCAATATGTGAAAAATGGTAATAACATCGTCCTCGTCAAAGGAGAAAGTCTCCTTAGGTTTGTCAGGAGCGCCCTGAGAATTGGAAACTCCCTTGGAAGTATCGACCTTCAAGACTTCTTTCCCTTTACCCCCACGGACAGGGATAGTTTGAGGGTGCTTGCCTTTGCCTTCAGATTTGGGTGTTTTCAACCCCAATAATTCTATATTAGGGATGTCGTTTTCAGCAGCATCAGCGGCCCCAATGAAAGCGGGCTATGTATCATACTTATGTATACCCATACAAAACTTTACTGTAGGAAGGAAGTTATGTCGACAAGTATCCTTAAGTTCTGAGTCTGGTATACCGACGGGCATCTTCAATCCTAGTCGCCTGAGGCGTTCGATGAAAGCAATGACAGACTCAGTCCTCCTTTGCTTGGTCTCGATGAGGGTGGACATACTAACATGCATGCCACTCTCGTAAAACCTGTTGAGGAATAACCTCTCCAAGTCTTTAAAGGAATTGATACAATCGTCAGACAGATTACAGAACCATTCAAAAGCTACCTCCTGCAAGGTGCTAATAAACAACTTTGATAAGAACAGATCATCCCTGGGTAAGTGTAGAGTCTGCATGTTGAAGTATGTCATGCGTTGGCGAGGAGAAGTCATCCCGTCAAATGAATTTAGCGTTAGTAGGTTGTAGTTAGGAGGACAAGTAGCATTCTCCCATTCAGGAGGATAATGTTGAGATATGCGAGTGTTATCTAGGTAAGCTCCGTAGTAGGTAGGGAAAAGGTCCTCGTCATCCTCTGTAATATTTTTAACAGGTCCAGTCAGGACATGAGCGAGCACAATACATCTCACGCAGTTCATATCATGTTAAGAAATATAAAGCATGCAAAAGAGTAAGATACATGGACTGTAAGAAAATATATATGAAAACGAGAGAGATTTGATAACTGGAAATATCTATATACATGATAAGTAAGAACTATAAGTAACATATGATTTAGAGCATGAGATGGTTATATAAACAGTTTAGGTTCAAAAGATGGGACTCCATTATACGTGAGGGCACAATGGACATATACAAGAGTTTCACAAGATTTCACAAGATAGGATTTTGATCACATAACTATTTCCTACTCACCCTCCCCTATCAATACACAAGGATCCAGTCAAGTTACGTTACCTTACACAAGAGTTTTTTATCATGTTTGCTCACGTGATCATGAGAGTAGAAGATTGCAAAAGAGTATACATGAATAGAGGTGTACATGAAATACAAGATGTTCGTGAAAAGCACATGACAACTATATTTGATGCACCCCGAGGGGGATAACATCGCATGACAATATCCATAGGGTACCAATTCGTGATATTAACGTGACAACATCATGTAAAGTAATCTATAGCAGAATATAAGTCCTAGCAAGTATGAAACGGTCAGAGAATGTACTCGCCTGCGATCTGAATGTCTGAAGAGAATATACTGTCCGAATGAGGATCTGACTCCTATTTAGAGCAACACAAGTCATGATATATACAGAGGGTTTATAAATGAAGTGTACAATACATCTACATGATTTCTAGGTCATTCTAGACTAAAGTCAACTTTTGGTCAACTAAGCCATACTAGGTCCAATCCTAGTCTAACAAGTCTCACTAGGCCTAACCAAGCCTATACTGGCACACCAACACAAATACTAGCCAATAGAAACACACATATAGATATATACAATATATGTAGGCACACAAGGCTAATATATACATACACATTATTATTCACATAAAATTCCATATCATCTAATATATTTAGATGCATTATATATACACATCATTAATCTCATGCATATATACATATATATAGATATATGTGTAGATGAGTGATCATGGTAGCTTGCATGTGTGTGTAATTAACATAGGGGTTAAGGTGTGCATATGAAATGGTTTACATGTCAGCATATATGTGTGTGTCAATATACATGTGTGTGTATCTCATATATGTGTGTGTGAGTGTGTGGCATATATATAGGTATGTGTGTGGGTATAACAGTAAATGAAGTGTCAATTGTGTGTGTATGTGTCAATATACATGTGTGTGTACATAGCAGCAGTAAAAAGGGGGTTTTGTTTCTGGTTTCTGTGTACAGAAAGGGGTATTGTAAAGTGTCAATACACTAGTGTCAAGGGTGAAATATACATGAGTATCATTAGTGAAGGGGGTAGTATAGTATAGGTTCAGTTTAGATAGGTAATGTGCAGGAATTTGTTTGCAGTTTAGGTGAACAGAGATAGAAAAGTGCAGTTTATGATAGGAGTAGGTAAGTAAGTGCAATATGTAGTTTGTATTCCCAGGTTCACTCAATCTCAGGTTTCAATTAAACCTCAGTGTACATATACAAAATCAATTTGATATACAAATTCAAACTCAAAAACTCAGTTATGCATATAAACCTAAGATCTCAGTTTTTATTATCAATTTAACATACCATCACAGTTTTCATTTAAACATCAATCTCAGGAATACTTATTAACATCAAATTTCAGTTAACAGAGAACACACTCTATAAGGCATGCATATGAATTCAATTCTCAGAAAATGAACAAATTTAAGTAAACCTACATTCAGTTTAACCTATGTATCAGACATTTGTATACATGTATCGAACATGGTCGAAAACCCAATTACAACCCATACTGAACATCATATGAACCCAGCTATGCAACCCCATAACTCAGACATTGTATATATGTTAAATGTTAACAAATAATCATGAATTATCAATTTAAACATATTTAAATACTCAGAAACCCAGAAAATAGAACACGTATTAGAGTTCATGTGCAAAACCCTAATTTATCATTCGAATCCAAATTAAATAGCAAAATAGTGGTTGGTATAGAGTCGTGCACATGTATTGTGTCCCACGAGTTGTCTCGTGTCCATACAATAGGACACAAGGTGTCCAAACAATGAAAAGACCCACAGACACAAATACTGTATAGAGCAGTCTCGTACGGAGATGCAGAGTGCCCCAGGACACGACATACGACATATCAAACCTCATGCTCGTGTCTAGGTGTTCGCCAGGGGTAGGAAAACACATTCGAGTCCCTGGAACGCCACTACAACGTGTCTAGAAGAGACACGAATGTCTAGAAGAGACACGAAAAACCTACTGTGCACAGTCAGTACAAATTCAGTGTACGGTCGATTTCGTGTCCGACACATTACCAGATGACACGAAACTTGAGGAGGGGCTTGTCAGTGGTTGCCCCTAGCTCTATGTCATGTGGCTCGTGTCCACGTGGCGTGTCGTGTCCGCAAACAAGGTCGGGTAGCAGGGCAGTAAACCGTGGCCTCGTACACGTGTTCGTGTCCAGATTGGACACGAAAAGGGACACAAAGTGTGTTCAGTCAAATACGAAATCAAAGACCACATATAGGGCTACAAATTTGATAAATTAGTTTTTGAAAATACGAACAAAAGTTTCATTGAAGCATTTCATCAAACACATATGCAAGGACACTGATATGTGTTCGATATGGACACCAAATTAATACAAATTCTCACCAAACTTGAGGGACAACTAGGGTTTACCTAAATAAATGCAACTATGGAAAGAAATTGGGAATTTGAAGGTGTTTGATAGGTTTTACCTATTGAGGGTGAAACCTCAATGTAAAGGCTTTGAAATGAGAGCTTTTCTCCAACTTGTAATGATCCCAAGCCTCTCAATCCTTGCTAGCTACCCACCAATGGTATCCTCTACTGTAGGGGAGTCCAATGCAATTGGTTTGGTCCAATTTGGAGGAGAAATAGAGAATTGGTGAAGGTTTGGGGAAGAACACTATTGGGGTTTTATGTAGGTATTAAAAAGAGGCAAGGAATTATGAAAAGATGTTTAAATAGAGGGAGGAGGCTCTTGATGGCTGCAGTAAATGCCTAGGGTTAGGGTTTTACAATGCTAGATGAGTGGCTAAGGCTTCTCCATATAAATCTAAGCTCAATCAAGGGCTCACATCAAAAGTAGGTTTTCTTAACATCTAGCCAAAATATCCTACTAACATAATATCTAGATATTAATCTAACTTAGTCATTAAGTCTCTAACCTTCTAACTAAGCCCCCATGAACATCATTAGCATCTAGGTTAGGTCAAAACTAGGTTAGTCTCTAATAAAAAGTTTAGCACCATAATATTCAATCAAAATTCATTTTCATTAAAAAGTCCAAAATGACCAAAATATCCCTAGGCCAAAAATGATAAATAAAACATCCTAATCACATGGTTAGGCTCTAGGTCAAGTAGTCTCTAGGGTTTCACTAGCAGCACATCAAAATCGCAAATCATGGTTTTAATTAGTTTTAAAATGATTAAAAAATCACCAAAAATCATATCATGATTTAAATATCATTATTAAAAGATTAAAATTGTAAAATTTCAAAATTATCCTTATTTTAGAAACTGGGTGCTACAGACAGAAGGGCCCTTTCGGCTTATAACCAAAATAAATTTAGCGAATTCATGTTCATTAAATAATAATATTATATTATATTACCTCAACATCCAGAATTCCTAATTCTCTTCGTATAAAGTTAAAACGATCTTCAGCCAAAGGCTTTGTGAAGATGTCAGGTAGTTGATGTTCAGTATCAACAAATTCTAAAATAATATCACCTTGCAAAACATGGTCTCTCAAAAAGTGATGTCTAATTTCTGTGTTTAGTGCGTGAATGACATATAGGATTCTTAGTGAGATTAATATAGCTAGTGTTATCACAGTAAATGGTAATATAATGAAAGGATAATTGAAAGTCTTCTAGAGTTTGTTTCATCCACAAAATTTGTGCACAATATCCTGCAGCTATATACTCAGCTTTAGTAGTTGATAATGCAACTGAATTTTATTTCTTAGAAAACCAGGAGACTAATGACTTTCCTAGAAAATGACATGTACCGCTGGTACTTTTACGATCGACTTTGCATCCAGCAAAATCTGCATCCGAGTAACCTATCAGGTCAAACGAATCAGTTTTGGGATACCAAAGACCGGTTGTCAAAGTTCCTTTAAGGTATCGTAAGATACGCTTAACAACACTTACATGTGATTCTTTAGGACAAGCCTGATATCTAGCACATAAGCATACCACAAACATAATGTCTGGACGACTAGCAGTTAAGTATAGTAAACTACCAATCATACCTCTATACGTACGTATGTCGGCTGGTGTACCGCTTTCATCTATATCAAGTTTTGTAGACGTTGCCATTGGAGTGCCAATAGGTTTGATATTTTTCATATCAAATTTCTTTAGCAATTATTTTGTATATTTGGCTTGATTAATAAAAATCCCTTGTGAACTCTGTATAATTTGCAGTCCAAGGAAGAATGTTAATTCTTCCATCATGCTCATTTCGAATTCACTCTGCATACACTTAGCAAACTTGTTACATAGCATCTCATCAGTAGCTCCAAAGATTATATCATCTATATATATCTGCACTAGTAAAATATTTTTTGTCCAAAGATTTTATAAACAAAGTTGAATCAATCTTCCCTTTTAAAAAGTCGTATTCAAGTAGGAAAAAATTAAGACGCTCATACCATGCACGGGGTGCTTGTTTGAGACGGTAGAGAACTTTTCGAAGCTTGAATACGTGATCAGGAAATTTAAAATCTTCAAAGCTTGGAGGTTGTTTTACGAAAACTTTTTCTTTTATAAAACTATTTAAAAATCACTTTTAACATCCATTTGAAAAAGTTTGAAATCATGAAAACTTGCAAAAGCACAAAGCATACAAATAGACTCTAATCTAGCAACTGGAGCATATGTCTCATCATAGTCAATGCCTTCTTTTTGATTATAGCCTTGAGCTACTAGACGTGCTTTGTTGCGTGTGACTAAGCCATTCTCATCAAACTTATTTCGAAACACCCACTTAGTACCAATGATCGGACGATCAATAGGTCTGGGAACAAGTTCCCAAACTAGATTCCGTTTAAATTGGTTAAGTTCCTCTTGCATAGCAGAAATCTAAATAAAAAAAAGCTTCTAAAACATTCTTAGGTTCAATTTTGGAAATAAACGCAACATTTGCTATCACCAATTATCTTGAGCTGGAACGAGTGCTTACGCCTTTTGACACATCACCGATTACCAGGTCTTCGGGATGGTCTGGTGTAAATCGCATATGTTTCGACAGACTTTCCAGATAAGACATGGAAGTATCTTCTGTTGTGGGAGTTTCTTCTGTTGTGGGAGTTTCTTCTTCACTGTCACTGTCGTATTATCTTTTGACATTTAGCTCATTGAACTTGACATTGATTGATTCTTCAACAATAAGTGATTTTTTATTGAATACTCTGTATCCTTTGCTTTTTGTCGTATATCTCAAGAAAATTCCTTCATCAGCTTTTTCATCAAATTTTCCCAAGTTGTCTTTTGTATTTAGAATACAACATCTGCATCCAACGACCTTGAAATAGCTGATATTAGGAGTTCTATTAAACCATAATTCATAAGGAGTCTTTTTAGAGATAGGTCTAATAAGAACTCTATTCAATACATGGCATGCTGTATAGACAACTTCTGCCCAAAAGTATTTAGAAAGATTGTACTGATTAAGCATAACTCTGGCCATATCACCGAGAGTTTTGTTCTTCCTTTCTACAACTCCATTCTGCTGAAGAGTTCTGGGGCAGGAGAATTCATGAGATCATCCATTTGAATTATAGTAAGACTAGAATTCATGGTTATCGAATTATCCTCCATGATCACTTCGAACACGAGTAATTTTGAATCCTTTCTCATTTTGTACCTTCTCACAGAAAGATACAAACTCGAAAAAGGCTTTATTTTTATTTGCAAGTAAATAAGCCCAAGTATATCATGAATAGTCATCGACTATCACGTAAGCATAAAGTTTTTCGCCAAGACTGACGACTCTACTTCGTACAAACAAGTCTATATGATTTAATTGCAGGGGTCTAGAGGTACTTACAACGTTTATTGATTTGAAAGATGATCTAGATGCCTTATTCTTCTCACAATCAGCACATATCACATCTTTCTTTAAACTTATTTCAGGTAAGTTTCTTATCGGTTTCTTGGTGGACAATCTTACAATCGTGTCCATGTTTGCATGACCAAGACACATATTGTGAAACCCATATTTTGTAATATTAGTGTTTTAGTATTATTATTAGTATTTCGATTATTATTATTTTTATTATTATATTTTTTGAGTGTTAAAATAATTTTGAAAATTTATTAAATAACATGGATTTTTGAATTCAGACCCAGACCCGAGTCCGAACCCAGACCCAGGCCTGAACCCGAACCCAATCCATTTCCTCTCTTTCTTAAAATCTGATTTGGCTAATAGTTGTTTTAAAAATATATATATATATATATATATATATATATATATATATATATATATATATATATATATAATATTTTGAGCTGTCCCGTTGGACCAGCACAACCCTTTCTCTTCTTTCACTCGTAACTCTCACCACTACAGCATTCATTCCCATCTCCTTATAACTCCCAACCCATCAACTCCACCAACTCTCCTTTGATAACTCTCCCTTTATTACTCTTCCCATTTTCTCCCACTCCCTCACAGAGAAATAAACTCTCTCATCTCTCCACAGCTTCTCTCAACCTCTCTCCTCTCTGTTCTCAAAACCCCCTCTCATCTCCTTCATCTAATCTCTCCAAACCCTCTCCACCAGAAACCCATTTCCCCCGACCCCGACCGACGGAAGCCCCATGCCGGCCGAGCTCGACCGCGCTGCCCAGCCCCGGCCAACCGTCCCGCGCCCCTTTGCTCTCCGGTGCCCTCCACAGCGGAACCCCGCTGTCCAGATCTGTCCGCCCCGCGCGGCTTTGCTCCGGTGCACCCCCGTGCGCCTTCCCGTCGTCTTTTCGGCGGCTGTTTCTCTCGACGTTGCTGACAGTGCTGCTGTCCGCCGACAGCACTGCTCTTCGCGGCATTTTTCTGGCCAGCGTGCCCTATTCTGGATTTACGGCGTTTTCGTCGTTGACGTCGCTGCTGGATTTCTTCTATTCTTTTATTATCATCTGAGAGCTCTAGCCGAGCACCCCGAGGTATAAATTCTCTGCCCCGTTGCGTTTATTCTCGGTAGTCTATGATGATATCGGTCCCCGGTTTCCCCTTCGGAAATCCGGTTAGCTACGTGGTAGTTTTGGTTAGCTACGTTAGCAATTTCTGTGATATTGTCTGCTGAGATTTGTATGTTGTTGGTTTGATTGCGGGATCCCGAGTATTTCGGGAAGGTTCTGTTGGTTGGAAAATTATTTCTGTGGTTATATTTTCGGTATAAAAATGGGTTATTCTTTGGTTGGAACAATTGCAAGATTTTGTTGGCGTATTTCCCAGTTTTGGGTTGTCCCGAAATAGAGGAAATGCTGCCCAAATTTTTACAAAAACTTTATTTATTTGGATTTCAAATTGGTTTTCGGAAAATGAATTTAAAACTGATTTTTGGGCGACGACCGTACCGGTCTGTGGGCCCTAGCGAAATGCAAACGCACCGGTCCGACCGGGCGTTGAGGTATTAGCTAGATTTGATGATGGACCGAGTCTGAGACTCCAACTTTTGATTTAAATTATTTTATTTTTAAGTTATTTATTTTAGATAATTATTTACTGCACATTTTTAATTAGGTACTAAATCATTTTCTCTTATTTTATGTAAAAGAATTGTACAGGGCATAAGCCCATAACTCTAGGATGTTTAGCTGTGCCCCTGTATTGCATAGCGTAGATTTCTACTTTCTTTTCAGGGTGGTTGATGTTGATCTTGGGTGGTTTTGGATTGGATGTATAACCGTAGATAGAACGTAATCTTTTCTCGTTTATAATTAATTAAGAATTAAATAAATGGATAAAATATTAGTAGGATAACTAATTCATGATTTGTCACTGGAAGAAACTATATTTTATAGATATATTACAAAGCATAAAGTTTTCCAAAGATAATTGATTCTTGTTAATATTTTCAAATAATCAAATTAACCGGTGTAATCAACGCACGTAGCTTGCGACGTAAACGTTAGCTGTAGCCTAATAACAACTTAAAATCTGACTAGGACTTACTACTAGAGATTGCGACTAGCACACTTAGCTTGGTTATACAACGGTTCTAAGTCGAGTTCTCAACTGTAGGAACTCGAAGATACACCTGACGTTCCTCCTCGGTATCAACTCGTCTTTCCAGTCATCTAATACAAGGCAAGTACATTTTGTGTTAGTTTATAATTATTTAGTAATCGTTTTAATGCAAGTTTAAACCACGATGCAACACGGAACTCTCTCTGAGAGCACTGACTGTAACTACTGTAACTATTGGGGACTGGGAGAGTAGTGTAATGAGTATGACCACATCCAAAATAGTATACTGACTGTGTTAGCTTATCCCTCATACACACGGGGATAAGCCATATCGTATCAATATGATACAACTGTACAACCCAAGCCGGTCATGTTCATTGCCTATTCACATCACAGAAACTGTAACTGTTTTAAAACTGTAACTGCTTAGTTGATTTTCAAAATTGTTTAAAAGTGCATGATTCTATTATTATTTCAATTATTAAAATTAGCATGAATTGTACTTTGCTCCCTCCTGACTGGAGACCCAATATTTTAGGTATCACTGATGAGACTTTGTTCCGCGATCCCAAGACGAGGATTTCGAGACTGATGAGCTGTTTGCCTAGAGTTTTCTTTTCTTCTTGATGTATGTAGAAAATGGTTTAAGTTGTATCTTTTATTTCATTGTAAAAGTTTAATAAAGTTTTATTTCCCGATGTTGAGTTGTGACAAATATAGTTGTGTTGTATGGTTACCTGCTATTGAACAGCTTACTGCCGCCGTCTCAACAACGGTGCAGGCTGGGCATGATCCGATTCGACCCAAGAAATTGGGACCGGGTCGTGACATGTTTTTAGTGGTGGCCCATGCAGGTCAGAACAACAACTTAGGAAAACATATTTAGAAACAACTAGAACACTAGAACATCAATTTGTCACAACATAGGACCGAAATATATTATAAATAAATATTTTTGGTTTGATTATAGACTGGTAGGATACCTTGCTTATGTTTGCATCCTAAACCTTCCAGAGAATGACCATTGACAAGACCAATCCTGCTGGCGATGAGGTGTCATCTCCAGATCGTACCCCATCTCCTCAACCAAGTCCAGAGTTTATTTCCCTCGCAGCTGATTGACCGTCTCCATAATGTATCCAGTAAAGTTTTCACTACACTGGCGATTCCTACCTCTTCTCAAACTGAGTTGTATTTCCTGGGTGAAGTACCCATTCTTGTTGCTCCACCAGTACCAGCAAACATCTTCCAAATGGTTGTCCTATTTCAAAAAATCCTAGAGTTCCAGAAAGCTCAAGATGAAGCCCAGCAGGAACAGATGAATATCACGAGAGAAGACATGAAGAACGTCAATGATGTAGCCTTAGTTATCTCCAACCAAGTTAGAGCAGAACTTTTGTCCTAGGAAGGATACCCCTGAATCTAGAAGATGAAGGACCAGAGCAGTGCAGGCTCTAGAATATATTCAGGGTAGAATTTCACCTTAGGGAACACCTAACTTGTTTTTGCCCAAGAAGGATGGAACAACGGATGTGCATCGATTACCAGACACTAAAGAACAAGTACCTTCTGCCCGGATCGAGGATCTGTTTGATCTGGTTGTGTGGAATTAGGGTGTTTTGAAGTTTGACTTAAGATTTTACTACCATAAAATCAAAGTCAGAAAAGAGGACATTTCTAAGACGGCGTTCAAACACCAAGTATGTGTAGTTTTCTGTGGTCAGGACGTTAGACTGACAAATGCTCCTGCTGTGTTCATGAATCTCATGAACAGAGTTTTTCATGAGTATTTGAATCAGTTTATCTTTTTCATAGATAACATTCTGATATATTCGAAGACTGAAGAAGAGCATGAAGAACATCTGAGGAAAGTTCTGGAAACTTTGAAGAAAAAGAAGTTTTATGGTAAGTTATCTGAACGTGGATTTTTTTTGACAAGGTGGATTTTTGGCCATGTTGTCAAGAGAAGAAATTTCGATGGAAGATAGCTGCTGTTGAAAAGTGGTATACCCAAGTTCAATACGGAAGTTTCTTGAACTTGGCTGGCTACTATCAGAAGTTCGTGAAGGAATTTGCCAAAATTGCTGAGCCAATGACGAAGCTCACTTGGAAGAATGAAGAGTTCATCTGGACGAAAGATTGCCAGGCGGCATTGAGAAGCTAAAGAAGAGACTTACCACTACACCAATCCTTGCGCTACCCGCAGGAACCGGTGGTTTCTCAATTTACAGTAATGCCTCTGGAAAAGGACTGGGTTGTGTTCTTCAACAACATGGAAAAGTAATTGCTTACACATCTAGGCAACTACAGACTCATGAGAAGAATTATCCCACACCTAATTTGGAATTTGCTGCAATTATCTTTACTTTGAAGCTATGGAAACATTATTTCTATGGAAAGGGAGTGGAAATATATACGGACCACAAAAGTATGAAATATGTCTTCACTCAGAAAGAGCTGAATGTAAGACAAAGAAGATGGCTGAAGCTAATGAAGGATTTCAACATCGACCCGCTATACCACCCGGGTCGGGCTAATGTGATCGCTGATACACTTGGTCGATACCAGTGGCGATGTTCTTAACCAAGGAATGGCACCTACTAGAAGACGTCGAGAAGCTTGGACTGGAGGTTATACTATTTAGAGATAGAAGGACGGAGCGGGATGCTGATTCAGTATTGATGAAGTTCGAGGCTGATGGACAAAATCAGGAGGACGTAGTTTCAAAACGAGGCACTTTGCAGGCTTAGAGATCAAGTGTTGGCAGGAACACTTGAGGGTTTCTAAATTGATCAGCATTGGAATTCTGAAGAATGGTGCGAGACTTTGCGTATCGGCTGACAAACGGAGGAACGAGTTGATGAAAGAAATGCACCAGTCGCAGTATTCCATATATTCAGGAGCTAATAAGATGTATCGGAATATGCCTCCATTGATTGGTGCTATGGAATGAAGCAGGACAATTCCAGGTATGGGATTAGATGTGAATTTGTCAATCTGAGGAATTTAGCAAGAGAACAACAAGTTTGTTGCAGCCGCTGGACAATTCGGAGTGGAAGTAGAAGCATATAACAATGAACTTTGAGTAAGTATTGCCTTGTTCCCAAGGAGGGAAGGGCACCAATTGGATTATAGTGGACCGACTAAGTCAGCACACTTTATTTCCTTCAAGGTTAGTTTATTCACCGAGAAGTTGGTAGCATTGTACGAGAGGCACCCCTACCGGATTTATGGAGTACAAACCGGCGGACAATCAAAGAAGATAATCCAGACGCTTGAAGATATGTTAGATCTTGTGTTTTGGAAATTGGAGGGTCTTGGAGAAGATCATTTAAAATTGGTAGAGTTTCCTTACAACAACTACCAAGTTAGCATCGTCAATCAGTGGAGTTTGAAGAAGGAGATAGCGTCTTTTGTGAAGATTTTCTCCTACCGGAGGAACGATCAGTGTTAGCAGAGCAGGAAAGTTGAGCCAGGTACATCAGGCCATTTGAAGTTTTAAGACGAGTTGGAAGTAGTGTATCGGTTAGCCCTATCAGCTAATCTTGAGAGTGTGCAACGTCTTCTACGTATCACAGCTCAGACGTTACATTCCGGATCCGAGTCCCATATTGGATAATTCAGAGCTGAAGATTGGACTCAACCTTTCAGTGCCAGAGAAACCAGTTGCAAGCGTAGTCAGAGGTGAGAAGAAGATCAGAATTTGAGCCATCACGTAAACTTCTATTCCTTATCTTTTCGTTCTAAACTTGACTGATGCTGCTAAGTTAGCCTACTTTTGCAAGCTATTTCTTTATCAAGCTTGATCATGACAGTATTTTATTGGGTGCACCCACTAATATATTGTCTAATCAGGACCGGTGCATGATGGTCTGATCAACCTTGTGTACTTTGGTTCACTTTTGTATTTTCTACATGGATGATATCATAAATGAAACTTGTCCCTAAACCGTCTCATCCATGACTGCCTTGAAAATTCTTATTGTTGGACCTGAGTTACGGGCGCAGTACCCGTACCTGTTTGATTCTCTTACCTTGCCTTTAATTTCGAGGACGAAATTTTCTAAGGAGGGAAGATTGTGAAACCCATATTTTGTAATATTAGTGTTTTAGTATTATTATTAGTATTTCGATTATTATTATTTTTATTATTATATTTTTCTGAGTATTAAAATGATTTCAAAAATTTATTAAATAACATGGATTTTTGAATTCAGACCCAGACCCGAGTCCGAACCCAGACCCAGGCCTGAACCCGAACCCAATCCATTTCCTTTCTTTCTTAAAATCTGATTTGGCTAATAGTTGTTTTAAAAAAAATATAATATTTTGAGCTGTCCCGTTGGACCAGCACAACCCTTTTTCTTCTTTCACTCGTAACTCTCACCACTACAGCATTCATTCCCATCTCCTTATAACTCCCAACCCATCAACTCCACCAACTCTCCTTTGATAACTCTCCCTTTATTACTCTTCCCATTTTCCTCCACTCCCTCACAGAGAAATAAACTCTCTCATCTCTCCACAGCTTCTCTCAACCCCTCTCCTCTCTGTTCTCAAAACCCCCTCTCATCTCCTTCATCTAATCTCTCCAAACCCTCTCCACCAGAAACCCATTTCCCCCGACCCCGACCGACGGAAGCCCCACGGCGGCCGAGCTCGACCGTGCTGCCCAGCCCCGGCCAACCGCCCCGCGCCCCTTTGCTCTCCGGCGCCCTCCACAGCGGAACCCCGCTGTCCAGATCTGTCCGCCCCGTGCGGCTTTGCTCCGGTGCACCCCCGTGCGCCTTCCCGTCGTCTTTTCGGCGGCTGTTTCTCTCGACGCTGCTGACAGTGCTGCTGTCCGCCAACAGCACTGCTCTTCGCGGCATTTTTCTGGCTAGCGTGCCCTATTCTGGATTTACGGCATTTTCGTCGTTGACGTCGCTGCTGGATTTCTTCTATTCTTTTATTATCATCTAAGAGCTCTAGCCGAGCACCCCGAGGTATAAATTCTCTGTCCCGTTGCGTTTATTCTCGGTAGTCTATGATGATATCGGTCCCCGGTTTCCCCTTCGGAAATCCGGTTAGCTACGTGGTAGTTTCGGTTAGCTACGTTAGCAATTTCTGTGATATTGTCTGCTGAGATTTGTATGTTGTTGGTTTGATTGCGGGATCCCGAGTATTTCGGGAAGGTTCTGTTGGTTGGAAAATTATTTATGTGGTTATATTTTCGGTATAAAAATGGGTTATTCTTTGGTTGGAACAATTGCAGGATTTTGTTGGCGCATTTCCCAGTTTTGGGTTGTCCCGAAATAGAGGAAATACTGCCCAAATTTTTACAAAAACTTTATTTATTTGGATTTCAAATTGGTTTTCGAAAAATGAATTTAAAACTAATTTTTGGGCGACGACCGTACCGGTCTGTGGGCCCTAGCAAAATGCAAACGCACCGGTCCGACCGGGCGTTGAGGTATTAGCTAGATTTGATGATGGACCGAGTCTGAGACTCCAACTTTTGATTTAAATTATTTTATTTTTAAGTTATTTATTTTAGATAATTTTTTACTGCACATTTTTAATTTGGTACTAAATCATTTTCTCTTATTTTATGTAAAAAAATTATACAGGGCATAAGCCCATAACTCTAGGATGTTTAGCTGTGCCCCTGTATTGCATAGCGTAGATTTCTACTTTCTTTTCAGGGTGGTTGATGTTGATCTTGGGTGGTTTTGGATTGGATGTATAACCGTAGATAGAACGTAATCTTTTCTCGTTTATAATTAATTAAGAATTAAATAAATGGATAAAATATTAGTAGGATAACTAATTCATGATTTGTCACTGGAAGAAACTATATTTTATAGATATATTACAAAATACAAAGTTTTCCAAAGATAATTGATTCTTGTTAATATTTCCAAATAATTAAATTAACCGGTGTAATCAACGCACGTAGCTTGCGACGTAAACGTTAGCTGTAGCCTAATAACAACTTAAAACCTGACTAGGACTTACTACTAGAGATTACGATTAGCACACTTAGCTTGGTTATACAACGGTTCTAAGTCGAGTTCTCAACTGTAGGAACTCGAAGATACACCTGACGTTCCTCCTCGGTATCAACTCGTCTTTCCAGTCATCTAATACAAGGCAAGTACATTTTGTGTTAGTTTACAATTATTTAGTAATCGTTTTAATGCAAGTTTAAACCACGATGCAACACGGAACTCTCTCTGAGAGCACTGACTGTAACTACTGTAACTATTGGGGACTGGGGGAGTAGTGTAATGAGTATGACCACATCCAAAATAGTATACTGACTATGTTAGCTTACCCCTCATACACACGGGGATAAGCCATATCGTATCAATATGATACAACTGTACAACCCAAGCCGGTCATATTCATTGCCTATTCACATCACAGAAACTGTAACTGTTTTAAAACTGTAACTGCTTAGTTGATTTTCAAAATTGTTTAAAAGTGCATGATTCTATTATTATTTCAATTGTTAAAATTAGCATGAATTGTACTTTGCTCCCTCCTGACTGGAGACCCAATATTTTAGGTATCACTGATGAGGCTTTGTTCCGCGATCCCAAGACGAGGATTTCGAGACTGATGAGCTGTTTGCCTAAAGTTTTCTTTTCTTCTTGATGTATGTAGAAAATGGTTTAAGTTGTATCTTTTATTTCATTGTAAAAGTTTAATAAAGTTTTATTTCCCGATGTTGAGTTGTGACAAATATAGTTGTGTTGTATGGTTACCTGCTACTGAACAGCTTACTGCCGCCGTCTCAACAACGGTGCAGGCTGGGCATGATCCGATTCGACCCAAGAAATTGGGACCGGGTCGTGACACATATGCCAAATCCAGCTTTCATCTTGTGTTGTAAACAAACACTTTCCTGTATTTTTAGTCTTTTCTGACAAATATAAAACATATATGTTGTCCTCTCTTATTCCCTCAAAGGAAATTATTCCAGAGGTTTTATCATAGACAAAATATTTATTTTTAAAAAATTTTATTCCATAACCGTGATCAGCTAATTGACTGATACTCAACAAGTTATGTTTCAATTCGGTTACTAAGCAAACATTTTTTAATAATAGGAGAGGGAGAGATACCTATGTCACCAATGCCAATGATATTACCTTTAAGATTGTTTCCAAAGGAGACATAGCCTTCTTTCTTCATCGATAGAGTTGCAAACAATTTGTCGTCACCTGTCATATGCCTGGAGCAACCACTATTGAGTATCCACTTACTTTTAGTGGGAGGAGGAAGGTCCACCTACAACACAGGTTGAAGATGTAACCTTTGGTACCCACTTTCTTGAGGGTCCTGATGTGTTAGCTTTTGGAATCCATTTATACACATTTATATCTACTAACTTTCTAATCTTACACTGTGGTGACACATGTCCTTTTAATCCACAATAATGACATGTAGCAAAAGTGTTAGTGCTAGGTTTTGTTTAAAAAACATGCTTTTAAGTTTTTAAAAAGGTGTGTGTACTCGTGTTGTGTGGAAACATGTATATATAAGCATGATTTCTAATATTACCGGTCGTGTTGTTAGTGTGGTGTTTAACCTTCTGACTAGTGTTTATCTGAGCAGTTGGTCTAGCGACTTGTTTGCCCAGTTTTATCTCTAACTTTTCAGAGTTGTCATTGGCTTCATTTATTTTTGCCGTCAGTGTATCTACTCTTTGAATAACAATGTTATACTTCTTCTTCTCTAGTTCATAGAGATCGTTAAGTTTTGCATTTTCTTAATTTGCTTTTTTAAGCTTTTCAAGAGAATCATGCAGACTTAGCCTTAAAGAAGTAATCTCATTGGTATTAATAGAAGAATCTTTAATATCTTCCAAAATCCTAGATTGCTTTAAAAATTCAGACTGTACAAATTTTAGCTCTTTCTTAGCTTTTTTGTACATGTCTATCATTTTCTTCTGATCGGCCAATAGATCAGAGAAAGCCTCACATAATTCATCAAAAGAAAATTCTTTATAGAGAGGGTTAGTTATTACCTTAGCATCTGTAGCCATGAAGCATAGGTTTGCTGAGCTCCGGGAGTTGTCTTCTTCTTCAGAGTCACTAGCCTCGCTTTCACACCAGATACTAGTGTTTACATAGTTCTTGGTTGTTGACCTTCTCTTGCTTGTCTGATCATATCTGCTTGTTTGATCGTGTCTGTTTTCTTTTCTTATAACAAGGCAATCCTTCTTTATGTGACCTGTTCTTTTGCAGCTGAAACATATCGGTTCTTCGTCATCTTTGAAGTCCTTCTTCTTCTTGTTTGACGTCTCACGTCTGAGGAATCTTCTAAAGTTCCTTGTTATCAAGGCCATTTGCTCATTATCCGAGTCGTCTGATTCACTCTCGTTGTCAGAGATTGTTTTGTGATTTGCCTTGAATGCTATTTTTTTCTCTTTCAGATGTTAATCTTCGAAATCTTGAAGGTCCAACTCATGTGTCATAAGCTCTCCAGTCAGGGTTTCAAGACTCATTGTCGAGAGATCATTTCCTTCTATAATGGTCGTTGCTTCTGGATTCCAGCTTTTTGGTAGTCCACGAAGAATCTTTCGAATCTTTTCATGATCGCTGTAATCTTTGCAAAGGAAAGCTAGAGGATTAACAATATCTAAAAATCTAGTAAATATAGCAGTAATAGTCTCATTAGGCTTCATTTTGAATGCCTCATATTCCTGTGTAAGTCGTGAGATTTTGGATTCCTTCACTTGTGAAGTACCTTCATGAGTAACCTCAAGAAGTTTCCAAACCTCGTTGGGCGTGGCATATGTAGAGACTCTATTGAACTCAGTTTTATCAATAGCACAGAATAAAGCATTGATGGCTTTTGCATCAAGACTAGCTTGTTTCTTTTCATTGTCGGTGTATCTATCAAATGGTTTGTCAACTAGAACACCATCTATCGTAATAGGTAGAGGTTTCTTATAACCATTGACGACAATCGACCATAAATCAAAATCAAGTGACTTGAGAAAAAAGCTCATCCGTGTCTTTCAGTACGTGTAATTTGTGCCATCAAATAAAGGTGGCCTATTGGTTGACTGACCTTCACCGTTGCTTGGAAATAGGGATGCCATATCTCAAGGAGTGTTAATTCCGTCGAGAGAAACCTGCTCTGATACCAATTGTAGGAACAATAGCACCTCTAGAGGGGGGTAAATAGAGTGCAGGGGAGAATATTTAGCAATTAAAAATTTAACTCTAAGCAGGTGAAGTAATATATATATATAATATTTACAAGTCAGTAAAATCAGGGCGAGAAAGTAATACGCAAAGACAACATGTTTATACTGGTTTCCCTCTGTGAGGACTAGTCCAATCTCGAGTACTCAACCCGATGTTTGAATCCACTATTTGAAATAGAGATTACACCACGTGTTTTGCTCCAAAAAATACGCCAACTTCACCACCGTCGTATTTTTATCCGAAGCCCACGAACAAACTTCAACACCTTTCTTGAAGAAAGCTTTTATACGCCAAGCTTGTACAACTTGAAACTCCTATTCGGAAACTACCGGCAATAGAAGAATAGAGTTGACTTGGAGATTTGAAGATTAAAGCTTTGGGAATGGAATAGAAAGCTTAGGAATAGATAGAGAAGATGAAGATTGAATCTGTGTTTAGAAATGAAAATCTCTTCTCTATTTATAGGTTTTTCTAGGACAGAGTTCGGGCAGAACTCAATACCCTAACGCTCAAAAAATTTAAACGTTGGAGATCCACAGGAATATGTAAAGCTTCTGACCATGAGTGAATTATGCTGACCGAGTTTGGTCCGAGTTCGGGCAGAACTCTGGCCAAGTTCGGTTAGCCTAATTCCAGGGCAGTTTTGGTTTTTTTGGATCTGGTTTGGTTTAGGATCAAATCAGGAATTGGTTTGGTTTAGGAATCATGATGGGTTTGGTTTATGATAGACTTCTAATTGCCAGTGATCCCGATTCACAAATAAACTAGACTCAATAAAATAGAAAAATACAGAATAAATAATAAAATCTCAGAGATGACATAATCTGCATTCTTCGTTTCTTTTCATATCGAGATCGAAGTTTTAAAAAACTTATCGAAATCGGTTTGACTATGGCTAAATGTGCCAACAAAGACTAGTTGGGATACAAATTTGCCGCTTGTGGAGTTTTTGTATAATAACAGTTATCAGTCGAGCATTCAGATGGCTCCATATGAAGCGCTCTATGGGAGGAAGTGCACTCTCCAATATGCTTGGACGAATTCGGAGAGCGATAAGTGCTCGGACCGGAACTAGTGGAGCATGCCATCAAAAAGGTCCGCTTGATCCGAGATAGACTCTGTATTGTGCAAAGTCGACAAAAGAGCTATGCAGATCTTCGTCGACGACCGCTAGAATTTTTGGTCGGGGACCATGTATTTTTGAAAGTAACACCCATCCGTGGCGTGATGCGGTTCACCGTTAACGGCAAATTGAGCCCGAGATTTGTAGGCCCTTTCGAGATCATCGAACGAGTTGTAACAGTTGCTTATCGGATCACACTACCTCCTGCCTTGGCTGATGTGCACGATATTTTCCATATTTTACAACTTCGAAAATACGTGCACGATCCAAGTCATGTGGTTAGCTTCGATCAGTTGGAGCTACGTACTAACTTGTCTTACTCGGAGGAGCCTATTCAAATTTTGGACCGTAAGGAGAAGGTATTGCGAAATCGATCGATATCCTTAGTCCGCGTGCTTTGGCGGAACTATTCAGTTGACGAGTCGACGTAGGAAATGGAGGCGGAGATGAAGGAGAAGTACCCTTCGTTGTTTGCCTAATTTAAAGTCAGACCCTTGTTCTTAAGTTTCGGGACGAAACTTTTTCTTAGTGGTATATTATGTAGTGTCCCACTTCCGATAGGCGACGGACTCCGTAATATGCTTGCGCCGAGTTAGATCGGTCGGGAACTTAGATGGCTATCTGCCTCGATCACTGATCTTGGTAAACGATAACACCTTACGGCATCGATTAAATCGATTTGGATGAATGCTACGAGAATCGATCCAATTAATGGAACGGCTGCTGTTAGAATAAGTCCTAGATGCAGCAGGCTACGTCTCGGCGAGTGAGCTCTATATAAGAGTGTCACGCCCCGCTCCCATAGGAGCGATCGTCCTCGCTAAGGCGTGATGCCGCACGGGCCTAGATTGCGCCCGTGCAAGGCCAAGTCCAGAAACGGCCGATTTAATTACTAGGCCACAGAGTCGCACAGAGTGTCCCCATTTGCAGCGGAAAGTAAATGAACACAAGTTGAATACGAAATCAAACTGTTTATTGATATTCAAGAAGTTACAAGCGGCGCTAGGCCGATATTACAAATCGCTCAAGCTCTCTCTCTCTGAAACATAAAGGCGTGCCAAATGGCTTACAACATGGAAGGATACATGGCGATGTTCCGATACATTATGTCCTGTATAGGGTGCTTCAGCTTCTTGCAACGTTCCAAGGCCCCAGAGTTGGCTCCGCGCCTTGACACGTTCGATGGAAGCTCCGCACCCGCCGGCGTCTCCTGCTATCCTGCAAGCATACTGTGGGGTTATCAGTACATTGTTATGCACTGGTGGGGAGGCTGGCTCGCCCACAATGCCATCATTACCAAACACGTTCTATAATCTTTTGTGCATCTCTATCATTCATTGTCTTTCTAATCTTGCCTTAGGATCAATTTCATGGCACATTGCATAGCCTATCTCGTGTTACCGAACTCGAGTGTCGCGTGGAAATATATGTACGACTTACCCATACTTACCGTCCGGCCTTCCCTGTCCAAGTAAACCAAGTTAGTCAACAACAATTAACATGAAGTAGCTTGACGTGATTCATATAAACATTCAATGTTACGGCGAGTCTATGTCTCGGGTTCTAGCACGTCGTGGGCATGTTCTAGTGTTACGTTTCGAGCATGTTCAGGAGGCACATTTCAAGCATGTTCAGGGTGGTACATTTCAAGCATGTTCGGGCATGTTACGTTTTGAGCATGTTCATGTTCGGGATGTTACTTTGCAAGCATGTTCAGGAGTGTTATAATTCGAGCATGTTCAGGAGTGTTACATTTCGGGCATGTTCAGGAAACACTTCATTTAGTTAACTTAGACTACTTTGATTTCAATGCAAGAACTTGCACGTGGATTGCCACCAGCATAGTCCACTTAATCTACATGCACGGGTCGCTGGCTTTACAAGCCATTTAGGACATTCCCCTGTGGCAATTCTCAACTTAGCGTAGGGTGATGGCTGGTACACCCCGTTAAGTCTCTTGAATATACCCTCCTACTTACGTCTCTTGGTGCCCAAGCCCGCACCCAAGCAGCCCGTAAGCGCGTATTGATTCTGCCTAGGCCGGCCACGGTTTACCCCCCCAACGCCCGTGCCGCAGAATCCTTCCACACGACGGCCACGGTATTCCCCCCCATCGCCCGTGCCGTTTGTCCACGACCATTTCGTATTGTCTTGTCATTTTAACTTAGCGGCTATCTCCGAGCCGTAGGCTAACCCTTAGCCATAATGCGTTAACGACCAGGTTGGCGTCCGTACAGCGCGGGTAGCGAGCCCCGTTGCACGTGCCCGTCATACCTGTCGCTAGCGTCTTCCATGTCTTATCTTTCATGCCATAATGCGTTAACGACCAGGTTGGCGTCCGTACAGCGCGGGTAGTGAGCCCCGTTGCACGTGCCCGTCATACCTGTCGCTAGCGTCTTCCATGTCTTATCTTTCATGTATTCTTTCTTTTCATGTTATTCTTTCACTTGTTCGTATGTTCATAGAGTCATTCATGTGTTTATTCATTCATTCGTTGATTCATTCATTCATGCATTACGCAACTCCCAGTGTGGGAGTCGCCTTGGCGACCCATCGGTCCCATAGCCTTCCAATGTTGCTAAACTCTACTCGGAGCGACTATGTTGATAGCCTTCCCGTTTCATTGTTGTAAACCATTCATTGTTTCATTGTTTGAACGTATACGGGACATGAACGTGAGCTTGTGCCGTAGCACGAGCGTAGAGCGTGGTGCGAGCATTTCTATAATTGCCGAGTTCTTTTCCATGTTCTAAACAAGCATGCAAGATGGGATTATTCCCTTAGCTAGGTGCGTTGAATCATTCATTAACATGCATGGTGTTGTCGCCTAGCGATTCTCGTGATAGTGTCCGCATTGTTATGTGTCTAGGCTAAGCACAGACGGGTTCATCGGAGCCACCCACCTTAGCGATGTTCGCATCGGCCGAGCGATCCTCCGAGCGCGCCTTTGCAAGTCTAAGTCTGGATTCTTCTTGACGGGCCAATGCAAGTCTTGCATCGATTTGCATCGATACTTCATCGGGTCGAGGCAACTCTTCGGGTCGACGGCTCGTTTTGAGTCGTTGCACGCGCCGTTTGGAATCGGCGTTCCGCTAGGGCGGAGCGGGTCACTACATAATACACCACTCAAAATAAGTCTCGTCCTCGAGACTTTCTGAGTGCAGGTCATCTTACCATTTCTTAACTCGTGTTTTCGTGTTTCTTAGACAATTTCATCGAGCGGCCCTATCGTTCGACGGCATCGAACCATATTTGATATCTTTCTAAGTTCCGTGTCGCACGCGTTGTGTCGATTTATCGAATTGCCTTTCATTCATTTTAGTGTTGATTGTACTTATTCAATTCAAGTATTTCTTCGTCTTGGTTGCCATTTCGACATGTCATGGAACTGGAATGGCTGCACGAGGCACGTTGTAAGTCATCAAATGCGAGGGTCGCAGGCTAAGGCAAATTTACTTTTCGCTCATCTCGGTCATCGAGATGACCCGACTCGCTTCTCAAGCGTTCTCGTTCATGAAATCAGTATGATTTCTTCTTAGCGGGGTCGACCAAGTCAAGTAAATTTTCGTCCAATTCAAGACCAAGTATTGCACTATCGTCGAGCATAACTTCCTATCAATGGTTCAATTCGTTGTACCAACTTTTACTAGCACGATTTCACGTTCACGACACTTGTTCACTCCCCAAGTCGTGCTAGAACTCATCGTATCACTTGGCCGGATCGTGCACGCATTTCAGGCGTCCCCAAAATACCTGCATTCAGTCTAGCCGCATGATAGAGAATTTGTCATTCTCACTCGAGTCGCATCGTGCACATACCCAGGCGTCCCTGAAATATATGCATGTCAGCCGAGTCTCGTGAGTAGGGTTTCCTACATTCGTGGTTCATGCTATCCGTCCAGGCCAATCCTCAAGATCAATCTTTTGATTGCTAACACATGAAACAGGGGCGTCTCGCCTAACCGCTAGGCCATCTTTTTTGAGGCTAAGTCAATGTCAGGATTGGAATCATAGTTCCCCAACAATAATGCCAACACTGACCCCAATCCTAGGGTCAAACCAAAGTCGGTAGTACGGGATTTTCTACCCAAGCTCGCGTCACTCAGATCTCTAAACATCGAGCACGATCACCTATTCTCGTCAAGGCATTCGCCGCGTATATCCGAATTCATTCTGATCACATACTTCACATATCCATTCTTTCCAATTCATGTATTCGATCACGAGTTCATCTAGCTTTGACAATATGTTGCGCCCCAATCTCACGCGAGTCCGATTATCCGCGGTGGTTCATGAATCACCATGCAACGCTCCCGCAGAATAATCATTCTCATCGGGGCGTAGCTCTTGTTTGCGTCTAGACTAATTCATTTTCGATACGTGGATTGGACCTACTCAATCCTCAAACTTAATCATTCAAGCACACCGAATCATTTTCAAGTCATCTTCGCGTCAAACCACAAGTCGAAGCAATCGTATTGCCATGCCATGCAAGTTTGATCACCTCCGCTGGATGAATCACCATACCAGCGCTCACGCGGAGTGATCGCCCTAATCGGCGCGACGCATGTGCGAGGCTGGAGTTGCGCTCGCATAAGACAAGAATGTCGACGTTGGGGTTATCGTCGAAGTAAATCCAAGCGTTTCATTTCATCCAAGTCAGATTTCAATTCGATAGTTTACCCGTCATTTGTTCAACCAGAAAATCCTCGAGCCAAGTTTACCCTTTTCCTCGACACATTTCAATATCCTGATTATAACATCCATCGGAACAATGACATTTGCACGATCGTCATTTGCCGAGTCAGAGTACCCCCGAGTTATCGCATATCGATCTTTGATACGCCTCAATACCATCGACGATATGTGTAACCTGACGATCTTCTTTTGCAACCAATTTCGAGTCGCGCGTTGATGCTGTTGTCCGAGTTGGATATTCCTCAATTTTTCCCGATACTCAAGATCAAGTTCAGCCGCTTTTCCTCAAAGCTCGTTTCAAGATCGTTATTCAAAACTCAAGTCACATTTCATTTGCATCAATTCGACATCGCACGCACGTTCCTCTAAGTTTCCTCGATCAAGACCATCTATTTTTTATCCATCGTTCCGAATCATTTCTAACACGCGTTACCCATCCACAAGTTGTCCAGCGACATCTCGTTCGGGACTTTTAAGGTCACGGCCAACTAAACGTGACACGTTCTAGAGCTTTGCGCGATTGCATCGCTTCGCCGACATACTCGTTCTATCCGTTAATCCTTTAGTCTCGCTCGAACAATTTCTATAACGTCCATACACCACTCAGGGTTCGAGCCACTCGACTAGTCGTTGACACTCATTCTTATTCTTCTTCGAACCTATCACATACACCACTCGGGTTCAAGCCATACGGTCTAATCCTCAATCACGTTCGTGCCATGCACTAAGATATCCTTCAGATTCGTTCGACGAATCTCTAGCGTACTCGCTTACGTCGTCTCGACGTACTAAGTCGTTCACACTAATCCTCAAAATCCAAGTCAATCATTCGCGTACGCCTAAGCGTTAACTCGATAGCGTTCCTATCGATATACACTCAAAGTGTATCTCCGTTCTTGATCGAGCGATACTTGATATCGCTCGCAACCCGATTGCACCCAAGAGTCGAGGTGCGCGACACGCGGACTAAGTGGTACTGCTTAACCATCCCGTATGGACTATATTCATGTTTTGCACGCTCAGTTGCTAGGGTCAACGCAAGACCGGTTAGGCACGCACGAGACATGTTAGCTTTGCATGTGTTCTCAATCGAGTCATGTTTAACGTCGTCCGGCACAAAGGCCTTCGCCTATCGATCCCGTGCAACCGAGTACTTGTACGAGCTTTTGAAAGTATTAGACTTATTGTATGGAACATGCCGATGGACATTTGAGAGAGAGCGCACACTTCTTTTTCCAACCGAGCTTTCAAAACTGAGAAAATCGAAATGAAGTCCAAGGACGTAAAGCCGTGCTCTGATACCAATCTGTCACGCCCCGCTCCCATAGGAGCGATCGTCCTCGCTAAGGCGTGATGCCGCACGGGCCTAGATTGCGCCCGTGCAAGGCCAAGTCCAGAAACGGCCGATTTAATTACTAGGCCACAGAGTCGCACAGAGTGTCCCCATTTGCAGCGGAAAGTAAATGAACACAAGTTGAATACGAAATCAAACTGTTTATTGATATTCAAGAAGTTACAAGCGGCGCTAGGCCGATATTACAAATCGCTCAAGCTCTCTCTCTCTGAAACATAAAGGCGTGCCAAATGGCTTACAACATGGAAGGATACATGGCGATGTTCCGATACATTATGTCCTGTATAGGGTGCTTCAGCTTCTTGCAACGTTCCAAGGCCCCAGAGTTGGCTCCGCGCCTTGACACGTTCGATGGAAGCTCCGCACCCGCCGGCGTCTCCTGCTATCCTGCAAGCATACTGTGGGGTTATCAGTACATTGTTATGCACTGGTGGGGAGGCTGGCTCGCCCACAATGCCATCATTACCAAACACGTTCTATAATCTTTTGTGCATCTCTATCATTCATTGTCTTTCTAATCTTGCCTTAGGATCAATTTCATGGCACATTGCATAGCCTATCTCGTGTTACCGAACTCGAGTGTCGCGTGGAAATATATGTACGACTTACCCATACTTACCGTCCGGCCTTCCCTGTCCAAGTAAACCAAGTTAGTCAACAACAATTAACATGAAGTAGCTTGACGTGATTCATATAAACATTCAATGTTACGGCGAGTCTATGTCTCGGGTTCTAGCACGTCGTGGGCATGTTCTAGTGTTACGTTTCGAGCATGTTCAGGAGGCACATTTCAAGCATGTTCAGGGTGGTACATTTCAAGCATGTTCGGGCATGTTACGTTTTGAGCATGTTCATGTTCGGGATGTTACTTTGCAAGCATGTTCAGGAGTGTTATAATTCGAGCATGTTCAGGAGTGTTACATTTCGGGCATGTTCAGGAAACACTTCATTTAGTTAACTTAGACTACTTTGATTTCAATGCAAGAACTTGCACGTGGATTGCCACCAGCATAGTCCACTTAATCTACATGCACGGGTCGCTGGCTTTACAAGCCATTTAGGACATTCCCCTGTGGCAATTCTCAACTTAGCGTAGGGTGATGGCTGGTACACCCCGTTAAGTCTCTTGAATATACCCTCCTACTTACGTCTCTTGGTGCCCAAGCCCGCACCCAAGCAGCCCGTAAGCGCGTATTGATTCTGCCTAGGCCGGCCACGGTTTACCCCCCCAACGCCCGTGCCGCAGAATCCTTCCACACGACGGCCACGGTATTCCCCCCCATCGCCCGTGCCGTTTGTCCACGACCATTTCGTATTGTCTTGTCATTTTAACTTAGCGGCTATCTCCGAGCCGTAGGCTAACCCTTAGCCATAATGCGTTAACGACCAGGTTGGCGTCCGTACAGCGCGGGTAGCGAGCCCCGTTGCACGTGCCCGTCATACCTGTCGCTAGCGTCTTCCATGTCTTATCTTTCATGCCATAATGCGTTAACGACCAGGTTGGCGTCCGTACAGCGCGGGTAGTGAGCCCCGTTGCACGTGCCCGTCATACCTGTCGCTAGCGTCTTCCATGTCTTATCTTTCATGTATTCTTTCTTTTCATGTTATTCTTTCACTTGTTCGTATGTTCATAGAGTCATTCATGTGTTTATTCATTCATTCGTTGATTCATTCATTCATGCATTACGCAACTCCCAGTGTGGGAGTCGCCTTGGCGACCCATCGGTCCCATAGCCTTCCAATGTTGCTAAACTCTACTCGGAGCGACTATGTTGATAGCCTTCCCGTTTCATTGTTGTAAACCATTCATTGTTTCATTGTTTGAACGTATACGGGACATGAACGTGAGCTTGTGCCGTAGCACGAGCGTAGAGCGTGGTGCGAGCATTTCTATAATTGCCGAGTTCTTTTCCATGTTCTAAACAAGCATGCAAGATGGGATTATTCCCTTAGCTAGGTGCGTTGAATCATTCATTAACATGCATGGTGTTGTCGCCTAGCGATTCTCGTGATAGTGTCCGCATTGTTATGTGTCTAGGCTAAGCACAGACGGGTTCATCGGAGCCACCCACCTTAGCGATGTTCGCATCGGCCGAGCGATCCTCCGAGCGCGCCTTTGCAAGTCTAAGTCTGGATTCTTCTTGACGGGCCAATGCAAGTCTTGCATCGATTTGCATCGATACTTCATCGGGTCGAGGCAACTCTTCGGGTCGACGGCTCGTTTTGAGTCGTTGCACGCGCCGTTTGGAATCGGCGTTCCGCTAGGGCGGAGCGGGTCACTACAAAGAGTCCCTTCGACGGAACCGGACTGCTGTATGGTTTTTTTGGAGCTTTCGCCGCTTGGTTTTGATGAATGTGTTTTCGCGTCATTTTCTGAATGCATTCTACGAATTTCGAAACGAAGGATTAAAGAAGGAATTTCGACTAAGTGTTGGTGCCATTGCAGGAACTCGCGTAATTGAAGCTTGAAGGTTGCGAAGCGCTTCGACTATCGACATGATCGAATACTCGGTGGGTGGTTCGGCCCCTTATTTTCTACTCTGTCCCGCAAATGAAATTATTTTGCCTCAACTTTATTCAAATCGACGATGTTAAGTTAAATGCATGCCAATCCACTAAGATCAAGAACTTGGGAGAAACGTATCGATTTAGTGTAATCTACTCTAAAAATATAAGTTTCGCACAAAAACCGAAAAGTTTAAGGTTCTAGTAAAAAGATAGACTATTTCACGTGCAACAAAATAATATGAAATATCGATTGTGGCTTATGATGCCTCGGGCAATTTGGTGCCTACGGGATGCTAAATCGAAACTACGACTTTGGAAAAAATGAATCATTGCATGAGTTGGGAGAAATGATAATGCCGTTCAATATTGTCCGTGCTATACAAATCTATTTACATATATTAAACTGTTCATGCATTGGCATGGTCATGGACAACTTGTGCATAAGTATGATTTTTTTCGAATCGGTATCCGGGGCATCGGTATCGAATCGACCTAGGGGGAATGAACAATTATGCTTCGGCACTGATGCATTGCGGGACCGTCAGTCAGGCTTGCAACCTAGACTGAACGGGCCGAAATGTCATTGAGATAGTAGCATGCTCACCTATTGTCTTATACAGGTAGTAAATATTATCTTTGTTTTTATGCAGGGACGAGCACGGCCGTGGTAAGAATTGTGATAAATCGTTATGTTTCACTCTATGCTTTATTACTTCAAAGATGGCTATCGATATGAATTGAATTCATTTAGTTCTAAATAGAAAGAAAACTCTAAAGCATGCCTACCTTAACAATCAGAGTCAATTTAGACGAGTGGGTTCGTCTCGTCCACTTAGCAAGTGTGGTAACCCCCTCCCCAACTCCCCAGGTGCTGTGGGAGCTCTAATCTGAAGCTGAAGTTTGGAGAGGCAATTTTGGAAGCTCTTTCTATTCTGAAGTATTTTGAAGCCAATTCATCGAAGGCTTATGTATACAAGGGCGAATGTATGGAACGACGAGTATTAGTTCAAGCAACTTGTCAAGTATTTTCTTTTGTTTCAATCAATGTAGCCGCAACGGCATCCAATGTAATTATGACTTGCACTTCGATGCAAGCTATGAATGAAAAGTATATTTCTATCTTCCTAAAACTACATATTCAATTCTGATGTGATTTGTGAAGTTTCAACTTGGCATTTCAATACAAATGATCAAACGTAATGTTCTTGCCTTGTATAGGTGCAATTTCAGACTCATACGACATCACGCCTTAGCAAGGACGATCGATTCGGCATAATACTAACGGGGACGAATGGTTTGTCGAATCGGGGTGTGACAAACCCCGTCCTTGGCTGCCCTACAGTGCCTCGCCGTCGACCACCCCGTCGGAGTCCTCTACGACCCTCCATAGACTTGACCACTACATGGCCGGTCAACACCCCCATCACCTCTTCCTACTCCATCACATAACCCACGAACATCGCCATCAACATCAAGCCTGTCCCCGACTCCCCGACCACCGACTTCAACATCACATCTCCACCGCCACCATTATCTATAACATCACCACCGCAACCAATACTCACCGAAGATATGTCGATCCCACGTCGACCTTGCCCTCTCCGTTGGTGACCGGGCCTCGAATGGCCGAGCGCCACGGCGTGTGCCCTCCTCAAGTGCCATGCTTCTAGCCGCCTTGAGCACAGCTAGCACAACCGACTGCCCTCGCCGTTGTCTCTTGGCAGATTGACCTGCCACTGACTTCTCCTCTGACGGTCGTCGATCCTCCGCCCTAGCCCTGCCTTCGAGCCTCGATCGTGCCCAGCCATCAGCATTCCTCCGTCGAGCCCTTGTACCGTCGAACCATCACTCTTCCAGACCCAGGGATCTTGATCGTCGCTGTGAGCCATTGCCACCGACCTCCGGTACACTGTCCTAGCGTTGCCGATCAGCGTCGAGCAGTGGAGCCACTGTGAGTCGCCCTCTCTCTATTCTTTTTCTTCTTTATTTATGTCACGAACCGCACCCATTTTTTGGGATGCGAGTGCGTGCGCAAGCCAGCCTACGTCGCAGTGTCGACGGTAGAACGCTGTCTATAAACATGCAAGTGACAGAAGTCTAGAACGGCCAAGACAATCTATATCTCATCCACAGAAGTAAACGATATGACTAACTCAAACGAGTAATAAATAAATACTAAAGAACTGAATAATGAAGAATAATATAAAATAAAGTTTCGAGTATCAAGAATTCAAGTCACGTCCGGTGGAGACAAATCCATTACCAGTAGACGAAAAATAGAATAAAAGACATGAAATAAGATAACTAAGTCCAAAGGCATCAATAACGTCATCAGCTGCAGTAGTACCATGGTCTGGTGCTGGCTCATAAACCTGCTCGTCTGCACCTGGATCAACCTCGGTTAAACCTAGAGGGATCACGAGGTCCTTAGGAGACTAGCAAGATACATAAAACATGCCTATCTAACAGTTTATCGTGCATAAAGGAAATCTAAGATATAAGCAGAAAAAGACTATGCAATAATGATACACGAATAAGTGAACAACTACGCATAAATGAACTGCTGGAACAAACAGGTGAACACATGACAAAAGATCAATGGATAACCAAACTCTCGCCCCTAGTGTGGACTCGTAGGTTAGTTCAAATAGTCAACCCTCGCCCCTAGTGTGGACTCGCAAGTTAACACAAATAATCAACTCACGCCCCTAGTGTGGACTCGCCGGTTGAGAATAAACAAAATAGGAATAGCAGTTCAGTCATGATGCACTCGTCCTAAGATACGAATCAATCAAAGTACAGGTGAGAACAGGTCCAATATGAACTATAATGTCAACCGTGAACATGGACTATATATCAATAAGGCCACTAAATTAGTAAACATAATATAAGAGAACATATGTCAACAATCAACAAAAGAAACTAGATCATGATATGTAGCAGAGGAAAAGGAATAAGCATGTAATTAAACTGTAGAGAAGGGCAAGGTATACTTGCCTGGTAGTAGCACACAAAACCAATACTATCCAGTCAATCAAAGAACCATAAAAGTTAAACTCTCGTAACAGTCTCCGGACGCTGAAACAGACAACACCAATATGTTTGTCACAAAAGAAATATCTATGTTTGACTGCCCAAAATTCTAATTCTGGACACAAAGGCAAAACGATAATTTTAGGTCAAAACGATATCCGCCGTTGGACCCACTTTGCACCGAAAAGCGTATCAGAGCCTATGGTCTCTAAAGTCATCAAACTATATGTCTACATGTCCGATTTGACGATATGAACTCAACCACATGTCCAAAGTTGGATTCTGATGAGTCGTGCACAAATTTTTTCCGTTGGATCGGGTCGTGGGCCTGCCAAAATAGCGTTCTGGTCGACATTTTCAAAATCGGACCAAACTTGACATACAGGACCAGAAAAATGATACTGTCCTATTGGCGTAAGTTTTATCTCGAGATGACGAACATGTACGAATGTCACACCCCAAAATCAGAATACTGGAGAGTGGATGACAGACACAGCCAGCTATGTACATTAAAGTGTAACCCACCTCGCAATACGGTCACGGCTGTCTAGATGCATGAAGGTTTATCTACAAGCCAACAGTCTCTTATGGTCAAGAACAAGCCTAGTATCTCAATCTCAAGCAAGCAAATAAATGTTACAAGATGTTAGATCATCTGACATACAAAGTAATGCATCCCAAACATTACATATTTAGATGATCATGAATCTAGTCATACAAAATACGAAGACTAGTAAGAGTTAAGCCATACATGATCAACCCTAGAATTTGTCAATCATGTTACAGCCCTTAGGCAGCCAGAAATAAAGTTGTAACATGAACTAATACTTGCTTGTCGGCTAAACGCCTCAAAAGAATAATTTACAATAGAGTGGGAGAGCAAAATAAGAAAATCTACTCGCTGCCACGGTTACGTCTAGTGTTCACCATCTGGCTGAAAGACATGTAGATCCTCGGGTGCTACTCCAAAATCTGGCCACACAGAACCAACTGGGTCAGAACCCAGAAGAGCAAGTACCAAAAGAGAGACTGCACTTATGAACTAAAACCAACATAAAAATGAATAGAAAAACTGATAAAAGAACATAATTAAATAACATGAAAGACACAGTTAAAGGAACACACTAACTTGCAATAGGAAAATAAGAGGTGGAATATAATTCCCATGTTAATCATGAGACAATCATTCAGGCACGACCAATCAAGTCCTGCGGCTTGCTATCATTAGCTAACTAGGGTTATTACAGGCCTAGTTACTAACAAGATACAGTTGAGATGTTTCCGCAGTCACAAGCCCTGCAGACTATCTAGGTTATCCAGGCGAGGGTTAGCAAAGTTAACAGGGTTAGTAGTGTACATAAGTACTTAGGATTTCAAGAACTGCAACACATGATAGTGTGCTAGAAATACGTCCTACTCGACAGTAGGCTACAAGTCCACATGTGTGGCCGGGATATCGGGATCGCCTGTAACTGGGAAAATCTTTCTTTATGAACTACTTGATCATCCTAGTCGTTATCCTAGTCAGATTCATTATGAATCCCTGACCATGGTAACCAGGAATCTATGTCCTATACATGATGCAAGACGAGACATATAGCTAGTACAGTCACTATCAGGAAAATTAACCATGGAGTCAAGGCAAAAGTTACACTAGCAAGACAAAAAAAACTGTCACAATAGTGATCAAGATTACACATGTCATGTCAGATTTACTTGCCATGTTAAGAATATTTGTTAGGAGTGCGCCTCGACGGGCCACTATCAAGATTATCAAGATGGGTTCATATTATCATGTTCAAGTCAAGTTACTAGCTCCAGATTATCAAGTTTTCAGTCGGGTCGTCGCAGTTTATGTCATGTATAGAAAACTAGCAAAGAAGATCGAGAACACCCATGGGTGAGTGAAACTATCAGCCGTATATGAACTCTAATTAAAGTGAGACATGAAGATTCTTGAAGCCAAGACAAAGATCTACAACTTTCATGTTTTGAGTTTTTCAAGATTTTAGCAACAAAATAAATTAAACAGGCAAAAACAATTATTTAGATTTATTCGCGCTCGGGCATGCGGCACGCGCGGGCAAAACTGACCACGGTACGCTGAGCACGAGAGCACGACGCACAGGTGCGCGGCAACCAAAATGCACGGGCGCGCGACGCATAAACGCACATCGTACGCGGACCAAATTGGCTACGGCGCACGGAGCGCAAGAATACGGCACAGGCGCGCGACGAAAGAAACGCAATGGCGTACGGCGCACGAAACACGCAGTGCACGAAATACGCAGTACATGCAGACCAAATTGGCTACGACGCACGGAGCGCAAGATCACGGCGTGCAGGCGTACGACAAACGAATCGTACGGGCATACGGCGCATGAAATGTGCAGCGCGCACGGACCAAATTGGCCATGGCTCACGGAGCGCGAGAGCACGACGCGCAGGCACGCGGTGCACGAAACGTGCAATACGCGCAAACCAAATAGCCACGGAGCGCGAAGCACGAGAGCACGGCGCGCAGGTGCGCGGCAAACGGATCGCGTGGACATGCGGTGCGCGAAACGCACAACACGGTTGGACAAAATTTCCCACGGCACGAGGGGCTCGGATGCACGGTGTACGAGCGCACGACACTGTTCCTAGTCCAGCAGCACCAAAGATGTATGGGAACCCATGAACACAAAAATGTCATAACTTCTTCAAAATAAGTCGAAATCAAGCGGTTCAAAAGCCAAAATTGGGTAGAATTGAATTCCCCACAACATAGAACCATTATTTTTGGAAATAACAAATTTTAGAGATCAAAACCAAGAAAAACAAGAAAAAGATAAAACTTAGATCTATAAAAATATATCCATCAAAACCGAAATTTTCAACTTCTGAAGATGTCATGATCCGCACCCGCTTTTCGGATACGAGATGTGTCCAAGCCAGCCTACGCCTCAGAGTCGGCGGTAGAACGCTGTCACGGCCAAGATGCTAAAAATCACAAAATATAACATTTGCTGCTCATTCACATTTCTAAGTTTATTACAACAGTTACAGCATTTAAATTTAAAGAAAATACAAAGTTCTCAGAATTAATGAAAATGATACAAACGCTATCTATTTCTAGGTTTCTTTCTGCAAGTACACCCGTATCTCCCAAGCTAAGTGAAGCCACAGCTAACCTGAAAAATATTAGTTTTCAGTCAAGAATGGGACATTTACGCAAACCGACGGCAATGCGAAGACACAATAGAATTAACAAGACATGAAAATAACATATGAGAAATAAAAACTAGAAAATAACTGATGACATGACAAGTTGTGAACAATACAAGGAAAACAAATAAAATACAACTATCTATGTGGTGTGAAATATTATTTTTGACATGTGAACGGCTAGGGGATAAATTCGACACCTGCACGTGTCGTGTGCAGATGCTATTGTTCACGAATAGACATCATGGGGATAGTTCTGGGTAGTCCACATGTCTACTAAGATATTTTCCCTCTCGACTACTCCGTGTGACGAGTATATCAACAAGAAGTAAGACATATGTATAAAAATGAAATGAAAAGACTACTATGAATCAAAAGCAATCAGAAAGTGCACTTACCTGAGGTCCTTAGCTGGAGAAACCGATAGTACAACCGCATCAGATGAGTCACTAAAGTCAACACATGCAAAAAGTCTCCAGATGTTGAAATAAACATTACCAACATTCTCAGAATAGTCAAATTAGCTAGAATTGCCTGTCCTTAAGTCCAATTCTGGACACAGGAGCAAAACGGTAATTTTTGGTCAAACGGTATCCGCCGTTGGACCCGTTTTATACCGAAAAATGTGCCAGAGTCAACGGTCTCTAAAGTTGTCAAACTATATGTCAACAGGTTCAATTTTTTGATAAGAACCCAATCGTATGTCCAAAGTTGAATTCCGGCGGACTGTGCATAAAATTGTCCATTGAGTCGGACCGTAGGGCCCGTAAAACGGCGGTCCGATTCAACTGTCTCAGAATTGGACCAAGCTTGGCATACAGGACCAGAAAAATGATACGGTCCTATTGGCGTAAGTTTCATCTCGATCTAACGAGCGTGCACAAAGTAATTGGGGAATTTGCACAGAGGCCGATACGGTAAATTTTGACGGATACGCATCAATTTCGTCGTGCACACGCGACCAATTTGAATTCCGTCAAAGTCCACACGTCCACGAAGCCGATACGCACCTTTCGATACTTTCGGTTTACGACCACGTCAACCAGATTGGCGGAACGCACGTCGTATCGATGAATTTTATTGTTTTTAAAACAGGTTTTTCATGAACTTTGGGATCTGATTTCTCGGCGCGTAGCCGATGAAATCGACTTCTGCGAATTGGGTTGTGGAGCCCTACATGTTGTCTATATCTGTGTTCAAATAGAATTTCTAATATGGTACGAGATCGATCGGGATCGATCTTCGAACGTGGATGATTGGACTGATAGATGTCCTATATTTTGGACAAATTTTTACCGAACTTTGGTTCGATTTTCTGGACGATATAATTTACCTAAAATCAAACTAATTGATGGGGATCGAAGGCGTATATATCGGGATCATACCTGAAGAATTATCTCAGAAAATGATCGAGCAACGAGGATGAATTTCGATCACGAAGTTGGCTTCCCGCAGCACCCTACTGCTGTCGCTCTGTTACGCGCGTGCGCGCTCGGCTGGTTCCAGCGCCTGGCCGGCCGGCAGCGACGGCTCGCGACGGTGCACGGAGGTCGGGGTAGGGTCGCCAGGCTGGGGTCGACTTGTAGTTGGCGTGGATGTTAGGGTTTAGGGTTGAAGGTGAGTACGTGATTTAATAGCAGTCGGGGGCTCGGGTCTGAGGGAAAATGAGGGGTTTAATCGTTTGGGCTTGGGGGATGATTGCCTGGCCTGGTCGGGCTGGGTTTGCCTGGGCCGGCCTGGGATGTTTGGGTGCTGGCTTGTCGGGTGCTGGGGAGTTCGGGTGGGCCTGGGATTGGTTTCAGCTGCTGTTGTGTCCCCTTCTTATACTTCTTTGTTTTTTTCTTCTTTTTTTTCTATTTATTTTAATATCTATATATATATTCATATATATACAAATATATGTATACGTATATTCACACACACACACACACACACACACACATATATATATATATATATATATATATATATATATATATATATATATATATATATATATACATAAACATACACATAAAATATATATATATATATATATATATATATATATATATATATATATATATATATATATATATATATATATATATATATATATATATATACATATGTAATATATAGTTATATGTATACACATACATAATACATAATTTGTATATATATACACACATATAATATATATATATATATATATATATATATATATATATATATATATATATATATATATATATATATATATATATATATATATATATATATATATATATAACATACACACATATGTAATATATAGTTATATGTATAATATATATATTTTTATATATATATATATTACATATGTGTGTATGTTACATATATATATATTACATATGTGTGTATGTTACATATATATATATATATATATATATATATATATATATATATATATATATATATATATATATATATATATTCTTATGATAAAGAATAAAATGATAATAAATAATAATAGTAAATAATTTATACTTAATAACCACAATAATAATATTAACATTATATAACCTCAATAAAATAATAATAATAATAATAATAATAACGAAATTCAATAAACCAATAATGGTGTATATACCATCATGCACAGTCTAATAATCCCAAATGTACAAGAACCTATTTATACAATTATCGTTGAATATCAACTAATAATGATATTTATAATATTTAAATAAGAATACTTAGAAATATTTCTTAGATCACTAAAATGTAATACGACACAATCATACCAAAATACATCAACACGAATGTCATTGGACGTACTGCATGACTACATGGGCTTGGGCTCAGTACGGGTCCAGTTTGACTAGTTTGGTACGACCGGATCACTTAAACGTCAAATAATATTAATAATGAAAAATAAACTATTTATAAAGGTTAAGTCGCAACTTGGCCTGGTTTTTTTAGTTAGGACATCGTTATGGCTCGGCCTTCCCTACCAGGACTAATACACTAGTCAAAGCACGCCACTGCACTATCCGTGCCATGATTCTTCGTCACCTTGTACTCCAATTTCTAGCCATGACTAAAATCATCTACCGTAATAATTAACTAATAATTATTTATAAAATCTAAAATTACCATTTAAATAAAATAAATAATAATAAAAATATTTTAAATTTTCGGGGAAGGGGAGCTACAGAAGATTCTTAGAATCATATAGGGAATGAGATGGAACAATAAAAATAAAGATCCTTCATGGAGCAAGTTGCACTTGCCTAGGATTTGGTAGAGGAGTAACTGAAGAAGATGTCACCCTCACTTTTCCCAGTTACGGGTAAAATGGTAATTTTCCATTTTATAATATTTTTGGAAATTTTATTTCATGAATATTATTATTTAATTATTATAGGAGTCGGGTTCGAATTTCATCGCATTCCGAGTTAATTCGGGACCCCGGTAAATTTCGACTTGAGCTGTAATTAGCCTGTTCGCTAACCATGGCCCACCACACTAAATTTTAGGGTTTAAGAGTTTGGACTAGTTCCCCATGAGTAATTTAGATTAATTATGATTTTTATTTATTTTTAGCAACTTCCTAAACCTAATTTGGAATTTATTTAATATTAGGCTTAGGGAGGGGCAAACTTGTAATTTACAAGTGCCCCTCACCCACACCTCACCATGCCATGGCCGGCCATGACAAGCCCCCCCCCCCCCCCCCTCTTCCTTCACCACTAAGAAACCCTCTCTCTCTCTTCCAAATTTAATTTCTTCTCAAGCTTTCTTCTTCCTCTTCAAACCTACAATTAGGTATGCATTAATCTCTCAATTTAATTCTCTTTTGCATATAGTTCATTCACATTAATTAGAGATATGACCATTCTCTTCCATTTGTGTAGTGCCCTGTCTCGCTCAGTCAATCGGAGGAAATCAGAACGTCGACGGCGTTCGGACTTAGCCTTACAACAGCGACTCGAAGACATCTCGGTCAAGGCGACCGCTCACTCAGGTGGGGTAGTTTCGGTGAACTTGCCTCATCTTTGCCTTCACATAATAAATCGTGTTTTCAACTTGCACAAGTAGGCTTAATAATAAAAGAGATGAATCCACATAGCTAAGGGAATAATCTCGATGGGTCGAAATGAGTTAGAACATGGAAAACGTCCCACGATTGGCTTAGAGTTGGTGCACGACGTGCTTTGAAAATGACACTCGGTCCTTCGTCCCGTGGCTTGGGAGAAGGAAAGTTGGTATTCGATACAAAGTTATGAAAGTCATAGGCGTCGCCTGCGTGAATGCTTGTTAAAGCATGCACGGTCCCGTCGTATTGTCCCGACACTTGAGTTAGCCTAAGTCATAGGCACCGCCCGCGTAAATGCTCGAGAAAGTATGCATGTTTCCATAACGCAAGGCTTGGCATAGCCTTTGCTCGTTAAGTTGTAGGCTTGAGTAAGTTAGGCAATGTTACGCCGATCGACCTAAGTCATTTCTAGTGCCGTCCCGCTCATTCTGCGGTTGTCAGGTTAAATAGTCCCACGACCCCAAGGCCCGTCACATGAAATTTGACTTGGGCAATAGCGTCGCGTAGATCGGAAGTCAGTTTGAGACACGATGGCACGGTCCTAGAGTTTTAAGACACGGGCCACGGTTGATTCATTGAGTTTGGAAAGTGTTATGAATAGCTGTTCTTGAGTTGAGTAAAATGGTAGGATAAGAAAGAAGTATGCTCGCGGCTACATGTCGGCGAGGCGGTTGCATAAGAAAGAAATAATAACACTAGAGGTAGCATGATTGTGTGAGACGTCAGTTTGTGTCGAGTCTTGCATGGTCATTGGACAACTTGTTGACGAAGTGAGAGTTTCCCCGCACGGCAACCCGAGGCCTCGGGACCGCTGCGGGCATTGGGAGACAAACAACTTGTCGACAAGGTGAGAGTTTCCCCGCACGGCAAGCCCGAGGCCACGGGACCGATGCGGGCATTGGGAAACAATTTATTTAGCTGTGCTTTTGGCACGGGTTAGGCGGAGACTTGCAGCGGGCTAGCTACCTTGCGCTGAAAGGGACGCCCGTCTAACAAAAGCTAAGAGAAGTCTACGATGGCTCTAGGAGTCAGTGACCAATTCATATAGATGTTGGTAAAATAGCGGCTAACCGCGTGTATGCCTTTGGATTGAGTTGAGTTGCTAAATGTGGGTACAAGTTAGAATACAATGTTTGGGCTTAAGGATTGATACAACATAGGCGACGTGCTTCAGCACGAGATGTGGCGTCGAGTCTTGAGTTGTCGGCGTATAAGTTTGCATAAGTTGGTTGAGTTGTTTGAGTTTAAGTCGGGAAACCGCCGCAAGGCAAAGTTGGTTGAGTTGCACTGAGTTGTGAGGCATGGTCTCAATTTGGATTTCGTAGCACGGTCACATGGAAAAGGAGTCTATCGTGTAGCTGCGCCTCTGATTTTGGCCGTTAGGCAAATACGACTTGATAGGTTAACGTTGTTGGCACGAGAAGTGGTCTAGGGGGAAAGTATGAGTTAACGTTGACATTACAAGCACGGAATGGTTCCGATACACAAGTTGCGCTAAGGCGCCGGTCCTAAAACTGATCCTAAGGCAAGAGTAGAAAGACAATCATAAAGGGGATTATGTTGCACAAACTAAAGTAAACGTGTTGGTTTTGTATGGGTGGGCGAGGAGCTCATTCCACCAGTACAGTGGTACTGACACCCACATAGTTTACATGTACAGGCACAGGTAGAAGCTCGTGGCGCGGGGCTCGTTTGGATGTGTCGAGGCATGGAGTTCCTTGGCGACTCGAAGCGTGCAGCCGCATGAAGTAAAGACTTATACAAGACATAATGTATGGACATCGCCATCCGAAGCTTCCGCTGGATCAGGACTTGTAATTGAGATATGAGAGAGAGCTGAGTGAACTTGTAAAATGTAAGAAAAGTGAGCTTGAGAGATTGTAATATTGGCCTTGCGCCCCCAATGTAATCATTGTTTCAATATCAATAAAGAGCTTCTTTGAATGACTTGTGTTTTGTTCTAAATTCTGCTGCTAATATTCAATGTCTCTGCTCGGGACTTCTGTGCGACGACCCCGTCGCAGCCGCTGAAATCGGCCGTTATGGAACCCGCCTTGCACGAGTGCAATCTAGTCTCGTGCGGCATCACGCCTTAGCGAGGACGATCGCTCCTACGGGAGCGGGGCGTGACATAATGGTATCAGAGCACGGCTTTACGTCCTTGGATAACCGATTGAATTCTTTAACTCGTTGTTTCCGCAAACTCTGTTGCTTCCGCAAGTTGATATCGTTGGTGCGCTCTCTCTCAATTATCCCACGGGATGTCCATACAATAAGTCTATCTATTTTGTAAAACATAGTAGAACAGTTTTTTTGACAACAAAACAAAAGATGGTTCGCGTAAGCACGGTTGGCTAAGTCGGGCTGGGCATATACACCAAAGTTGCGTCGACCTTAGAAAAGTCGAGTGCAGGAATTGAATTGTGTCGGACGAGAATGAGTTGAACTCGATTGAGTAAAGTGGGATGACTATCGATAGGGGTGCTATTGAGCGACGATATCGTCGGTGCGATATAGATAAGCGTGCTTGGGTTTTGAGGAATGGTTCGAACGGGATTCGAAGAAGTCGATTTTGAATCAAATAATAAGTTGAGGATTGGTTGAATGACTTCATTCCTGAGTGGTGTATGCGATAGGCTCATGGATGTCGAACGATGCGAATTGAGGAAAATAAGTTGGTCGATGACTTAAGATGGACGGATGAAGAATACGTGAAATTGGTTGGAGAAAATTGATATCGTAAATGATTCGAGGGAAAATGATCGAAATTGGTGTTATGAATGTCGAGGAGACTATCCAGTTGGACGATAACATCATTCGTATGACTCGAAAGTTGGTTGCAAAGGAAGATCGTCAGGTTACGCATATCATCGATGGTATTGAGGCGTATCAAAGATCGCTATGCGATAACTCGGGGGTACTCTAACTCGACGAAAGACGACCGTGCAAGTGTTATTGTTCGATTGGATGCTATGCTTTGGATTTTGATTGAGATGAATGTTGGATGAAAGTGATCGTGTCATGAGGGTTACGCGGATAGCCACAACGTCGACGATCTTGTCTTGCACGAGCACAACTCTAGCCTCGTCCATGCGTTGCGTCGGATTTGGGGCGATCGTTCCGCGTGAGCGCTGACATGGTGATTCATGTCGCGGGAATGATCGAACTCGGAAAATCAGGACGCGACAACGTTGATTGTCTCGACTTGTTGGCTTGACGCGAAGGTGAATTCGAAGATTAGTAGGACTTGCGATTGATGATTGAATAAACTTGAGGATGGAGTAAGTCCAATCCGCGCATCGAGAACGAATTAGTCTAGACACAAAACAAGAGTTACGTCCCGATGAGAATGATTATCTCGCGAGAGCGTGCATGGTGATTCGTGCCCACCGTGGATAATCTGACTCGCGTGAGATCGGGGCGCAACGTATTGTTAAGTCAGATGACCTCGTGAACGAATACGTGAATTGGGATAAATGACTTAGGAAACGTGAAATGTGAATTATGGTTTAGAAATGAATCATGTCTTAACGTGCTTAACTTGGAAGGATTAATAGGCGGATTATGTCGAACGTGTTCGAAGAGATAGTCTATGCAAGATGGTTTGTTGAACGAGCGATGTTGATACGTCGTGGAATTTGGTTGAACGTAAGTTGAAGTAGGATGGCCTTGCCGAATTACTCAGACCCCGTACGACAAATGTTGGGATATGCGTAGGAAATCGATGCTCGATGTGTAGAAATCAGAGTGATACGAGCTTGGGTAGAAAACTCGTACTGTCAACTTGGTTTGACCTTAGGATGGGGTCAGTGTTGATATTGTTGTTTGGGAACTATGATTCCAATGCTGACGAATAACCTTAGCCAAAAAGACATAGCCTAGTAGTTAGGCAGACGTCCGAGCGTGAAGCGATAGGAGTTACGGAGGCACCACTCGTGAGTTTCAGTTGACATGCACGTATATCATGGGCGCCCGAATATGTGCACGATCTGACTCGAGTGGTGATGGTGGATTCTCTATCACGAGGCTTGGTTGAAGTGCATGTATTTTGGGGACGCCTAAGATATGTGCACGATCCAAACTAAGTGATACGTTGAATCAAGTGAGACTTGAGGAATGGAAAGGTGTCGGGGATTTTGAGATCGTGAGTTTGAAGAAAGGATTGAGGATAGTGCGAGCGTGACTCGGATTTGAGGGAACGCATAGGAGAAGTGTGTGCGAGAGTTCTAGAAGAAAAAGTAAAGTGATAAGTGAATAAGTAAGTACTCAGTAAGTCTCGAGGACGAGACTTGTTCTGAGTGGTGTATGTTGTAGTGCCCCGTCCCGCTCAGTCAATCGGAGGAAATCGGAACGCCGACGGCGTTCGGACTTAGCCTTACAACAGCGACTCGAAGACATCTCGGTCAAGGCGACCGCTCACTCAGGTGGGGTAGTTTCGGTGAACTTGCCTCATCTTTGCCTTCACATAATAAATCGTGTTTTCAACTTGCACAAGTAGGCTTAATAATAAAAGAGGTGAATCCACATAGCTAAGGGAATAATCTCGATGGGTCGAAATGAGTTAGAACATGGAAAACGTCCCATGATTGGCTTAGAGTTGGTGCACGACGTGCTTTAAAAATGACACTCGGTCCTTCGTCCCGTGGCTTGGGAGAAGGAAAGTTGGTATTCGATACAAAGTTATGAAAGTCATAGGCGTCGCCTGCGTGAATGCTTGTTAAAGCATGCACGGTCCCGTCGTATTGTCCCGACACTTGAGTTAGCCTAAGTCATAGGCACCGCCCGCGTAAATGCTCGAGAAAGTATGCATGTTTCCATAACGCAAGGCTTGGCATAGCCTTTGCTCGTTAAGTTGTAGGCTTGAGTAAGTTAGGCAATGTTACGCCGATCGACCTAAGTCATTTCTAGTGTCGTCCCGCTCATTCTGCGGTTGTCAGGTTAAATAGTCCCACGACCCCAAGGCCCGTCACATGAAGTTTGACTTGGGCAATAGCGTCGCGTAGATCGGAAGTCGGTTTGAGACACGATGGCACGGTCCTAGAGTTTTAAGGCACGGGCCACGGTTGATTCATTGAGTTTGGAAAGTGTTATGAATAGCTGTTCTTGAGTTGAGTAAAATGGTAGGATAAGAAAGAAGTATGCTCACGGCTACATGTCGGCGAGGCGGTTGCATAAGAAAGAAATGATAACACTAGAGGTAGCATGATTGTGTGAGACGTCAGTTTGTGTCGAGTCTTGCATGGTCATTGGACAACTTGTCGACGAAGTGAGAGTTTTCCCGTACGGCAACCCGAGGCCTCGGGACCGCTGCGGGCATTGGAAGACAAACAACTTGTCGACAAGGTAAGAGTTTCCCCGCACGGCAAGCCCGAGGCCACGGGACCGATGCGGGCATTGGAAAACAATTTATTTAGCTGTGCTTTTGGCACGGGTTAGGCGGGGACTTGCAGCGGGGCTAGCTACCTTGCGCTGAAAGGGACGCCCGTCTAACAAAAGCTAAGAGAAGTCCACGATGGCTCTAGGAGTCAGTGACCAATTCATATAGATGTTGGTAAAATAGCGGCTAACCGCGTGTATGCCTTTGGATTGAGTTGAGTTGCTAAATGTGGGTACAAGTTAGAATACAATGTTTGGGCTTAAGGATTGATACAACATAGGCGACGTGCTTCAGCACGAGATGTGGCGTCGAGTCTTGAGTTGTCGGCGTATAAGTTTGCATAAGTTGGTTGAGTTGTTTGAGTTTAAGTCGGGAAACCGCCGCAAGGCAAAGTTGGTTGAGTTGCACTGAGTTGCGAGGCATGGTCTCAATTTGGATTTCGTAGCACAGTCACATGGAAAAGGAGTCTATCGTGTAGCTGCGCCTCTGATTTTGGCCGTTAGGCAAACACGACTTGATAGGTTAACGTTGTTGGCACGAGAAGTGGTCTAGGGGGAAAGTATGAGTTAACGTTGACATTGCAAGCACGGGATGGTTCCGATACACAAGTTGCGCTAAGGCGCCGGTCCTAAAACTGATCCTAAGGCAAGAGTAGAAAGACAATCATAAAGGGGATTATGTTGCACAAACTAAAGTAAACGTGTTGATTTTGTATGGGTGGGCGAGGAGCTCATTCCACCAGTACAGTGGTACTGACACCCACATAGTTTACATGTACAGGCACAGGTAGAAGCTCGTGGCGCGGGGCTCGTTTGGATGTGTCGAGGCATGGAGTTCCTTGGCGACTCGAAGCGTGCAGCCGCATGAAGTAAAGACTTATACAAGACATAATGTATGGACATCGCCATCCGAAGCTTCCGCTGGATCAGGACTTGTAATTGAGATATGAGAGAGAGCTGAGTGAACTTGTAAAATATGAGAAAAATGAGCTTGAGAGATTGTAATCTTGGCCTTGCGCCCCCAATGTAATCGTTGTTTCAATATCAATAAAGAGCTTCTTTGAATGACTTGTGTTTGTTCTAAATTTTGCTGCTAATATTCAATGTCTCTGCTCGGGACTTCTGTGCGACGACCCCGTCGCAGCCGCTGAAATCGGCCGTTATGGAACCCGCCTTGCACGAGCGCAATCTAGCCTCGTGCGGCATCACGCCTTAGCGAGGACGATCGCTCCTACGGGAGCGGGGCGTGACAATTTGCCCACAAATTTGTAGGTTTTTTCTAGAAAAATAGGTTAAGGATTATTTAGGATTTAATCATTTTGTGAATGATATATATATATATATATATATATATATATATATATATATATATATATATATATATACATATACATATATATATATATATATATATATATATATATATATATATATATATATATATATATATATATATATATATATATATATATATATACATGTGTATTTATGTGTGTGTATTTATTTATGTATTTGTGTGTGTGTAGAGGAGGGTGATATTGTGTCATGGGGATGGTGGTGTTGTGAGAGTGGTGTGTGTGTGGTTGTGTTGTGTGAGGATGTGTGTGTGTGTGTGTGTTTGTGTGTGTTTATATATATATATATATATATATATATATATATATATATATATATATATATATATATATATATATATATATATATATATATATATTTTATATATATATATATATATATATATATATATATATATATATATATATATATATATATATATATATATATATATATATAGTTATATGAGTGTATTTATATATATATACATGGATGTGTGTATATGGATGTGTGTGTGTGTTATATATATATTTAGAGGGATGGATAGATATCTAGATAGATTATAGATAGATATCTAGTTATATATATATATATATATATATATATATATATATATATATATATATATATATATATATATATATATAGAGAGATATATATATATATATATGAAGTGTATATATATAGGGAGATAGAAGAGGAGAAGAAGAAGAAGAATCAGTAACAGCAGCAGCAGTGGCTGCAGGCAGCAGCAGCAGCAGCAGCACTTGGCTGCTGCCAGGAAACAGCCCCCCCTATGGCCTTTAAGCCTAAACCCTCCCCCCCTTTCACCTATGTGTATATATGTATATATATATATATATATATATATATATATATATATATATATATATATATATATATATATATATATATATGTATTATATATGGTTAGAATCGTGGAGAAGAGTAGAAGAAGATTATGGAATGAGAAAGTAGAAAAGGATTAGAGGTTAGAAGGAAGGATTGAAAGAAGTTAGAAGAAAAGGGAAAAAGCTAGAATAGGAAAAGGGAAAAACCGAGTTAGAGGGCAAAACGGAGCTCGGAGTATCCGATTGAGTTGAAACTTGGCGTGGGGCATGAATACGTGATTTAGATTTTGTGGGTAGGCTTCCGGGTGGAATTCGGGGTTGTAGGGCGCCCGTATCGCGCCGTATCGGTGCGTATCTTGAAATATTCAAGATTTTGACAACGGGCCGTATCGTGGACCGAATGTCCACGTTACCTAGGTATTTTGGTAGATATTATATGTATAGGCTAGTATCATACTACCTTAGGGAGATCGAGTCAAAATATCAAGCGTAGGTAGGCTAACTGGATAGTTGCCGAAGCTAGAATTTTACCCTTTTTAAGGGTAAAATAGGATATTGGCCTACGGCCAAGATATGAGTTTCGAAGTCCAAGATGGACTTGGATATGGGTTGTAGAGGTTGGTAATAGTTAGAAATAGTTGTCTAGACCTAGTCTTGGCCCCGGTTGACCACGGTTGACTTTTTGGACCAAAAGTCAACTATGGGTCAACACTTTACCCAAATTAGTCCCAATTTCCATTAGACTTGTGTAGTTGACCAAAAGTCAACTATCAGTCACCATTGACCTAGGGTTGACCATGGTTGACCTAGAGTTGACCATAGTTGACCAGAGTTGACCAGTTGACCAAAAGACAACTGTAGGCCAACTCTTGATCCCGTTTGACTTTCTTCGACTTGTTTTGACCCGTGATGACTGGTATGACCTAGGATTGACTTGGTTAGGCTTAGAATGACTTGATATAACTTGATTTGACCTAGATTGACTTGACAGGACTTAGTGTGACTCAGTGAGGCCTAGTTTAACCTAGATTGCATATCATTCATTGTAAATCATTCCTAAACTTGTTTAAACCTAAATTAACTTACAGTATCTCATATTTAGGTCTTCTGATACCGCTTTGAGCATTGATATACCATACAGCTCAGGATAGCAGGCGAGTACATTCACTGATAGTTTTCATTGTCTTGATATTTGCTATATCCGATTCAGTCGTAGTGTCTTACTTGATTCTCAGACACGATAGTTCACGGACTAGTATTGTCGGATTCCTGTCATGAGATGTCATTCCTGGATTTTTTGGGATACTGGTACTTGCTTAGTCTTGATTCTCGTACTTGTATTGACGTCGATTCCTGAAGAGGACTTGCTCCCCTCTTTGGAAATCCTGCGTCATGACGTGCTATGTCCGGATCCGTAT